>VZRS01002389.1:10219-75776 GCA_013398055.1 Ifrita kowaldi
TTTTTTTTTTTTTTTTGAGGAAAATTATTATTAAATGCAGATCAAACTGGGCCTTGGTGGGTAAAAGCTTCCTGATGGTGACTGAAGATGTTTGGCAGAGCCTGGGGAGGTGACCCTGTCCAGGTCAATCACCTGCAGTCCAAACCCAGTAGAAAAAAGATGTGTGGAGGCAGCAATCTCATCTCCAAGCTAATGACAGAAAAATGGGGAACAAGGAATTCCAAATAAATTCACCTGGCAGAGGGCACACAAATATACATTAACTATCTCAGTGCAAACAGTTGATTCATGAACTCAGCTTGAAAAAAATCAACTCCCAACGATTCAGGAATGGCAGAGTCAGCTTGACATCCAAGCACATGGGAAAGGAGCACCAGGACAGCGGGAATCTGGGAAGAAGAGGTGGCTACCAGGCAAAATATAAATATGGGAATGTGAAATGTGTTTCAGCTCAGCCTGATAATACTAATTAGGAAAGGAGATAAAATAATTGAAGTTGGCCAGCCAGACTGTCCGTGGTGAAATAAAGCAAAGGGTGTCTGACTCCAGAAACTCTGGCACTGAAGCAGGGAGTGAGTGAATGCGAATGGAGAGGAAGCTGCAGCATGACAGAATAATTAGGAACAAAGGGAGAGAAATTAGGAAAAATAATAAAATTCAAGCTCATTATCTGCAAAAATGACCTTGTAGCAAAACCATTGCAAGCAACAAAGTTGGACAAAGACTTCAAGGCCAAGTTTGGAAAACAGGTCGGTATCAGGCAGAAGACTGACAGCAGCGAGGAACATCCCCCTTATCTTGGTTTCTCAAGAAAAACCACCAGTCAACACAGCTTGGAAAGCTCAACATCGTCCTTGCAGAAGAAAACAAGTCAGTAATTGGAAGCCAGGACATTCCAGCTCTACATTATGCCACAGAGCATCTGACCAGGAAGTTTGAAGCAGCAGAAGTGACCCTGCTTGAATTCTGTGCTGCACCACACAGCAGAAATGGGGCAACCCTTCCACCTCCTTCAACATCTGCTTTGCAAATAGGATTTCACCTTTGCAGCAGGATGAGGGGTATTTTTCGAGGATTAAAAAGATGAAAGCCTGCCCACAGTGTGTTTAACATCTCTGCATACAATTTAGAATAAATCTCCACTGATTCTTTCAAGGTGTGTTTTCTATTCGGGATTTAGCTTGGGAGATTAGTAGGTGGTCCAGGGAGCTGCTAATTAGGACAGAATCATAAATAAACACACCCATCAACTCAGGAAAAACACAAAGGGATGATCAGGTATTGGCCCTCATTACCCCTTCTCCTCCCAGCAATATGATTTACTCCTCAGCTCTGCCTTCCCCCTGATTTTCCAAGGGGCACGGACCTTAAAAGTCGGATCTCATCCCTTATATGGAGAGCAGTCAGCAAGTACCAGCACGTTCTGAGGCCACAGGAACAGCTATTCCATAAATGTGAAACATGTTCTGGACAACAGCAGGGTTTCCACAGACCACAAGAATTGCAGGAATTAACCCCTTTTGTTTACAGCCCTTAGAAAGGGATCCAGCGTGGATCCAGCGGTGGAAGGGAGAAGGCAGCAGCGCCACAACCCAGCTCAAAGCCCTGAAACACCAACTGTGCACATTTGGAAACGTTTTGCACGTTGTAAATATAAAAGGAGATTCTCCTTTTTGTGTTTAAGTTGTCCTCATTAGGAGGAGCTGATTAAACAACTTATCTGGAGAGCCCAGTCCTGTAAACACGAGGCCGTTTGCTGGCGCGGAGGCTTCCTCCTCTCTGGGGTTATTTTCCTTTCCTAGGATTGCTCACCCACCAGGGTAAACAGGTCAGGCAGGAGAGCTCCAATTCTCCAAGGCCAGATGGAATTTTTCACAGATCCACACTGAAGCAAGGTCCTTTCCTCCCTCTGAATGTTGGATATTGGTTCGCTGCAGCGCTGCTCGTGTCGTTTTCCCTTCCCATTCCCCTCCACTCCTCCTTTCCCTTTTTCTTTGGTTTTCCCCCTTCAGAATTATTCCTAAACCCCGAGCACCAGCAGAGAGTCCCAACTCCCAATTCCTCCACAGAAGGAGCAGCCCAAATAAATACAAATTTGGGAGAAGAGCCACCCTCTCCCCCCAGACAGGGGATTCTGGAGGTTTCCACAGCTCCCGCCACCGCTCTGCTGCCGTGGGCTGATGTTGCCACATCTGTTTACGTTTTTTTCACAACGATTCACCAACACCACAGCCTGGGTTTTTTGTTATTTCAAGGGAAGTTTAGGCTCTGCAGGTCCCACATGTGCCATGCAGATCATAAATACCTCAGGCAGAGGCAGCTCTGAGGGCAAATGTCCAACACTCCTGCTCCAGAGCCTTCCACGTTGCTTTAAAATCTCAGCAATGACCCTCCAGTGTTTCATTTGGAGATTATTCCCTCTCATCCCAACACTTCCCTCTTGACTTCTGAATTAGTTTCAGATACAAACCTAATGTAAATGTTGGTATTCTCAGGCCTCACCAAGTTTATTTTATGGTGCCTTCTCTCCCCCTGCACATAAATATACACGTCCATATGTTTTTATACAAACACACACATGTATGGATTTAATTATGGTAAACAAAGGACAGCTGGATCCTCTGCAAACCAATCTAACGTGCCTGAGAAACACTTGGAACCTGAAAAAGCAAAGGCATGCACTTACCTCTGAGAAGAACGTGACTGATGGCATTTGTGTGAAACCACAAATATTTATTTTTAATGAAAAAATACTTAAAGTGTGCCACAGTGTCCATATATTCATTTGAATAGTTGTACAAAGATATGTATTTCTGAGAAAAAGTCTTAACACTGTAGAAAATAAATGTGGTTCTTAAATTATGTCAAAAGAAACCAGTAAAAAAGTAATGTTTTATACACTGGAATAAAATGAAACGATTAGAGAGAATAATAAATTATAATTACAGTATTTCAAATATTTGCTTCATGCTTTTTTTTTTTTTCTCTTCAGCATTAGTTTCTAAATGTGTCACGTAGGATAGGCCCTCAGAAGCCAGCAGTCAGAATGGGCTTCCAATGTGGGGATAATTGGATGTGGAGCTGAGTAAAATCCTGGAAAAATGACACCACCGCTTGTTATTCACGGGTACATAAAGCATCAGAACATGGCAGGTTTAGGTTTGTACTGAACATGTATTTTTTTGTTAATGGAAATGAATTTAGGTTTGGTTTGTTGTTGTTGTTGTTTTTTTTTTTTTTTAAATCCACCAATTTTTTTTTAATAGTTTAATGAACTAAACAGCAATTATGGTCATTAACAAGGATGTCACCCAAGCACAACTGCTCACGGGATGCTACAACGCTGTCTTGGCTCTTTGTACAGTCCACGTTGACAGGAATTTGGAATCCTTTCAGGTCTAAGTCAGCACTGCAAAACGTTGAAAACTATAAAGTGCTTTGAAATACAAATAACCTCTCCTCTTTAGAAATAGGAAAAACCCCCAAACATGCACTTAAACCTGAAACCTCCATGCCACAGGTCCTGCAGCTCTGCAGTAAAACATCCGCTTTGTGCCACTGGTTTGTAAAGTTTCCTCTCCTGTCCCCAGTCCAAAATTCAAATAGTGTCTAAATTGGATTTGTCAGTCTCTTCTTGGTCTTGTTTGTACATGAAGGTGAGGAGGAAAAGGGCAATATCCAGAGATGACCAGTAAGCAGTGTGGGATGTGACTGCAGACCAGTATCTGCTCTCCACGAGACCTTCCCTGAGCTCAAAGTCGATCCTGTGCTCCAGTTCCACTGGAAAATGAACAAGAAAAGGAACAGGAGTGGTGTTAGAGCTGCAAAAACACCGGCCTGTTTTCCCATCAGCTTCGGGTTCTGCTTCTGTTGTTGTACAAACAACACACGTAATCTCTCTGTGTTTACATTTCACAGGGCACTCAACTAAAGCAAAAGTTAATAATATATAAATACATTTCAATGCCCATGTATTTAGCATAAACCTCAGAGTGGTGCTGAGTTCAGTTAAAAAAAAAAAGGAAACTAAACCTGCTCTTGGAGGTCTTTCCCAACCTGAACGATTCTGTGATTTGAAAACTCGGGAAAAGACAGCTTTTTATCAAGCAGCTGTTTTCCTTATAGTAATTCTATAAATACATTTATTTATACTTGTTATGATAACTCCAGAGAAATATCCAGCAAATGCTGAGGCCCCGCTAGGAAACTTTCTGAAATAAATGGATTTCTTGCATTTTTAGTGTCTGTACAAGGAGACTACACCCAATACTACAAGCCCTTCCCGCAAAGTCATCCCTCCACAGCTCTGCCCTTTTAATTTCTTGATTATTCCAAGTAGATTTCAGCAGTTCCCCTTTTATTTCAATGGCTGCTTTGATTAATGCCACATTCAAAGCAATTACCACTGCATTTTAACTGGGCCAATGTTAACCTATTGCTAAGGCACTGCAGCGGTCAGAAAACCTCTACGAGGAGCAATAAAATAAAAAGGACAAAAAAACCTAAAAGCCTGCTGAGCTACAAAAGCCAAAGCCCCAGACTGAGTCAAAAATGCAGCCATTTATCAAAGCCAATTTGAAGGAATTTTTAATTCTTGGCTCGAGGAGCACAGAAAGGGAGCATCGCACAAGCGCCGGCAGACACAGCACAGCTCTGTTTCCCCAGGAGCATCACCCCACTCTGCAGCAAGGAGAGGGAGCCAGAGCCTTGCAACAGCAGCAGACAAGCACAGTCATTTCCAAGAAGGAGAGTTTATCCAAAAAACCCCAGTGGCTGTGCAGGAAGGCCGCCCCGGCCGGCTCCGAGAGGCCGTTCCGGGAGCTTGGGCGGGAGCCAAACCCCACCACAGCCCTGAGCGAGCACAGCCTTTGGTGGGGATTGCATCATTCAGCTCCCAGCCCCGCTGGCCTCTGCTCCACCTTCTCCTTCTATGGAGCAGGGACAGGCTTCCAGCACGGATCCATGCAGGAAGCCCTCAATGTCCCAACCCTCCCCTCCCCGAAAGGACTCCCTCGGCAGCTCCGTGATGTTCCCTGTGCTGCTTCTCTACTTCCCTCACGTCTAACCAGAAGCTTCCTGCCCTCAAACACTGACTCAGAGAGGTTCTCTGTTGAAATTAGTGATGAACAGACAGCATCATCACAGATCCATCATGTGGATGCTGTCACAGGACACTTGTGACTCCTTCGATTGCAAAAAACCCCCCCGTGTCCTGCAGCAGCGCCAAGGGGCAGTTCAGAAATAAATCCAAGGATGAATTTCCTGAGAGGAAGTACCTATGCTTTTCAAAAAACCCAGCTGCTCAAATTGCACTTTCTGTTCTGAGCAGTTCAGATCAGGACAAGGGCAGCTTCTGTTTCCACTCATACGTGTCCTAAAATCCAGATTGCTCCAGAATGGGAAATGCATGGTGGAATTGGGAGTTTAGGTGGAAAAAAGGGTTTAAACTGTCAGAGGGCAGGGTTAGGTTAGATACTAGGAATAAATTCTTGGCTATGAGGGTGGGGAGGACCTGGCACAGGGTGCTCAGAGAAACTGTGGCTGCCCCTGGATCCCTGGAAGTGTCCAAGGCCAGGCTGGACAGGGCTTGGAGCAACCTGGGATAGTGGAAGGTGTCCCTGCCCATGGCAGGGGGTGGAATGAGATGGGATTTAAGGTCCCTTCCAATCCAGCCCAGGAGGAGATTCACAGAATCCCAGAATGGTTTGGGTTGGAAGGGACTTTAAAAATCATCCCATTCCACCCCTGCCATGGGCAGGGACACCTTCCACTACCCCAGGCTGCTCCAAGCCCTGTCCAAGCCGGCCTTGATATTCAATATTCATCACTTTAGGGCAAACCCACAACAGCAAATCTTGTCATGTGCACTTATGGCATTTCCAGCCCCCCACCCCACACAGCTGCACCCCGCTCTCGTTTCCCTGGATCCACAGGGTGGGCATCACTCACCTGTAGGTTCAAGGAACCCCGAGCTGCTGTGTGGCAAAGGTGGGGTGCCAACAGTCGTGGCCTTCTTCTCGTCCCCCTCAGGTCCATCTTTTCCTGTCTCCATGGTCTGGGGGGTGGCACTGGACCGGCCAAACCTGGAGAAGAGCATCCCACCGAGGCCCTTCCCGATGCTCGCAGCTCCTGCATCCAGCACAGAGGGGGAAAACCAACCCAAGATGCATCAATCAAACTGCAAATTAAAGCCACTGCAGCACCCGTTAATTAGAGCTGAGTGATGGAAAACACTCTGGGTGCTTTCCCAGGGTGGGAACATCTGACTGGAGTGTGCTGTGTTTATCCCCAGCCTCAGCTTGTGCATAAGCAAAAGCTGTAATTTGGAAGCTGTATTTAGAGAAAAAAAATTGCATGAAATACATCTGCAGAGAGAAATGTGGTACTTTGAAGGATATGTTGTGATTCCTCTTTCATAAAATGTCTAAGACTAAGACAAAAATGCTTTCTAACAATGTTGGTGCCTTCTGCACTTAAAAATCCCATTAGCATATCTCAGATGTTTCTCTTATTAAGGGTCCACTGCCTTCACAGACCTTTAAAAATGTTACATCATCCTTTAAAAGGACTATTTTGGTTGCTCAGGACGAGGGATATCAAAGTTAAGAGCAGCTATATCATGTTTTATCTCGACTCTGCTGCCACCTCATGGACAAGACATTAAAGTTACTATAGAAGCCCCCCCCCCAAAAAGGAGGCCACTCTGCTCTGAAATATCACATATTTCTTTGAGGAAAAACTGCTTTTATATACTTATTTGATCGGGAAGATTCCTGGCACTAGGCTTCTTCCAGATCCCACACAGAGAGCTAAAGAAAAGCCTTGAGTCAACAAAAACTGCAATTGCATGCTCAAGTATAAGCTCCAGTGAAGGGAATTTAAGCTCACTTAAACCAGGGCTTATTTTGACTCAGAAAGCCAGAAAGGAACAGACTTTATATTAAACCAGCCTGAATCTCCTCTCGTAGAATCATGAGTTAAAGGTAACTGTAATGGGTTACATGGTGTGATTTTTCTCCTATTTGCCAATACTAGGAAATGGAATCAGAAAACAAGCTTTAATTTCCTTTTTTTTTCCATGAAGCAGAGTGGAAACTATTAAATCCCCGAGATGTTACTTCAATAAGGCAGACAAAAATAAAGCAGCAATAGCATGAACTACATCATCTTCCCCAAGCTTTGTCTCCAATGCACGTAAACTGGTTTTTATTTCAGAGCAAATGTCAGCTGGGATTAAACCAAACCAGACACCTACAGAGCTCACTGAAACCATCCTCTGCCAGCGGGGATTTTGGGGTTGGAGAAGATGATCTCCAGAGGTCACTTCCAACCTCAGCCACTCTCTGATTCTGTGCAGCAGATGGGAATAGAATCGTAGGATGGTTTGGGTTGGAAGGGACATAAAGGTCATGCAGTTCCACCCCCTGCCATGGGGCACCTTCCACTATCCCAGACTGCTCCAAGCCCTGTCCAGCCTGGCCTTGGACACTTCCAGGGATCCAGGGGCAGCCACAGCTGCTCTAGAAAACCTCAGGGCCATTCCACTCCCTGCCATGGCAGGGACACCTTCCACTATCCCAGGCTGCTCCAAGCCCCAGTGTCCAACCTGGCCTGGGATCCAGGGGCAGCCACAGCTTCTCTGGGCACCCTGTGCCAGGGCCTCCCCACCCTCCCAGCCAGGAATTCCTTCCCAATATCCCATCCATCCCTGCCCTCTGGCAGTGGGAAGCCATTCCCTGTGTCCTGTCCCTCCATCCCTCATCCAAAATCCCTCTCCAGCTCTCCTGAAGCCCCTTGAGGCCCTGGAAGCAGCTCCAAGGCCTCCCCAGAGCCTTCCCTTCTCCAGATGAACACCCCCATCTCCCATCCCATCTCCAAAGCCGAGTTTCCTTACGGCTGTACCCCAACCCTGGGGAGCAGTGAAGCTTCCCAAGGAGCTCCCATCCCACCCCAGGGGCAGAGGGGACATTACCCAAAATGCTGGCTTTGCCAATGTTGGTGATGGACTCCCCGTAGTGGCGCCGCACCATGACCGGGGACGTGGTGGGGCTGGGCGCCGCCGACGCGCTCTCGGTGTCCGGGGCTGAGGTAGGTTCTTTGGTGGGGTTGAGGAAACTTGGCTTCATGTGCTCGTAAGGGAGGGGGTTGGCCGTGTTGTACCAGTGGATCTGCACGGGTGAGATGTTGCTGTAGTGTTTCAGGATTAAGGGTTCTAATCTGTAGGCCTGAAAGGGGAATTCGGAGCAAAGATCAATCCTGGAAAAAAAAAAAAATCACTTTCCCTTCCCATCCAGAGCTCTCTCCAACTTCAAATCCAGAATATCTGCAATAAGCAAAGCCTAGAAGGTGACACAGTGCTGGTGTTATGGTCTGATTCACTTTTAGTTTCACGGCCTGGCAGATTTATCAGCTGCTTGTGAAACCACTTTTGCACTTGTCTCTGCAACACTTGTACCACACGTTGTTACCAACACACGGGTTACTAACAGATGGCTGTACTGAGAGAACAAACTTTACCTAAAGTTAAGCTGATTCTAACACAACAGAGAGGGAGGAATTGGCTGTGTAAACGTTTTGTTTGATGGCTCTTCATTGATCCCTGTGCAAACCACAAATTATGTTTATTTAAAAAATATTTTCCAAATATTTTCCCATTGATTATTTATTTCTCTTTGTCCACTTAGACATAGAAAAAGCATCCTGCATCTCTTTATTTTAAAACTAAGTGAAATTACTGTTTGCAGAGTGGAACCAATTGTCCCTGACAATCTGGGAAAATTCTGGAGTAGCTGGAGTTGAACGTGACCTTGAGATGAGCATGTTTGGTTTGACACCTGAATATATTTAAACTCAGCTCCTTTAAATAGGAAAGTATCCCCAAATTGCTGTTCTACATGAAATTCAGACTTGAAAATTAAATACAAATCAGACTTGCAGCAAAGAAGTTACCAAGGGGATGCAAATCAAAGGTTCAGTACCTGATTTGGTATCAGCCAACACTGGCTGCTGTGGAATAAGGAAAAGGCAAAGCTACACCAATAATCCTCTCCCAAATATAATCAACAAACTTTTACTTTTAGGATCCTTTGGGAAAAAAACCCCCAGTCTTTGTTTTGCTATAGTATCTTGTAAACTGCTTTTTTAACAGCAAAAATGTCTTTGGACAGATGATGATGTTTTAATAGAAGTCAGGAAGTTAAACACAAAGCCCTTGTCTAAAAAAGGATTATTTCTTTGCCCAAAAAAGAAAGAAAATCAGAATAATCTCAAATCTAATGCTTATTACTATGAAAAGAGAAGCAAAACATGTGTTATTTAAGGCAATTATTTGTAGGAAATGTAATTCTATAGTTCCAAACCCCAAGCCATTGTATAATAACCATTAACACATAATCCTCTGCTGGAACATACTCGTGTTGACTCACACACTTTGAAGATCCCACATTATCCCAGAGCTTAAAAACAGGCAAGGTAAAACCCTGAGACTGCAATCAGAGACTCACCACTGGATCTGTTGGATGAAAAATGTTTAATAAGCGGTTACAAATCGTTCTGGGCAGGATGTGGTCCTGGCTGCCGCTGGTTCCGGGACGGATCCCACGCAGGGCCAGGAACACTGCCAGTGGGGATCCCATACAGAAGAAATTCTCAACCTGAGGAGAGATTTCATCCATGTTAATGAGGATGGAAATGATGCTTCCCAACACGGATTTGATTTCTCTCTCCACCTGATTTCTTGGTTTCAGCGGAGGGACTCAAAGTTTAGCCCGAAGAGGGAAGAACATCATAAAACCCATAAATGAGGGTTGAATTGCCCTTGGCTGCATGTTGGGGTGCTACACAGTTGGAAAACCAAAAATCAAATTGGATATTTGAACTCAGAGAGGTCCATGAGCACTGGAAAGGCTGGAGCAAGCAGAGTTTGGGAGACACTATGGAAATATAACGAGTCTGATTTCTCCTGGAGCTGCCCAAAATTGCCACACCTCCTCATTCTTATCCTAACCAATGGTGCTTGTCACCAGTGCCACCATGTCCCAGGAGCAGCCCACTGAGACACTCTGATGTCACCCAAAGCTGCTGTGACCTTGCTCTCAAGTCCTGCTGATGCCTTAGGTTTTAACTTTTATATTTTTCAAATCCTGCACTGCCCAGTGTGTAACTCTGAGGTTTCTTGTAGCCTGTTAATTTCTGCTCTCTGGTGCTGGGCAGACACAACAAAGCCTCTCTGGGCCTGCTCTCCAAGGACACCCAGACCGTCCTAGGCCCAAAATGTGTAAACCAAAAGCCTCTAAAAGGAGGGGCAAGCTGAGGGGAAATTACATCACTAAATTGAAGCTTTAATTGGAAAATTAACCCTGATTGCAAATGAACCAAACCTATAAAAGTGTGAGGAACTCATGGCCTGTTGCCCATCTTGGGGTCCATCTGGGCAGTGGCCTCTGGCTCCCCAGGGGTACCTCTGAAGGCCTTTCAAATAAATACCCACCTTTATTCCCTTATTCTGTCTGGTCTCTGTTTCTAGGAGGCCTCTTAAGGCATCACTGCCTCCAACACCAACTGAGTAAATCTGAGCTGCCACATCTGAGAAGTCACTGAACCTGCATTTAGAGTTAATTACAACCAACCTGAGTTCAGAATTCAACACTGAACCCCCACTACCAACCCTCAGGCATCGCCTCCTAAAGCCATCAAATGAAAAACTCTGTGGTAAAAGAGATTTCCCTAAGCCAAAATTACCTTTTAACCTTTGTTTTCTTATTTGAAAAATTAATTTTACCATCATCAGATGGTCAGGCAGCAAGAGAAATTGCTGAATTCCTGCTAAGTGCACGTGAAGGATCCTTGGGATGCCATGTGCCTTCCCTGTATGGCAGCACATGGAATGAGGGCACGGGAATAATGGTCCTTTTCATCTCTTGGGTTCCAGTGCTGCACAAAACATTCCTCCTCTGCCTTGGCACTGGTACCACACCTGTTCCTTCCAAAAGAAGTCCCAACTTGATGGAAAAAGAAAAAACCTGGACCTTCAGCATGGTTATTCCATGTCACATGCAGCAAAGCACTGCTCTGTCATTAAAACTCTCACTTGAGCCTGCTGCAAAGCTGCCTTCCTTTCCTAAACCCAAGCTTTACTCAGACTTTACCTTTTGGCAGTTTGGACAAAAAGCTTTCTCATCTTCAAACACAACAGAAAGAGACATTCCCAGTGCAATCCTTTGAACTGAATAAGTAACCTCTAACCCTGTGCATCTGATATTCCTGTGCCGAGCATCTGAAGGGCACAATTATGGCTTTTCTGCTTTAGGGAGGAATCAGACAGTGCCTGCCAGCTTGCACTTAGCAGAGGACACTCAAAAGAGGCTGGGGAAACCCCCAAAAGGTTTCAGGGATGGTTACATGGTGTGTGGCTTTTGTTCCACTGTTGTCCCATCATTTCTATTGATAAACAGTGTTGGAGTCCCCATCTCTGCAGGGGTTTAAAGGCCACATGGATGTGGCACTTGGGGACGTGGTTTAGTGTGGACAGGTCTTTTCCAACCTTAATTCTATGATTCTAAACCCCAAATCCTTTAAACTGCAGCTGTTAGACCATCAGTGCTGTTGCAAGGGGGCTGAAGATCAGGCTGCTGTGTTACAAAACCCAACAGGAACAGAAGATCAAAATCTTTCTAGCAAATATTTATTAATTTTGGTGTTTCTCCTGGAAGCAGGAGTGGGGCATTTTCCTGTAAATGTTCAACAACACAGGAAATGACCTTTCAGTGCAGCACTTCTCTCCTGGTTGGGATTCATAAACAGAAGACTTAATGAATTTATTTGTATTTTAAGCAGAAGCTGAGCCAAGTACTCATCCCTTCAATTTATCACTGCAGTATTTTCATAATTAAGTAGAAAAAAAAAGCTGAAGGAGTCAACAGAAGTGAGGCAGCAGAGTCCTTCTGTGCACCAGTATGTGCTGGGCACAGAGGAACGTGAAGTACAGGCTGGACCTTCCTCCAGAGGAGTTTCTGTAACCCTGGGTGAGTGAGAAGTGCTGAGGAACCCTGGAGCTCTTTGGGACAGCACATTCCAAGTCCAGATTTAAGTGGATTTCCATGTCAGTGCTAAGGAAAACTGAGGTACATCCTGCTCTCCTCCTCCCTACCGTGACTGAAAATCATCCTACAATAAAAAATTTCCTATTTTCACACCCCAGAGGCATAAAGGGGTTGGTGCCACACCATTCCCCATGTTCCCATGTTCTTCAGTCCCTCATCCTTTAACTCCAGCTCCTCTTACAAGGCTGGTGGGGAGAAGGCTGTGCTTCTAAAGCTTTCCATTTACAATGGGGTGTTGGCTTTGCTTTTAACCCCCACAGCTCCTGTTGGGATTATTCCATCATCCCATCTGAGGAGAAGCAGAGGGAGAGAGACAAAGATCCCTCCCCCTCCAATTTCTACTCTGGTGGCTTGTCCAATATTTTATTAGAGTACAGCACACCCCATACCTTCATGTTTTGTGGGGTTTCTCCTCCCCATAAAGTCAATAATTCCATTTCCTCTAATTAAGCACAAACCAAGCATGCTGCTGTATTTCTTCTGGCATTTGCCTTGCCAAAAGCAACCTTTCTGTTTGCTCAGCATCAAGTTCAACTCTCCTTCATGTGGCACCAGTGGCTCTGTCTCATCCTGGGAACCCTCATTTTCTTTTCAGTCCATAAAAGAGCTGACATGAAGAGCCAAGGGATGGGTGGTTGGCACCCACAAGGTTGTTCCTTTCAACAAACCAGTCATGCATGGTGTGCTGGACTGGTTTGCTGATGAGCAATCCTATTTCAGCCACCCTGCTGGAATCCTCCCTTGCCATCATTTCCATGGAAAGCTTCTCTCTCTGGAGCTCTGTCTCGAGCAATGGGAGTCACCAGTGTGAAGCTTCACAGAAACAAAACATCTCCCTGTCAGCAAGGGCAAGGAAAAGGAGGTACTGCAGTGGAAATGCTACCTGAGGATCACAGATCTATCTCATCTATTTAGGTAGATGAAGTCCTCTTTATCTAAAGTTTCTTCCCCTTTTCTTTTCTCCTCTCCATCTAAACAGCAACTGTTCAAAAACCCTTCAGTTTAAACAGAACTGAGTGAAGAATAATCTTTCCCAGAGCTGGGGGAGGACCAGGCTGACTCCAGCTTCCTTGATGGGAGAGATAATAGCCTGACACAAGCTTTCAAGCAGTGATGAAAAGGAGAAGGCTGTGACAACATGAATTATGGTTGGTTTCCTCTTTTTTTATGGCTCAACATTGACCTTGGCTTCCAGGAGCCCTTCTGAACTCAGAAGGAAAGAAAAATGGCAAGTTAAGAAACAATAATCCATTTTATTCTCATCTATCTTGTCACATTTTTATGGTTTAATACTTCAGGATGGAGTTGAGCAACTTGAAAGTGTTGCACATCCCACCCAGGAGCTGGAAAATGCCTTTTCTCTAAGATAAGGAATTCTAGCAATTTGTACAGCTGATTAGCAAGCAATCTGCTTCATGAGATTGAAAGTGTGCTAACTGTCAGAGCAGAATAATTTGGAAGGAAAATCCACTCCTGGAGGAAATTCAATCAGATTTGCTCAGAGATGTGACATGTTAGAAGGAGTCCCCAAGGAAGATGGATTATTCAGTGGAGTAGAAGTGAAACTGTTTAGAATATGTGATTGATGTAATCTGCCAAATGGGTTTTACCTTCCCACAGAATTGTGTGTGTGTATGATGTAATAACCAGGTTTATGTATTAAATATATTTAGAATCTCTATATTTACATATATGTTTACATAGGATTTCATATAAACATACATAACAGAAACACAGAATGGTTTGGGTTGGAAGGGACCTTAAAACTCTGCTCATTCCAACCCCCTGCCATGGGCAGGGACACCTCCCACTAGCCCAGGTTGCTCCAAATTTATTACAAATACAGAATTGCAATAAATAACAATAATCTACGAATACAACAACGTGTTTAGGTATATGTACACACATTTCATCCAACATCCAAATTATTCTATCAAAATCATCTCTAGGGACACGGGAAAAAACAAAAGTAAGCAGAATGACTCATACTGCAGGTGTATTTTTACAGCAAGCAGAAAAATTCAGCAGAAACCTCTTCAAACATACATACCTTAAATTTTAAGACAGGTGGTTTTGATATGGTGGATGCCTTTAACTCATGTAACCTCTCTTCTATCTCTCTCAACCTGGAAAATAGAGATCTTTCTGAGATCCAATAAAAAATGCAGCTTTAACCTCTCTGATCCAAACAGGCATTTCCTGTGGGGTCCAACAGTTTTGTCTGCTGGGAAGAGAGAGTGATGGTGTCAGTATTTCCTGGAGCAGCTCAACTGATTAAGAATCAATGTCTGTCAAATCCTCTTTCTCTGGCCACAGAAGGAATCCATCAAGACATGACAATTCCCCTGTTCACACCCCAAGCAGTGCCCACCCTCCTTCCTCAGGAGCAGCTGACTCACCTCCCGTTTCCTTGGTGATTTTGCAGCCAAATCACCTGCTTTACTTTGTTTTAAAACCCCCAAACAACAACAAAGCCCCAGGAAATGGTCTGGGCATAACTGAGTTCTGTATGGAGGTGGAATATCTGGAGAATGGTGTCCCACCCTTCCATCTACCACAAAAGAAGGTTGTTCCCCTGCTTTTCTGGTTGGCCTGAATTTAAAAAAGCAGCTACAATACAAAGCACAGGTATGGATGGGTAAAACTGTTCCCCAGTCCCAGCAGAATTCCAGGGGTTACAGGATGTCAGCAGTCGATTTTCCATCATTTCACACTGAATTGCTCACAAAGGGGAGAGCCACTCTTTCTGTGCAGAAGTGCCAGTGTCAAATGATACTTGGGATTTCTGTGGAAGCACTTCAGAGGATGCCTAAGGAGCTGGAGCACGAGTGTGAAAATGGCCATTTCTCCCTGATCACATGTTTGTGATATGCCTGAAAGGTCATCTTATCACTGCAACACTTCATTCGGTTTCTAAACTTCCCTTTTCTCAGAAATCTTCACTTTGCCCAGCCCTGCAGCTGACAGAGACATCCTGCACCCATCCCTCGTGAGACACATCCTGATTTCCACCACAACGGAGCTGCTGCTAAATTAATGCTTCTCAAGTACCACCAATATCCAGACTGGTTTCAGGCAGGAACCACACAACTGTGATTCATGATTTGTCATGTCCCACTTGAACAACTGAAGTTGCTATTTTTAGATTCTCTGTCTATTGGGTGTCTCACAGCACAATATCTCCAGCCCTGGAAGTGTCCAAGGCCAGGTTGGATGAGGCTTGGGAGCAACCTGGGATAGTGGAAGGTGTCCCTGCCCTTGGCAGGGGCTTGGAACTGGATGATCTTGAAGGCCCCTTCCAGTCCAAACCGTTCCATGAGTCTGTGTGGGTTCAGAGCTCCCTGTGCCTGCCCAGTGCTGTGTTTAGCATTTACCACCCAGCCCCAGCAGAAGAACATCAGCCACCAAAGATAACAGCCCTGGTGGGTTCTGGAAACACCCAGAGGGCGTTATCCAGGGCTGTGGTTATCTCCTTTAACCCCCGGCAGGGGAGCCATTACCGTTGCTTGGTTATGTAAAGTTCCTCGAGCAAGCGCTGCTCCTCATAGCTCATCCAACGCTCCTCCAGCTCCTCCTCCTCCTTCTGCAGCAACTGTTCGTAGAGCCTGACTGGATTCCAGCCAGTCATGATGTCGTAGGTGATGACACAGCCCAGCGAGTGGGACACGATGGAGACCTTCCCTCCCTTCTCCTCGAACTCCGGATTCCGGGAGCAGAAGAGGGAGTACAGCCGGTTCAGCTCCTGCTGCAGCCCCTTCACCAGCTGGGTCGAGGGGGTGAGGAGAGAGAGTTTAGTACCAACACCTTGTTGCTCCAGTTGATGTTCAGGAGTGTTCCCATCCCAAACTGACCCGTTCCTGTTTGCCCAGGCTGGGGAGATGAGCACAATCCCATGGCCAGCAGCAAATGCTTGGCTGATGGTCACTGACTCCAGAGGTTCATCCCTCCTCTCCAGAGCCACCAGCAGCCACCACAAAGGACACGTGGTGACTCTAAAACAGCTGCACTGCATGGCCCGAGGCATCAAAGTGAAATAAACACTTCAATAAATGGCAGCTGTGCCTGAAATAGTGAACAGCACCCTCTGAGGTGAGCGATACCTGGATTTCACTGGCACAACAGTGACTACTGGCACAGGGGTATTTCCCTTCTTGCTGGATTCTCTCCCATTTTCTCCACAGCACTGAACATTCCTCTTGTGTCAAGAGGTTCAGCTCCTTCTTTAGTTTAAGGAGGATGGAAGGAGTCTGAGCCACACATGACCTGGAATCAACTCACATCTCTGCCATAACCTTGGCATCACCCTACTAAACAAGTCATGCCCTCTTCTCCTTTATCACTGTGATCAACAGGGAATTGGGAAGAGAAATCCATTAAAATGGATGTGCTCAGACACTGCAGTGAGAGCCTGGATGGGTTCTGGGAAAATATCCTCAAACTGCTTTTGGGTCTCAGTAAAGCAGGCCTGAACTCATCAAGCCTTTCATTCTCCTCCTCACTGCCTGGCTAAAAGGAGATGCAGCTTTCTGTCCTCCTTCCCTTCCTACACCTGCACCTGCTGGAAATTATTCCCAAGGAATCAGAATGAAAAGATGCTGCTAAAAAATAAAAAGCCTCATCTCAGGTAACAGGATGATACCGGAGGAGAAAAGGCACAAATGAAACAAACAGAGCCAAAATGTGAACATTTGATATAAACAGTGCTTAGAAACCCCAGTTTTCTGGTTACAGGTTTCCAGGAGGGATTTTTGGGGAAAAGCAGGAGTGCAATGTAATTCTTAAACATCACAGACTATTCCTGTAGTACTACAGCAATAAATAAATACTGGTCCTATGTTCGTGTATGTTCACTGAGTCTCTCTGCTCCAAATCCTACACTACAGGATAAAAAGGTACAGCTTTTCAGAAAGTATTTTAGAGAGAAACACCAAAACCCATGAGATTTGGGAACTAGCCAATACAAAAAAAATTTATTAAAAGGGCAGCTTTGCCTGTGAGACTCAGCATGGAAACTGAGCAATGCTTCCAGGCTGTGGCAGGGAAGAGGACAAACAAGAGAGTGCAAATCATTCCCTTGTTAGCAGTGGGAAATTAAAGCTATGGAACATATAATTTCAGCATGATTTTTCAAGAGCCTGAGTCATTAGTGAATATAAATATGAATGGCAGCACGAGTGCCAGTATTTGATACACATTTCACTGAGGGAGAATCCACACAACAAACCCGCTGCCTGAAGCGCTGTGAAATGATTAACAGAGCCTTGCAAGCAGCTTGGAGAAAGGAGTATCAGAACACCTATTTTCAAGTATTTTTGACTGTGATGCTGCCTCTTCTTCTATTTGGGTCTACACAGACTGTGGGCACAAACATTCACACGTGAACAAACAGGCAGAGGTTTCAGCAAGAGTTGGAAATATTAATCAGGATGAGCTGTGGCTAGCTGGGATCGTCTCCATTTAAAAAGGTTTTGATTAAAACTCAGAACAAAATAGCAAGAATCAGTTGAAATCAAAGTGTTTGGGGATTCCTGCCAGAAATGGGTAAAAAAAATCTTCTGGCATCATGGCATTTTCATTATAAAGATCTGATCTTGCAATCTGAGGGCATAAAACAGAATATCCTTGGAAAATCCTGGTTGGACACTGAGTCCAGCCCTGTTTTTAACTGTCCTTCTCCTTAAAAACTTGCTGTTACTGGGAAGTTAGGCACAAACATGGATATAACTAAGAAATGGATTTCCAAATAGGTGCACATTTGCAATTCTGCACACCAGAGTCCAAGCACTGAATTCAACCAAATCATCTGATGGAGATCATTCCTAAACTCCAAATCCCTAAGGTAATTGTGGAGTAGAAGGTCTGCTGTGGGAAAGGCTCCAGATTTCCAGGCACTATGAATGGTCTGCTTTGCTGCTCTGCCAAAACCAGGAGCTCTCCACCTGCAGTGAGCACTTAGGGATGTTGGTGTCCTGCCAACAGTCCTGTGCCAGTCCTAAGATTAGAAACTGAACCTTTTTGGTGCAGAGAAAGGAAAAAAAAAGGAAAAAAAAAAAAAGGAAGAGAAAACAAAAAGCATCTTCATTTAAAGTCCCAGCTAAAAACCTGTTTGGTTAAGCAGGATATGAAGTTAACATAATATTTATTGGGGGATGGAACTAGATGATGTTGAAGGTCCCTTCCAATCCAAGCCATTCTATGATTTAATCCTGATCTGCTTTCTTAAGTCTTAAAAAGCATAAAATATTCCACCTTGTCCAAGAAAAGTTTGGTTTGAATAGGGTTTTAGTCCAGCAAATGCAACATGAACTGCATTCAAATCTTTTGTAGTTACAGCTTGATATATCCTAAGAATCCATACAAAAATAGATTCTAAAAACACTAACTGGCTTTACATTGCCTAAAATCAGTGATTTTTCCATTGGATTTAAACATGAAAAATAAAACTGCCTACCAAATTTTCTCTCCTAAATGGCAGCACCAGAATAAATCTTTAAGAGCGGATTTTTTTATGCACAGCTTGTCTTTCTACTCCCTCTAAAGGGTCTTAATTAAAGGCTCACTATTAAATTTAAAAAAAAATCCAAACAACAAAATAACAACTCCCTCCTCAGCCTCCTAAACCCCACACCATCCAAGTGGCTGTTCCATGTCTGCACCTCATGGCTGGGTTAGAGGTGCCTCATCCTGAGCTTGCTGACAGCTTCTCCTGCTCTCACTGCACCTCCATCCAAGGAATTCCTGGTTATTAAGTCAGCCCTTTTCCCACTGCTTTCCCATGTGCTCCTGCCAGCCCCAAACCTCAGCAGCTGCTGCTCTGTGGGGTCTGTTGTGTGCTTAGGAAGCACCTGCTGGTTCTGCCTCAAAGCAGGAGAGCAGAAATCATCCAAAAAACCCCAGGAATGGTGGGAATAGAGGAATGCAGCATGACCAGACCCCTCTCTCTCTTTCCAACTCCCTTCTTCCATCCTCCCTCCCAGCTCACAGATCTTTTTGGGGACAGTGGGAGCTGTTTCTCCATCCCAGGTCTTCATAGGGCTTTCCCCCCAAAAAGCCTAGAGATTCCTAGAGTTTCTGCCCAACCCATTTTACCAGCTCCTAAGGCTTCTCCCACAGACGAAACAAGCTCAAATACCTCACAAAAGAATAAATGAGGCAGCAGTCCATTGAGTTGATGGCTTTTTCCCTCTGCAGCTGCTCCAGCTGCTCTGCTCCATCACCCCCAGCCCTTCCAGAGGGAGCAGGGGACTGCAGCACGTTTACTTGTCTGTTACTGAGCAGATCAGACACTGTGACAAAGGCAACAACTCCTATTTCCTCCAGAAAAGCTGCATCAAATCCCATCCTCCCAGCTGGCCCTCCTACCTTGCACTCATTTAGCAGCAGCCTGAGGACACTGAAATATTTCAAAGAAAGGGCCTGGAGTGACAGGACAAGGGGAAATGGTTTCCCACTGGTAGAAGGGAATATAGGTGGGATATTGGGAAGGAATTGTTCCCTGTGAGGGTGGGGAGGCCCTGGCACAGGGTGCCCAGAGAAGCTGTGGCTGCCCCTGGATCCCTGGAAGTGTCCAAGGCCAGGTTGGATGGGGCTTGGAGCAGCCTGGGATAGAGGAAGGGGTGGAATGAGATGGGCTTTAAGATCCCTTCCAACACAACCCATTCTACAATTATTATCTCCCTTTATCAGCTGAAGTTTTGCCAATAAATCCTCCTTGCTGGAAACTCAAGCCTGCAGGATCAAGTTGCTCAGAAGGCAGCAGCTCATATTCATATTTAACTGAGGTTAAACGCTCTCTGCCCTTCAGAAACCAAATTAAAGGCAGAGCAAGGAATGGTCTTTCTGCACACTCATGGAGAGCTGGCATGAGGGCCACGCAATTAATTCCAGGGGAAGCCAAAACCCAGAGTGCTGACCAAGGAGCAGGAGGCTGGACTTGATGAGGCCAAAAATGCCCTTTGCTTTCCCAGTTATGTGCCTGCCTGGCACATGGCTTCCAAGAAATCAAAAAATAACAGCCTATCCCATCCCTTCAGGAATCCTGGTGGCACAGGGCTGTGTTTTGTCAGGGAGTCTGAGTCAGGTGACACATCCCTGTCACCTCAGGCTGAAGAACACTGATAAAAAGGGCAGCAGGATCATGTCCTTTATCACCTCCTAGGTGTTAGGCTAGCCTGAACTGCTGGATCATGATGGCAACAAGAACTCGTGGAAGGAGTGAGACACCCAGAGCTGCTGCCCTTTTGTGCAGAGCATTAAGAGCACCCTGTGCCGAGCTGGAAAAGCCAAACCTCTAAATTCCAGCAGCAGCATCCCAAACAGCTGTTCCACCTCTAAATTCCAGCAGCAGCATCCCAAACAGCTGTTCCACCTCTAAATTCCAGCAGCAGCATCCCAAACAGCTGTTCAACCTCTAAATTCCAGCACCAGCATCCCAAACAGCCGTTCAACCTCTAAATTCCAGCAGCAGCATCCCAAACAGTTGTTTACCCTCCTCTGAGGAAAAGCAGCTTTGAGCACAGCAGCATAAATAAGCATGGATAGCATGTTCCTGGCAAGGCAGAAGGAAATTGGGCTCTGTGTGTGGTGGACAAACACCTCCTGGACCCACACCAAGGAGACCCAGAACTCCATCCCCTGATCCATTTTGTGGGCAGATGGCTGGCGTTGAAAGGGCTTTTCATTGCACACCAAAATTACCAGAGTAGAAAATGACATTTTCCTCTCAAAATCCAGGAAATGAGTTTTTTCAAGATAACAAGGAGTACAAAACCCCTGCTGGCACCTGAGCACAGCAGTAACACAGAGCTTGAGTGCTGCTCCTTTCTCCGTGCCGTCTCCACAGGATCCTCGCCCACTGGACAATCTTCCCACACAAACAGCTTTTGAAGAAGTATGAAAAATAAAATAAAATACCTGTGGAAAGGGAGTGCAGGAAACCTGACCTCTGCACCCTCTCCAGCCTGAATAGCAGGACTGTTCCTGCAGGCTTTGTGGGAAAGGAATGCGAAGGAGATCTGAGGAACGGTGAGTTCTGCAAGCAGCTCTTTCCAAATGTCAAGAGAACTTCAGGAGAAAGTGCAAACTCGTTTGAAATTCAGCCAGCAGGCAACAGGGAGTGGGAGCCAGCTGGAGGGGGAAGAGGGTCCTTGAAAGCCACAGGAAGAGCTGCAGCTCAAGGGTGGATTGTGAAGGACTGGGAAAGCGAAGATGAGGAGTTTTTGCTCCACGTGGCCCAGGAGAACGTGCCAGCAGAGCTGGTGAGGCTGCTGACCCTCCAGGAGACAACAGTTGTCACATTCCCTGATGGAATCACTGAGGGATGCCAGAGGAGTGTCACAACAACAGATGAGAGGCCAGAACGAGCTGTGGCTCTGGGAACAGATGGGAAGGGCTCCGTGTCTCAGGGATGATACAGAAAAAGGATCTGTGGATCTGCCTGAGTCTCTCTCTCAGGACCCCTCTTGCTGTCGAAAAGCTGAGTCTAACCCATTTCTAACAAGTCACTGTGCTCAAGATTAAGTTTAGGTTCAGGCAGAGCCAGTAACCAATCACTTTATAAAGCTGAGAATACATTCAAGGGCTATCAAGTTAATTAAACCAGCCATGGAAGTGCTGCCAAGCAGCTCCTTCACTATTAGGTTCAACAGAATATGCAAAACCAGTGCTGAAATAGCCTCAGTTTAAAATTTTCAGCTTCACATCTTGTTTTCAAACACTCCTGAACCAGTTGCCTTTTACTGCTGAAAGGAGTGCACAAGAGAATGGTATTTCCATTGCAAAACTTCATATCCAAGAGGGATGAAAGCTCTGGTAAAAGTTAATACCTCTCCAAAATTTCAAGAGGTTAGTCGTTCCTTTTCCTTTTAAATATGTGTATAAGGGCAAACCATGAAGCCATTCCAAGGTAAGGACTCTGGAGCAACCTGTTCTAGTGGAAGGTGTCCCTGCCCATGGCAGGGGTTGGAATGAGGTGATCCTTAAGGTCCCTTCCAACCCAAACCATTCCATGATTCTAAGGTGGACAGTGAAGTTTCTCCACTTTTACAGTGCAATATTTGCACTAAATCCTTAGACATCTTGGGATGATGGATGTAAATAATATTTATCCTGCACTAAAGGCATTTTCTGCTAAGACATATATCAATAATTTACAGAGTTACAATTAGCCTGCAAGTGAGTACGGTGAAGAGCAGTAAAAAAAAAGGCACTTAGCATAACGAAGGTGACAACTCTGAATTTACTATGCAACAATTGGTCTTTTTAATCTCTGCTGCAGCCATTTATTATTAAAGAAATACGAAGCTACAGTGACACAGATGTGAAACAAAGTCACCCACTGAGGACACTAAAACCCATGATTACGTTACTACAGATGGACCAGCAAGGTCAGAGGCAGAATGTGAAATAACTGTTCATTTAGAAATAGGCCTGTGTGCATCAAAATATCAATTTATTGCTTTTTCTTACATCTGGGTAATGTTTAAAGAGGAATTTGGTACAGAGGAGGATACAGCACCATTCTCTCCCACAAAAACACCCCAGCTGAATCTATTGGCTGCAGTCTGACACCAGACTGGGATGTTCACAGGGCTGTGCTGAATTATTAATGCCTGTCTGGTATCACATCACATGCCACAAGTCAGAGGCACCTTTTGGATATTCTCCTGCCACACTGGAGAAGAAACAATACCTGAAATCAGAGAGGGGGTCACCCACTATGCTCTGGGAAGGCTCAGATGAGCAATCCAGTGCCCCTGGGACAGCTCTGTGCTCTCCTGTGACACTGACAGGACAAGGCTCCTTCTCCTGCAAGGAGAGAGTGGCTGCCACTTGCAAACCCCTTAAATGAGCTGTTTAAAGAGTGGTCAGGAGCTTTAAAAAAGAAGTTATGATACTTCTATGTGGGGAAAATCCTTGCAAGGGGAAAGAAAATTCCCATCCAAGCATTGTGCCCTGGGTGCTCAAAACCCAAAATGCCAATGGAGTCCTGGGCTGCATCCCTGGCACTGCAGGGAACAGGGAGAGGGGGAGGATTGTCTCCCTGCCCTGGTCACAGGAGAGCCCACCTGGAATGCTCTGTCCAGCTCTGGGGCTCCCAACAGCAGAAGAAGCTGCTGGAGAGAGTCCAGAAGAGCCACAGAGCTGCTCCAAGGGCTGGAGCCCCTCTGCTCTGGAGCCAGGCTGGGAGAGCTGGGAATGTTCACCTGGAGAAGAGAAGGCTCCAGGTGAGCTGGAGAACGACAGGGGACAAGGGATGGAGGGACAGGACATAGGAATGGCTTCCCACTGCCAGAGGGCAGGGATGGATGGGATATTGGGAAGGAATTCCTGGCTGGGAGGGTGGGGAGGCCCTGGCACAGGGTGCCCAGAGAAGCTGTGTCTGGCCCTGGATCCCTGGAAGTGCTCAAGGCCACGTTGGATGGGGCCTGGAGCAAGCTTGGCTAGTGGAAGGTGTCCTTGCACATGGCAGGGGTGGAACTGGGTGGGATTTGAGCTCCCTTCCAACCCAAACCATTCCAGGATTCTGTGGCTGCTGAGAGCCATCAGTCGAACAGCAGCTTCACTCTTCTCTAGGCCGAGCTCACCCCATTCCTCAATTTATTTCCCAGGGGCAAAGCCAAGTTTAATAAACTTCTTTTGAGATCCTTTGAGGATTTCTGTGTGGAAAGCACTGGAAGTGCCCGGAGAACGCAAAGAATTGTGTTGGGGTGACAAAGCAGTGAGCAGGGACATTAATTCTGAGCAATGTGTGACCATGTGACTACTCAAAGACAAGGCTCATTCCTGAGCTGGAAAGAGCAAAATGCCACAAGGAAAACAGACTGAAGATGGGAAAATCATCCAGAAGAATGCTCCATTTGACACTGTTGTGTTAAACTCTGCAAAGTTAAGTCAGAGAAAATAAAATGGGAGAAGGAAGAGTAACTTGTGTGTATTGTTGCAGACATTTCAAGGAAAATAATTAGATTTGATGAAAAAACCCAACTTAGTATTTTGTAATCAGATCGAAGCACACCCCTTTTATGTCAATTCTCACACCCAGGGGATGGTGATAAACCTGTAAAACTGCAGTTCTGTTGAGCAATGAATTCAATTTTCATGCACTGCTGGCCAGCACACCTGAACTTTACTCACTAATCCATTTCCCATAAGATGTCCACAGACATGCCAAGCCTCTGATGCAGTTTAAAAATCTCTGTTTTCAAGCTATCAGAGAAATTTTCATCACTTGCCACAAAAGTTCATGTTGACTTTAGGTACACAACAGACAGAGAAACCTGAGAGACAGCAGAGAGCCCTGATCAATGAATTCTGCATTACTGAGCAGGAAGAGAGGTACAGATTTTGGTTTTAAAATTGTGTTGCCAATCTAAAGGGCTTAAACACACCTAATTAAACTGAAAGGTAACATCAAATCCCCAGGTAAGATTTTAAAGTTTCACCCTGCTCCAGTCTAACCATGCTCAGGGTACACCAAGGCTGCAAAAGGATTAACACTGCTCCATACATAACACAGCCAACACAGAAAAAATCTGACAATTCCTACAGAAATTCATCCTAAAACAGCCCTTTCCAGTAAGTTTGATACACAAGGGATGCTACTGGGGTGAAGCACTGTGCATGATTTACAGGCTACTTCATTTATTCAGGTTATCATTTATTCAAGGCTTATCATTACTTCCAGGTCACTATCATTTATGATCATATTCCTGGCTTTTCTCCTCTGATTAATGGGGTCATTCAACAGCTACACAGAAGGGTCACGGTAGGATGGGAGCATCCAGGATATAAACAGCCCCCTAACAAACTGAGTAACTGGGGATCATTTTGGTTTCCCTGCAAGGCAAGTGTACACAAATGCATTCAGACTGGCTTGGGCGTGTTTGCTCGTGCTGCCATCCCATCTGTCTCCAGAAAGAGCAAAAATGAAGTGACAAATATCCACGGATTTTGTCAGAGGTAAAAAGAATCTCAGCTCCATGGACTCCCATTGTTATAAACATGAAGGAATTAAAAAACAAAAACGCTGTTAAACTCCTTTTCATTTCTAAGCTGTTGTGACAGAACCATTTCAGACATTTCTGCTCTAAATAAATGACACGGGCCGTACTTTTTGCTGTCTTTCTTCTCCTCTCAGCCTTAAAACCCTGATTTCTATGGGTGACCATGACATACCTACAAAGTGTTAGCACCCTTTAGGCAGGTTTTCCTTGGAAGGGAACTTTCCTGCTGATGCCTTAGGTTTTAACTTTTATATTTTTCAAATCCTGCTCTGCCTGGTGTGTAACTCTGAGGTTTCTTGTGGCCTGTTAATTTCTGCTCTCTTGTGCTGGGCAGACACAACAAAGCCTCTCTGGGCCTGCTCTCCAAGGACACCCAGACCGTCCGAGGCCCAAAAACTATAAACTAAAAGCCTCTAAAAGGAGGGGCAAGCTGAGGGGAAATTATATCATTAACTGAAGCTTTAATTGGAGAATTAACCCTGATTGCAAATGAACCACACCTATAAAAGTGTGAGGAACTCGTGGCCTGTTGCCCATCTTGGGGTCCATCTGGGCAGTGGCCTCAGGCTCCCCAGGGGTACCTTTGAAGGCCTTTCAAATAAACACCCACCTTTATTCCCTTATTCTGTCTGGTCTCTGTTTCTAGGAGGTCTCTTAAGGCATCACTGACATTCCCCAATCCAGGTTGTTTCGGCCCCTATGCCCTGCTCTAGTAAAATTTACATAAAAATGTGTTTTCCACCCTTACCTCATCCCTGTAAAGAGGGCTGGTGTAGTACATGATGTCCATGGCGCTGCTGTTGAGCATATCCCGTAAACCCCGCACTTTATCCGGAGTTATGGAGTCCACAGTGTCTGGAAAAACCAAAGGAGACTGAAGTTACATCCAGGAGAATGATAAAATAGAATCACGGAGTGGTTTGGGTTGGAAAGGACCTTTAAGATCATTCAGTCCCACCCCTGCCATGGCAGGGACACCTCCCACTATCCCAGGGTGCTCCAAGCCCCGTCCAACCTGGCCTTGGGCACTTCCAGGGATGGAAATGTTTAAAGCTGCACAAATAAAACCAAACAAAAATCCAAGCAAGGCACAAGCAGAGAGCACAGATGAAAGTTCTGGGGAGAATTTTGCAGACTGCAGCTGCTGGAGCAGCAAAAGAAGCGAGTCCTGTACCTCCATCGAGGGTCAGCTTTGATCTCCACTCCACTGGAAGGAATTCCACGTGTGTTGCAAGATTGGAAAAATACTTTTCTTCCACTTTTCTTGCAGTATCTCGCATCCTACAAAAAAGAAAGGGACATGTTCCTGTGAAGATTGCTCTTGGCACAACACATTTCCTGAATTACTGCATTTCCATCCCTACTAAAACATGTAATTCCCTCGATTTCAAGCTTTTATTATGAAATACTTAAACTCTCCTATAATGAAAAAATCTGTGCATTGCTTGCTCAAAGGAATCTAAATGTATCACACTGTGGGCTTAACATAATCCATCTAAATTCAATTCAAAGGTATCTCTTAACTCTGGTGGGTTTGGGGCTGAATGTGAAAGGTAAGGATTAGAAAATTAGAAAAGAATTAGAAAATAGGAAATTAAGAATTATACCTCTGCCTTGAAATATTGAAATATACAATTCACTGAAATCAATCCATTGACCAGTACAGAAGGAAGACAATTCAGTGCCTTTAAACACAAAGAAAACTCTTAAAAACATGGCTTGAAAGAGCAGAATTTTATTTTAATTTTACATACTGAATTAGAAGGCTTGAGAACTCCAAGGGTGAGAAACAGGATCACTTATGAGTGTTTTAACTTGCAGGAGCAGATGGAGAGGCTTTTAAAAGACTTCTCATTTTTACAGCATATCTGAACATGAACATTGCTGCACCTCTCTCAAGGGATGAGAAAAACTGAAAATACCTAAACCCCAAAGTCTATCTGACCCTCTCTGTCGTGAGGGGGAAAAGGGGAATAATGAGAAATTATGTTCTTTTAAAAACGTGACTTGATTTGTGTTGTGTGAAAAACCCCATCATTAAAAAAGGAAAACCAGCATGAAATCATATTCAATACTAAATATCCAGGCATTCTATCCCTCAGCACCCAAAGTGGGGAAGTGTTTTATTTTCCCTTCTTTCCTTTACCTGAATCCTGGCCTCAAGAGTATTCCCATTTTTGAAGATGAGCACAACAAACCAAATCCAACCCCAGTGCTGGGTTTCCAGCACTTGGTTCCCAGTTCAAAGCATCAAGTTTTTTATTTATTTCAGTGTTTTAATGTGTTTTTCCCCCTATTTTCAAAGCAACCCCCTTTTAGTTAATTCTACAACCAAAGGCACAATGACATTAATCTTCCACCTGCACTTCCACCTGTCCAAATGCTGTTTAGTGAGTTTAATCCCTGAGCTGAGGCACTTTCCCTGGACGTGTTAATGCTCCTCTGTTCTTCAGGAGAAACGAGACAGTTCAGGATAAATCACTGCCAACACCTGGAATTGCTTCAGCTGCTCCATGTGCTGGACATCCCCGCACCAGCACTATCAAAAAATCCTCTTTGGAGAACTCTGCCAAAATCCTGTCTTGAAAAGGAGAAGGATGGGGTAGGAAGGGGTATGAAAGTCAATGCCTTGGGGAAAAAAATACCCCAAAATTTTCTATTTTCCAAAAATTTTCCAAAAATTTCACCCATGTTTTCATTTTCTACAAAGACAATTATTTCTTCTTCTCTATCATGATTTTTTTTACCCCAGGAAAAGTTCATTATGCTACTAAAAAAGCAGATTAAATCACGTACCACATTTTTGAAAAAGGCAGTGAGAACATTTTTCCATCACTGACACTTATTTTCTGCTGAAAGAAAAGAAAAAGGAGGAAGGGGGGGAAAAAGTGGGAAGAGAAGTGAAATGGGGAAAAGGGGAAAGAAAAGTTGGGGGGAAGGGGAAAGAAAAGGAGCAGGGAATAAAAGGGGGAGGGGAAAAAGGGGAAAAAAGGGGAAAGGAAAAAAAGGGGGAAAGGAAAAAAGGGGGAAGGAAAAAAGGGAGAAAGGAAAAAAAAGGGGAAAGGAAAAAAGCAGGAAAAGTAAAAAAAAAAAAGCAGGAAAAGAGAAATAAAAAGGGGCAAGTGAGACAAAAATGGGGAAAGGGAAGTAGCATCCTTGACATCCTTTTTTCCAAAGCAGTTACTGCGGGCCTGTGCAAACAGCCAAGAAATGCAACTGCTCAGCATCTCTATTTTTAAAGCCTGGTGTGATTGCACTCCTAATCTCCTGGATTCTTGTCCAACGAGATGGCAAAGGTTTAAATAAAGCAGAATATCCTTCCCATGATAAGGGGAAAAAAAAATCAGCAAGGGGATCTGCTTAAATCAGGGTTGATTTAAGGCCTGAGCTGACCCATCCTTGCCAAGCACAAAACCCTCCCTGCCACCCCCACACACAACAGGACATGTGAGAGCCCAGCTTCAGCTCTCATTTCTAGAATTTCTAAATTATAAAGAAGATAAAATTTCAGTGAATGTATGACCATTCCTGGAGTCCCTGAGTAAGCAAAATAAAGGAGATCTTTGGAAATGCCCACAACTCCTTGGTATTGTTAAGTCAGCTTCACTTTCTCTGCGTGAAGGAGGTGGGTGTGGCTGGGATAAAGTGAATTTCCTTCCTGGCAGCTGGTGCAGCACGTTTTGGATTTAGGATGAGCATAATGTTGATAACATAGGGATATTTTGGTTGTGCTTACCCTAAATCAGGGACTTTTCAGTGTCTCATGCTCTGCCTACGAGGAGCTGCACAAGAAGCTGAGGGGGAACATGGCCAGGAGAGCTGACCCAGACTTATTCCTGGATTTTTTGCCCCATTATTATTATTATTTTCATTACTAAACTGTTCTCATCTCAACCCATGGGTTTTACCTTTTCCCAATTCTCCTCCCCATCCCACTGCAGCTGCAGGCTGGGGTTAAAGCTCCACACCAGCAAAGAGGAATTCAGAAACAGTTAAAACCAGCAGGAAATTAGCCAAGCAGCAAATTAAAGCTGCTCAGCTTAAAAGCAGTAAAAGCATAGAAACACTGTATGAACAAAGCACAGAATTTTACACAGCAACAATTACTTTAAATGAAGGAAATGGTAAATAACCTGGTCCTAACACAGCAGGAAAAAACATCCACATTATTTACACATCAGTAGCAGCTGGAGATATTCTGGAGGGACAGTTATTAGGCATCCCCATCTTTAAATACAACTAACAAATACATTGTTTGACAGGGTCCAGTTCTTATTAAAGCTCTTCACAAACAAACTGACTCAGAGGGGTTTTATTTAAATAAAAATCAAAGCAAGAAACAGGAGTTTGGAGAAAATGGTGTGGCCTTGCAACTCTGCCAAAGCTTCTGGGAAAAGCTTCAGGTCTCCCCTCCTAAAAACTGTGCTGGTTTTTGTGTCCTTATCCAGGACTTTGGAAATGTAAAGCATGATTTTACTCAAATGTGGGTTTACTTCATGGAAGCTGAGGTTGTNAAGAAGGGAACAGAAAAGGAGAAAGGAATAAAAGGGGGAAGGGAAAAAAATGGAGTAAGAGGAAAAAGGGGGAAGGGAGGAAAAAGGGAGAAAGGAAAAAAGGGGGAAGGGAAAAAAAGGGNGCTGACCCATCCTTGCCAAGCACAAAACCCTCCCTGCCACCCCCACACACAACAGGACATGTGAGAGCCCAGCTTCAGCTCTCATTTCTAGAATTTCTAAATTATAAAGAAGATAAAATTTCAGTGAATGTATGACCATTCCTGGAGTCCCTGAGTAAGCAAAATAAAGGAGATCTTTGGAAATGCCCACAACTCCTTGGTATTGTTAAGTCAGCTTCACTTTCTCTGCGTGAAGGAGGTGGGTGTGGCTGGGATAAAGTGAATTTCCTTCCTGGCAGCTGGTGCAGCACGTTTTGGATTTAGGATGAGCATAATGTTGATAACATAGGGATATTTTGGTTGTGCTTACCCTAAATCAGGGACTTTTCAGTGTCTCATGCTCTGCCTACGAGGAGCTGCACAAGAAGCTGAGGGGGAACATGGCCAGGAGAGCTGACCCAGACTTATTCCTGGATTTTTTGCCCCATTATTATTATTATTTTCATTACTAAACTGTTCTCATCTCAACCCATGGGTTTTACCTTTTCCCAATTCTCCTCCCCATCCCACTGCAGCTGCAGGCTGGGGTTAAAGCTCCACACCAGCAAAGAGGAATTCAGAAACAGTTAAAACCAGCAGGAAATTAGCCAAGCAGCAAATTAAAGCTGCTCAGCTTAAAAGCAGTAAAAGCATAGAAACACTGTATGAACAAAGCACAGAATTTTACACAGCAACAATTACTTTAAATGAAGGAAATGGTAAATAACCTGGTCCTAACACAGCAGGAAAAAACATCCACATTATTTACACATCAGTAGCAGCTGGAGATATTCTGGAGGGACAGTTATTAGGCATCCCCATCTTTAAATACAACTAACAAATACATTGTTTGACAGGGTCCAGTTCTTATTAAAGCTCTTCACAAACAAACTGACTCAGAGGGGTTTTATTTAAATAAAAATCAAAGCAAGAAACAGGAGTTTGGAGAAAATGGTGTGGCCTTGCAACTCTGCCAAAGCTTCTGGGAAAAGCTTCAGGTCTCCCCTCCTAAAAACTGTGCTGGTTTTTGTGTCCTTATCCAGGACTTTGGAAATGTAAAGCATGATTTTACTCAAATGTGGGTTTACTTCATGGAAGCTGAGGTTGTCCAGCCGTGGTCCTGCCCTCAGCACAATGGTCCCAAACTTGTAAAATCCCAAATTGGTTTGGGTTGGAGGGACCTTAAAGCTTATCCCATTCCACCCCCTGCCATGGGCAGGGACACCTTCCACTATCCCAGGTTGTTCCAAGCCCCATCCAGCCTGGCCTTGGACACTTCCAGGGATCCAGGGGCAGCCACAGCTTCTCTGGGCACCCTGTGTCAGGGCTTCCCCACCCTCCCAGCCAGGAATTCCTTCCCAATATCCCATCCATCCCTGCCCTCTGGCAGTGGGAAGCCATTCCCTGTGTCCTGTCCCTCCAGGTCCTAGTCCAAATTCCCTCTCCAGCTCTCCTGGAGCCCCTTTAGGCCCTGGAAGGGGCTCTGAGCTCTCCCTGGAGCCTTTTCTCCTGCTGGAATGATCCTGAACAAACACAATCACTCAGGCCCATGAGAAATCCAAACCCCAGCTCTGTGCAGATCTTCCTTAGGCCTTGCAAAACTCATCCTGGTAGAAGTGCACAAAAGCTCTGTTTCAACCCATTTTTGTCACCTGTCACCTCACGGATGCCAAAGGCTGTCAGAGCTGCACTTATCCTCTCATTATCTCCCAGCTGCAGTGGCACATCCATCTCCTGCTCACAGGAATCATTGAAATTCCCAGTGCAACACACCCCATCTACATCCAGTGGCACTGCACCACATCCCCCACTGATTCTGATCAGCAGCTTGATAGAAATTCTGAGGAAAATTGGGTGTAATTTCCAGGCAATGTAGCTGCAGTCGCATGCAAACCCCCAGCACACACACCTGCTTATCCGTTCTGCTATAAAGATGAGGTTTATTATCTTTTTTGTCATCTTCTGGCTCTTAAAAATAAATTTCTTTTTTAAATTTTATTAGATGGCAAATCCCTCTACTCACTTGTTAAATTAACACCAACTGAAGTCATAAATCCTCATCTAAACAGGCAGAGAATTCACCTGATACAAATGCACATTGAAATACTGACCCCAGAGCAACAATTACTTGAATCTATGCATTGAAACACAAGGAAACAACTGTAATTTATGATTTTTCTAAGAGAAAAAGCCACTCATGCACAGATGCAATGCACACCTGAGAAAGAATTCTGACATATTGCTATTTTCCATGCAAGAAGTAATGGCCTGAAAATAGGTACTCTGAGATTCACCATGAATAAAATGTGCCTGGCTGCCTTTCTCTGATTAAAATAATAAATAACAAACCCATATTTTCCCAGATACACAGCCTTGCTTAAGTGAATATATTCCAGAGATGTGTTAACATATTTAGAATTATTACAGTGGGTTTTTTTTAATCTCATGCTACTAGTTTTACTCTTGTGTAGGATTTACAAACCCTCCATTAAAAACTGGGGAGTTGCAAACTGAGTCAGCTTCAGCTACTTCCCAAATTCTGCAGAATGATGCTGATGTTAACAGAGCAAAATGCCTGAAAGCTTGAAGAAACTATTCATTTTAATTTCAAGTTATCTTTGCAGATTTTCTTCAGTCAGATAATCCATGAGAGAGAAGTAGGGAATGATTTTTACTTTAATCATTGAACCTGACAGCTTCTTACTCTGAACTCTTGATTTCACGAAATCACAGAATCCCAGAATGGGTTGGGTTGGAAGGGACCTCAAAGCTCACCCAGTTCCACCCCCTGCCATGGGCTGGGACACTTTCCACTATCTCAGGTTGCTTCAAACCCTGTCCAGCCTGGTCTTGAACATTCCAGGGACGGGGCAGCCAGCTGGGCAACCTCCTACCTCAGTTCCAGGGCCTCACCATCCTCACAGTGAGGAATTTCTTCCTAATATTTTATCTAAACCTGCCCTCTGTCAGTTTGAAGTCATTACCCCTTTATCCCATCACCCTAATTCTAAGAGACAGGGCAATGGGATGTTCCCAGAAAAAAAACACCTCAACTCTCCCTATTCTCTGCAAAGCCACGTGGCTCCATTCCTGGATTTTGGTCACAGAACTGGTAAATGATGTTTTGAATCATTCCCCAGCTGCTCTCAGCCCCCTGGAGTTCCCTCAGACGGAGGCCAGCGCTCACTGCCTCTTTGAGGAAATAATACCATGACTTATTGAGGAAACTCAGGGCTGGCTTGGGCTGAATGTGCTAAGCTGAAGTGAGAGCAGCAGCCGTGAGTAATAAAAACAGAGATCTGCTGCAGCCAGAGGAGAGGGGAGGGCGGCTGCTCCCCAAAGCTGAGCTGCAGAAATGCCAACTCCGGTCTCGCTCCGGGCGCATTTCAAAGAGCAACTGCAAGACACAAGTCATGTTCTGCCACTGTTGCTCTCTGCTGCTCTCAGAAAATTGCTGTGAAAATTGCTGCTCTATGACATACACAGACTCATCCTACTTCAGAGGAGAGATGGAAATTCTAGGATGCAAACAAAGGAAGCATGACTTGGATTCACACTTCATCCTTTTGAAGGGTAGCAGGAGTTTGCATGATCAGAGGAACAGGAGCTGCTTTGTTGGTCGACCACAGGATCCTGGGACAATCCTGGGAGATCCAGGTGCTCCACACTCCCTGCCAGCACCGCTTTCCAAAGGGCAGGAAGGCTTGCCCTGCAGGCATTCCCTGTCCCCGCTGCCATCTCCCGACTCCACACCGCTCACTCCCATCTTCCAGATGGAATCCCACATTTTTAGACCCAACTGGAGTGATCCAGTTTGCAGGGAGATCACTCAGGCGTGATGGTGTGGGCAGGGAAAGGGCAAAAACAAGGGATGGGGGGAGGATGGGAATGGGAACAGCCCTGGGGATACACCCCAGTCCTGAACAGGCTGTTACAGCTCCTGTCCAGCACACAGCCACATGTTAGATAATAAATATACACAAAACAAGCTCTTACAAAAGCATTTCATGCCCTATCACCTTTTACCGCTTGGCCTGAACTTCTCTTGCAAGACAAGCTCAAGTTGAAACCTGTAAGCCAATATTTACCATCTGGGTGATTAATTCTGAATTAATACCCGCACCAAAGGATGGAAAACAAGCATCTAATATGTATTTAATGCAATGCAAGCCTTGGAATGGAACATAAAGCTACCAAGTATCTGAAGAGCTAAAATTATGGAAGAGATTTTACAGGAAAATCTTCATTTTAGATTCCAGCAGCACATATTAATGCAGTGAACGGCTTCTGAGAGGCTCTGCATGGGCTTGCATATCAATTGAAATGTACCAAAATAGCTATTCCAAAGTAATTATCCTAATGATAATCCACAATTAAAATGCTTTCTAATGGGACTTGCAATAAAAATGTAATTGGTGATTAGGCCAAGATGCTGGTGCTTGTGCAGACAGCAATTTTTGGGCTATGAAGAGCAGCACAGACAAATGTGATTTTGGAATCCAAACAGGAGATTCAGACAGAGGCAGAGCCCAGCTCTAGGCTGAGAGCAGCCCAGGAGTGACACAACACTGCAGCTGTTATGGAAAAACACAGGAGAGTTCCTTCACTCATCCCTCAAACACTGGAGCTGATGAAATTTAGTTCAGCCTAAAGGTCTGAGCCCTGCCTAAGGCAGGTGAAAGGTCTGACCTTTACCTATGTCAGGTAAAACAAGAAGAGCTTTGAAAAGGAGGTTGGAAACATGGATAACATTCCTAAATGTCCAGAGGAGGCCACCAAGATGATCAGAGGGATGGAGCAGCTCTGCTGTGAGGAAAGGCTGGGAGGGTTGGGATTGTTCAGCCTGGAAAGGAGGAGGCTCTGGGGTGATAATTGAGGCATTGAAGGGAACCTTCAGGAGAGCTGGGAAGGGACTCCAAGGGCCTGGAGGGACAGGACACAGGGAATGGCTTCCCACTGCCAGAGGGCAGGGATAGATGGGATATTGGGAAGGAATTCCTGGCTGTGGGGGTGGGAAGGCCCTGGCACAGGGTGCCCAGAGAAGCTGTGGCTGCCCCTGGATCCCTGGAAGTGCCCAAGGCCAGGTTGGACGGGGCTTGGAGCAGCCTGGGACAGTGGAAGGTGTCTCTGCCCAAAGAATGAGATGAGCTTTAAGGTCCCTTCCAACCCAAACCATTCCATGATTGTAAATTACACTCGGTATGTGTGACAACATCTCTCCTTCCCATCCATCCACAAATTCAGCAAAACCAGAGAGCAGCTTCCATGAAAAAACCACATTCCAAATAACAATATGTGAGTGTGTACAATAATAAGACATCCCAAAGAGATTTATTTAAAGCTAACACTCTACCTTATCCCAAACCACGCAATTCCAGGATCCTGCACCTGATGGCAAATAAAACCCCCTCCAATTAAAGAGCATTCTGCCATAATACCTCGGTTAATATTAGGCAGAAATACAGACTACAAAGCCTTCTCCCTGAAATAACCATCCCTGTGGTACCAACAGAGCTCAGAGCACATTATTCTGCTCACGCTGGGGCAGCTGAATCACTGTTGCAGCCTGGAGGAGGGACTGTCTCTTCCCAGACAAGCTCCCAGTGAATATCAGTGCTGACAGGAGCAGCTTGTTGCACCAGCTGCCCTGCTACATTTAGATAATAAATGTTGTTTAACTACACGGAGAAGAAACAAAATTATGTCACATCTACCACAGACCTGCTCATCCAAGCATCCACAAAATGCATCTTTTCCATTTACCTACTCACAGGACACCCTGCAACCCCAGCATCCAGCCACACTAATGAGGAGATTGAGCTCCAGTCCTTAATGAAATTAGCACGGATAATTTGGAATTTCCCTGGACAAGAGTTCTGTTTTCACCCCTGTAACCAGCAGGATCTGCCTAATGATGCAGCAGCATCATGTGAGCTGCACCAGCCTCTTCTCAAGGTGGTAACCTGAGGACAGAACGTGTCAAATGAGCTCTGGTGGGGTCCATCCACAGGTTTCCTACTAAAGAATGTGCATTCAAAGGCAAAAAAAAACCCCACTGACATCTCTTCTTAGTTCCTACTTTAAAGTGTAAACAGTCAAAAAATACTTTTCTTTATTCATCTTGTTTTTCAAAAGGCACCACTGTGTCCCTAATGGAAAAGCATGTAAAACACCACCCCAAAAAGCAAACATCACACAAATATCACAGATGAAGGTGCTAACAGAAAGTGCCAGGATGGCTTGTGAGAGCTTGGCAGACGCTCCTTCTGAAATCTCTCCTTACAACATATGGGATGTTCCTCACTGATAAGTTTTAAGTTGTTATTAAAAAAAAAAAAAAAAAGAAAAGGGGAAAAAAGAGATACTTCAATCTAAAATGATGCTTTAATTTGCAAATTTGGTACAGAATGCACAATTTATGCAAGTAATTAGCACTTTGAAAGGTCATGCAGTGCTGTCTGGTATTTCTTGAGGATATGAGTGAGATTTACTGAAGCACATAAAGTCTTGTGTTCCTTTTCTGAGAAAATATTTCATGTGCTGGGCTGCCAGTTAGAGCAGGACTTATGGAATGAACGTCTCTGCACTCTGATCTGAGCTGAAGTTAATCCACCAATATAACCCCTGTATCTATAGAAAATGGAGGGGGGAGAAAGATAAAGCAGAAAAACTTAATGATTCCAAGGCTGAAGTTTTATTTCTGGCCACTGTTAAACCAGCAGCTTATATTGAGGCTATTCACATTCCCAGCGTAATTCCATCCCACAAAAATGGAAGTTTTAACATTTATTTTGGTGACTAACTTTGAACCAAGGGCTGTGGATCCTTTCTCTCTCTGCTTTGGATTGCTGGCTCTCAAACAACACAAACACCAGAGCAGTGAAGTGGCAGGAAAGCGGGGTGGGGGAGCTGCAGGTTGGTGCTTTGAGGTGACAAATGACACATAAGTGACATGGAAAGGTTTACCCTGGCACCCCAGAGGACACTGGAGCTGAGGGGACACAAGAGGCTGATGACACAATGGCACAGAGCACTCAAGCACTGACCTACAGTGGCACTCTGGAGGCAAAGGGAGGGTGACAAAGCTCCCACCACAAAAATCCCAGTAATCCCAGCTCTTCCCACAGGAGCCACTGGGTTTGTCAATGTTTCTGTCAGCTCTGAAGGAACCTGGAGCTATTCGGGACACACCTATTGAACGATTTTCGCAATAGAGATGTGTAATTAACACCTGTTTAGCCTCTTCTTTCAGCTAATGAGGGACTCCTCAATGCCACCTTGTCCCCCACAAAGCTGTCATCAGGACTTTAGAATTTTCCTAAAACTCAAAACCATCTTTTCGGGTGCATAGAATCATGTGGGAATTTAGAGTGCAGAGAAATATTCTCTGCACTCTATATTCCCACATCTCACAGATTGTTTTGGGTTGGAAGGGACTTAAAGATCATGAAGTTCCAACCCCTGGCATGAGCGAGGATGCCACTCACTGTCCCAGGGCCCCATCCTGGCCCTGCACGCTCCCAGGAACGGAGCAGCCACAGCTCTGGGAAACATCATTCCCAACAGCCACTTATTTGCAAAACACCCTTCACAAAAGGCATTCAGCGAAGAGATTTCACAGCCTTTTGATCACATTTTGCTTTTCAGCCGGGCTCTGTGCACAGAGCTCCACGAGCAGTCTCACAGCAACAACTTCGTGAAGGGCTTCTGTCCTGTTGGGAATGACAACATTCCTGTATCTCCCCATTCCCCCCTCTTCTACAGGATGCAGTTTGCTCGTCCACTATCCCAACAACCAGCTCTGAGAGATTCCCCTCTGAGATTATCTTTCCTAAACTAAACCAAAAATTTTCTGCTCAGTTACTCACTTCCCAGTTGTTACTCACTTAATTCACCCAGGTAAAACTTGGAAACAACATTTCTCTCAGTTTTGACCGAATGAAAAACCTCTCCCTGCCCAGGAAAGCCTCAGACCACAGGAGCCAGAATTTCACACAAAATCCTTTAGGCTGGAAAAGCCCTCCAAGGTCATCAAGGCCAAGCCGTGCCAAATCCCCACCTTGTCCCCAGCCCAGAGCACTGAGTGCCACATCCAGGCCTTCCTTGGACACCTCCAGGGATGGGGACTCCAAACCTCCCTGGCAGCCTCTTCCAATGCTTAACAACCCTTTCCATGGAGAAATTCCTCCTGATGTCCAACCTGAACCTCTCCTGGTGCAACTTGAGGCTATGTCCTCTCTGAAAGTCACAAGTGCTGGTGATAAAATCAGAATCAATCTTTGCTTCTCTGGATTACAGCTGCTTTCCCCAAGTCCACACATCCCAATTAACATAAAAAGTACTGTACACACAACACACAGATTAATGACTCAGGGGAAGAAGAGGAGAAGGAAACAGGGAAAGATTCAGCTCGAACCAAAGGCTCTGCTGTCACAACCACAGCCTCACACTGAGGCTACTTCAAACATTCCAAAGCACTCACATGGCTGTGTTTTTGATGATCCTTCCTTGGTCCATTTTCTGCCCAATCCCATGCACAACAAACACAATGTGACTAGTCTGTGGTGGCTTGTCTTCTAACGTGGCTTCTTCTACATAGCCTCTATGTAGCCTCGTCCCACTACTTGAAGCTGCAGAGAGAACATTATCCCACATCAGTGACATTCTGCCAAGCACTGCGGTCTCATCTGCTGACAGAAGCTTGGCTTTTCTCAGGCCAACACACTGAAAATCAGATTATATAATATATAATAATAAAATTAAAGGATTAGCATCTATTTTTAAATATGTGCACTTTTAAAGCCCTGAAAGTTTTGAGCACCCAGGTGATATCAACACCCATTTCCACGGCAAAGGGAGCTAATTTCAGGTATGTTTTGAAGAACAACTCTTCAGAAAACAGTTGTGCAACTGTGCACCCACTTTTACAACACAACACCCTTCTCCTGGGCGTCTCAATCATTAAAATTCCTTCTGTCTCCACCTTACTCCCACAGCATGGAAGGATCATGGAAATGGCCTGGCCACGTAAGTGATTTAGTGTTGTCGCTTTGTCCACCCCAATTAAGAGAGCTGGTTGAAAACTGCCACAATGTTTAATTTTGAGGGGAAAACTTGCTTTATTTCGAGCTCATCCAATTTCCCCCCTCGTTCTCCAGCTCAGTGGCCAAACTAAAAATCAGTTCCCCAGGGTAGATGTGGGCATTTTCTCCCTGCTGTGCTGACAAACCCACGGGCACAATGTGCCTCCATCCCCCTCTAGTGACACGCAGGGGACCACACCAGGCACCAGCGCTGGCCTCAAAACCTGGAACTAACAACTGATTTTAGTTTTAAAGAGGAGGAAAACACCCCAAACCCACTAAGGGTATTTTTTACCCAAGACAGGTTTTGTTTATCAAGTGAGCTTCGATTTGATATTTCTCCCCCACAAATTGTTTAAGGACAGATCTTATTATTTTTTACACATTATCCCAATGGTGTTCTGGATAAATTACTTCATTTCTTCTGGAACTGAAGCACTGGGTGATATTATTTTTTTAGGAAACATTAATTAAGTATCCACCCAGGAGCCCTGGGGGGTAACACGGAATTAATCACAGGGCAGAGGCATGGAGATTAAAGACAGACCTATTACCTGACCTTGTCTGTTCAAGGAACAAACCAGATGTGTAGGGTCTTGTTTTGGTGTCCTGCACACGACAAGTTCCCAGTTTCTAGGCTGGCAATAATCTGCTTTTTCCTTGAGAGGCACCACCCTCTCTCTTCCAACCATCTCAGCTTTACTGCCTTTCTGGCTGGGAGTTTTGAGCTTCAACAAGCCTGAATTCCTACTGGAAATAATTTCAGTCTAAATGCCCTTTCCTGTCAGTTCATACTTCTGTTTCATGAACAGAAGAAAAGGCTGGATAGAGGTGAGGAGAGGGAAGGTGTGGTCATGTATTTAAGGAATGCATCAGAGTATGTAAGTACCCAGCAGTAAAATTAAGGTTGCAAAAGGAACTGTAATATTGATGTTATTACAGTCATAATTCTAATTTTACTGTAATAATATAAATTTAACTTTAATTTTCCAGTAGATTCTGGACTCTGCCACTGTAATATTTTCATATATTTATCATATAGTGCTAACTGCTGCATCCAAACCAACCAAAATATGAAATAAAATTCAAATATAATATATAATAAATCAAATATGTAATAGAAATAAAATAAAAATAAAAAATATTCACATCTAGTTACATACACAACCTAAGGACTCTGAACACTCATAGAAAGTAAAAAATGCAATGCCCAAAGTGAGCTACTCTCATTAAAACCTGAAATATCCTTTTGGAGTTAAGGCAACACACTTCAAATGCTGGCGTTTACAATATCCTTTACAAACTCTGGGCAAGATTACCTTTGGAAAAGCCCAACTTTTGTGTAACAGTCCTGGCAATTTTGGATGTTGTGGCATCACTGTACAGATACACTTCATCCACGCTGTGCCAGTCCACGTGGTTGCGGCTCAGCTTTAGACTATGAATAGCTGCAGCAAAAAGGAACAACATTGAATTTAGGTGGGGAAGAAGGGGAAAAAAAAGCTTCTTTAATCAGAGAGAGAGAGAGAAGGGTGATTTATAAACAGGTTAAAATCTAGAGTTCCATTACGCCTAAATTTGAGTTATTTCTTACCTTGAGGAATTTTTACAGCTGGGATTAATCTGAGCAGGACAAGCAGCAGTTTTGGAGACCACCTGAGAGGGTATTTCACATCATTCCCCTCCCACCCTCCTTTTGGGGTGGGAGGTTTGCAAAATATTCCCTTAAAGGAGGCAGGGTAGTGGATCCTGAAATACTAGAGGTGGGTGTGGTGATCAGGTGGCTGCGCCAGGTATTTTCATCACTAAAAAAAGTGGAATTCCAGCCCTCTCTCCCGTGAGAGCTGCTCTGCTCTAACACAGAGGCTTTCAAGGCTCCCTTGCTAGAAATCTCCGTTGCATTTCTTCCCTTTCAGAAACACCTCAGAGCTGGAAATGCAGCTCAATGAGCCTCTGAATGAGCAATTTCTGGCACAGAACAGAATTTAGCTCTTTCAAAAGCCACTAAGAGCTCCAGTGGTTGGGGGTTTTTTTCAGTGCACTGATTGTGTTTTCCAGATTTGGACCTGATTGAGCTCCAGGCCCGACCTCATGACACACACACAGCCTGACTTGTCAGGATTAAACAACAGGCACGTTGTGATGCAAATCAAAATCATTTTAGGCTCGGAGCTTGCAGGAGCCAAGCAGTGCCACAGCTGATTTACAGTAATTTGGATTTCACCAAAATTCGCTGCTGAGGTCTCCTCGAACGCGGGGTGCACAACATTTGGAGAGCTGACAACAGCAATAGCCCTGTGACCAAAGAAATGGTTGTTTAACTGTCACTGCTCTTGCTGAAAAGTCCAAAGTCATGGAAAACACCCAGAGGGGTTGTTTTGGGGTTGTTTTTTCCATAGCAAGCAGAGCTCTAACCTGTCTCCTACTTGAATCACCCAAATGAATTTTTTATACTCATCTAAAAACATTCTGAGAAAGCCTGAGCCATCACAATTTCCAATTTTAACTCTCCTACAGCACAAACCAGCCATGCTCAGCCAGATGTTGTGACCTTTCTCCTGTAGTATTTTTTGTTTCTTTGCCAAAGCAGACAGACTTGACATAGACTGATGAAAAACTAAATGAAATCTGTAAGGAAAACAAGGGGATTAGCAGAGGATTAGCCCTTGTGTTGTGGTAAACAACTGATTCACCAAAATAACTGGAATTACATTGCTGTTTTATGCTGACAGAGCAAGAAGAGGAAGGAAAATAAGCCTGACTTTTGAAAAGCAGAAATGGCCTGTCCTGCAGGTCCTCAAGAACTGTTCCATCTGCATTCTGCAAGATCCCTCTCAGAGTATGATCCTGGGGAAGCTGGCAGAGGAGGAATGAAGTTTGATGCCTTCAGAGGGTGTTATGTTCCATGACCAAAAAAAAGAAGAGGAAGAGGTGTGGTTGAATCTCTTCTGACCACTGGAAAAGCAGCAGTTTGGGGAGGAGTGATCCTCAAACTCCTTCTGCAATCGACTCCAGCCTCTCTATTGGAAAGAATACACAGAACAAGTGGCTTTTCCCTACCCTGCATTAATTATTCCCACTTGGGAAGAGCAAATTCCTCACTTTTATGCTGTTCTTCCCGGACATGGATATTGAAGGAATATCAACATCAACTACAAGACGTGGAAGCACCAAAGGACGTCGAATGAAGTTCACCAGGGCCAAGTGTGAGGTCCTGCACCTGGGTCAGGGCAATCCCAAGCACAAATTAAGGCTGGAGGGACAAAGAGCAGCCCTAAGGACAAGGATTTTGGGGTGCTGGTGGCTGAGAAGATCAATGTGACCCAGCCATGTGTGACCAGCCCAAACACATCTTGGGCTGCATCCAAAGAAATGTCACCAGGCTGGGAGAGCTGAGAGTGCTCACCTGGAGAAGAGAAGGCTCCAGGGAGAGCTCAGAGCCCCTTGCAGGGCCTAAAGGGGCTCCAGGAGAGCTGGAGCGGGATTTTGGATAAGGGCCTGGAGTGCCAGGACAAGAGGGAATGGCTTCCCACTGCCGGAGGGGCAGGGATGGATGGGATATTGGGAACGGGGAATTCCTGGCTGGGAGGGTGGGCAGGCCCTGGCACCGGGTGCCCAGAGAAACTGGGGCTGCCCCTGGATCCCTGGAAGTGTCCAAGGCCAGGTTGGACGGGGCTTGGAGCAGCCTGGGACAGTGGAAGGTGTCCCTGCCCATGGCAGGGGTGGAACTTGATGAACTTTAAGGTCCCTTCCAAACCAAACCATTCTGGGATTCCAGGGAATATCCAACACTATTTCTCTCCATATTTAGTGACAGTTTCAAAAGAGAACCTTAAAAATTTGGTCTACTGGTAACAAAACACCACAGGAAAGTGCCAGTGGCCTTCAGCAGGACCAAATTTGTCCCTTGACTGCAGAGTAACTTCTCTGAAATGTGTTACTAATACATTCATTGCATTCAAGCTCACATAAATTTCTTACAGCACCTGGACTATAAACTCTTCCCTCCTACACAGAAACACAGAACAAAACGAAACAAAAATTTCATGTGTTGGTCCTTGCTTCTCAGTTTTCCTTCAGCCACAGAATATCAGGAATTTTTAGTTAAGTGGCAGGATCCAGAAGAGGCATATGGACAATGCTTTCCAGAGAATCTACCAATTTGCCAGTAAGACAATAAATTTTGCAATTTTAATTCACACATTAACATTTCATTTCGATTCTCTTAGTAACTGTTGCAATTTCAATTGACACATTTACATTTCATTTCGATTCTCTCAGTAAATTTTGCTCACCAACACATTCCCTGCTTTGCTTTGGAGTGCCTGTCCACGCACAAAGTCCAAACCAGCAGCAGAGAGAGTCAATCACTGGAGAGCAGTGGCTGCAGGACATTCCAAAGGCACCACACTCTCCAGGACAGTGTTTTGGGTAACACTCTCAGGGTGTCCATCCTACCAACCAGGAACAGGCACATTCCTTTAAAAGTTAAGGAATCTCCTGGGCCAAACGAACTAAGCTGGGAGCTCTACCTTGGCACTCTATTCTGAAATCCCATGGGATGCACTGTTTGAGCATCAGTGTCACAGGTCAACCCTCTCACTGAGGTGGGGTAGGATTTTTGTCTCCACTTTTAAATTTATATAAACATTGGAATGTCTCTTCACCCTCAGACCCTGGATGTGATGTCCACCAACCTCTTGCCTCTGGCTGGATGGGGATTGGAGCAACCTGGTCTAGTGGGAGGTGTCCCTGCCCATGGCAGGAGGCTGGATCAAGATGAGCTTTAAGGTCCCTTCCAACCCAAACCATTCTGGGATTGGATTCTGTGATTATTTGACAGTGAAGAGATTTTTAAACCCTTGAGAGTTCAACCAAGAGGAGCTTCAGCTGCTGACAGCCCCAGGGGGTGTTAATAGTGAGACAGGGAACACAAAAATGTGTCTTTGGGGAGGATTTGACAGCAGTCTGAAAAGAAAGATCCTAAAAAAAAAAGAGAGAAATATGCAAAGTGCGCTTTGCAGGTTTGGGATGTCAAGGACTGCTGCTGCTGGCTTGAAACTGAACCTGAGGAAGGGAAAGCGATGTTTCCTGAGGATGAGGAGGTAACAGGATTCACATTCTCTGTGCAGAACGAGCAGGGACTGTCCTGTGAACCTCCTGCCTGCTCAGACTGACACCTCAGGGGCTGTGCACACCCAGAGGTGTCACAGCGTGTCAGGAAGCCACCAAGGCGTGTCACAGCCTGGCTGAGGGAGCCAAGGTGCAGAATTCAGATGAGGCAGCGGGACAGGCACAGGGGAATCTCCTCATGCTCATCCCTCTGTGCCTGCTGGGTCCTGCAGGAGCACAAATTCCACACCTGAGGAGTCTCTCCAGGGCACCAGGCTGGGATGGTGCTGAGCTTCACCAAGCTCTGACTGTCCAAGACATCTCTCCCATAAATCCATGGGGACAGAAATCTCCCTCTGGGCCGGAGGGAGATTCTTCTCATGGATTTGTTTCCACAGGGCACTTCCCTGACACTGACAGCATTCCTGCAGACATCTCCCTGTAGGTCCCTCTTCCCCAGGTGCAAAAAACCCCTGCACACTTTTCTGGAGAAGAGAAGGCTCCAGGGACACCTCACAGAGGCCTCCCAGAACTTGGAGGGGGCTTTTAAAAGAGGGGGACCAACTTTTTACATGGGGAGATAGTGACAGAACAAGAGGGAAGGGTTTTAAACTAAAGGAAGAAAGATTTAGATTAGATAGAAGGACGAAATTCATTACTCAGAGTGGTGAGGGCCTGGCACAGAGTGCCCACAGAAGCTGTGGCTGCCCCTGGATCCCTGGAAGTGTCCAAGGCCAGGTTGGACAGGGCTTGGAGCGACCTGGGATAGTGGAAGGTGTCCCTGCCCATGGCAGGGGGTGGAATGAGATGGGATTTAAGGTCCCTTCCAGCCCAAGCCTTTCTAGCATTTATTTTGGGATTGAAGGCCAAGTCCTTGGAAATTAGGCCAAATTTTGGGTTCTTTTGTAGCCAGAAATTAGAAAGGCAACATTTTTCAGGAATACAAACCAAGACAGACACCCACAGTGTGAGCACAGGGAAGGCTCAGCCGCAGTGGAGATGGAAGATGGGATCAAGAAAGGATTTCTTTCAGCTGAAGAAATCAATGGCTGCTATCACACGAATCTCCAGTTTCACCAAGACAGATGAACACAGAGCGGAAAAAATCTCCTTAAGAAGTTCAAATATGAAAAATGAAGAGGTAACCATAAAAAGCAAAACAGATATTCCTAAAGCCTCGCAGGACCTGATCTGAATTATGCTTTTGACTCATCTTGAGTCACAGAAATGGAGAATAACTGAGGAGCAGAAACCCTGCACTGTGATTTTGCTCATGGCAAGAAACCCATGGAGTAGCCAGGGATGTGCCCATGGAAACATCATCCCAGCTGGAGGAGCTGAACACCTCCTGGGGCCAACTGTTCACAATTAAACACCTTTTTTAGCTAAATGCCTGCTTTTCTACTTGATGCTTTCATCCACCTGCCAAGACCAAAGCACGGGGTGGATCTTTCCTCCCAGAGTTTGACAGTGCTCAAGTCAAAATCAATCCAGGGAAAAGCATCTTTGAAGTGCTCAGGGCTGACACTGCCTCCAGTGACAAAGGCACTGTCATTCCAGCCAGGATGGAGGCCAGAGGAGGGATACAGACTGTCTCAAAACCTCTCCTGCCTTCTTTTTTTTTCCCAAGGATTTTTAAATTAATCTGTCTTGCAAGCAGCAGGTGCCACACAAAAGCCTGACACAGGGTACAGGGAGCTGAGAGCATAATTTGGCTGCTGTTGTTCCTTCTTAAACCACCCCGAGGTTCTGGTACATAAATCTGGAGCTTTAAAAACCTTTTCTTACTTATTAAAAAAAAAAAATTAAAAAAAGGCCATTGCTCTTAATTAAAAATGTCTCACATTGCTGTCATTTTTATATTGCACTTCACCACCTCCCAATTCCTCAGTGTCACTATTTGTTACATAACCACCTCGTTTCAATTTTTCAAAAATTCCAGCACATTCATTACCACAACTGAACATGATCTGGTAAAAAAAATGCACAACATAATTTCAAAATTATTCAAAAGAAAAGGCAGAAGTCCTTTCTTATTGCTTGAGTTACACTCATTGACCTTTAACAGACTTTAGTTCCTTGTGTGAGAAGAGGCAGGAAAAAGTTTACCACTAAACATTTTGATTTCAGGCCTTTACATTTGGACACAGTTATAGAAAAAATAATTAAAGGAAGTCAAAAGGCAAACATTTATGCATGTCAAAATAAATTCTCAGAGTTCATAACATCCCCAGGAGCTACAGAAGAAGACAAGGTATGACAAGAACAACTCTAAACCTACCACGTGCATTTGCATTTTAAATTAAAGGTTTTAGAAGTCTAGTTCCACAGTAACTGCAGTCAGTGAAAGTTTAATCACCACTGGCTTTAGAGGTGGCAGAGAGAGCCCAGTGACAAGAACTTTGGAGCCTTCTGCAATCATTAATGGCTCCTGTAAGATCTACCCCCCACTTTCTGAAATAAATTTGCACGACATCAGCTGCTGCAAAGGTCAGGGCTGTTTTCTGCAGCACAGCAGCCTTTAGCTATATTCCACACAGCTTCCCCTTTCACAGCCCATGTCCAGAGACTCATTTCATTCCAAAGCTGCAGCAAAACCAAATTATAACATAAAAATAGAGATTATTATCCAAAAGAAAGTGGCAAACAAAACATTATGTGGCAGAAACCCTCCGTTCCTTCTCTGACAGAACTTATCTCACACCAGGCCTGATGCCATTCTAAAAAAAAGTTGCTTTTATTTTACTGAAAGAGCCAAACCACACACAAAGAGTGCAAGAAACAAATGTTTACAGCTGTCATCAGTCACAATTACAGTAATAATTACTGCATGACACCGGGAGCATCTACTTCTCTCTAGGACTCACAACACTTCTACTTTTCTTCTAAGGTTTAGGATGCTTTGTCCTTCCCCTTGGAAAGAAATGCCATGGATACAGCTCAAAAAACTGAAGCATGTAAAGCTAACATTTAACTGAGACAAGCAAACTAGAATTTAAAGCTTCCTAAGCCAGGAGCACTACAAAAAAAAAAAAAACAACAAAAAAGAAATCTCCAATTACTGTACCTTGGGAATGCTTTCGCTTAAGACATGCAGCATCTGATTTCTCCTTATATCCTCTCCATTTGAACAAAGAAGGGAGGGAGAAGGGAGGGAGGTAGTAGAGAACTAAAAGTAAAAACACTGAGCTTCAAAGTAAAATTTTTAAAAGGGGTGTCATTTTTTTTTTCATTAGTATCACCTTTTTTAGGAAAAAAAAAAAGTAGTCACATTTTCTAGAAAGAACTAAAAAGTATACACTTAAAAAAACCCCAGATTTTGTAGCAGAGGTGCCAGGTCCCAAATTCAGTTTCTTCACTCTTCATAACCATTTATGACATCACTACAGAGCTGAAGGCATCAGTGAGGGACAGCTGGGACACGGTGTCATCAGAGTCACACGACCTAGAGCATCATCCCCCTCCTTGGTACAGGGTAGAACACACTGACCCTTCCTAAGTGCACACCAAAAAACTCAATTTTAAGCACAACTCTGTTTTTTTTTTTTTTCCCCCAAAAGAATATAAAAGGATGGTTAAAAGTTAAGATTAGACAAAATATCCTCCTGCTGCCCTGTTCTGCAAGGCCCCAGCAGCAGCCAGCACTCCCTGATCCAGTGGAGTCAGTGACATTCCACACTTGTGTCACCTGCCACAGTTACCCTGGCCCAGGGCTCAGCCAGCAGCTCTGTCAGGTGCAAATGAAGTGTATTTATTGTTGCACATCACTTCTCTGGAAGGGAGGAAAATCAGGCTCAGAGCTCCAGCACCAGGGATTCCACGGAATAATTCACTCTGCACAATGTTTTACTGGCTGTGGGAATGCCACCCCCAGGAAGAATCAACACAGGAAATGCAGGAAAAGAAGAAGAAAAATTTCTTTTCGTGGTGAGGGTGGTAGAACACTGAACAGGCTGCTCAGAGAGGTTGTGGAGTTGTTGGAGACACTGAAAATCCCACAGGAAACATCCTGAGCAACCTGCTCTCATCAGCTCTGTGGCTCTGAGCAGGGAGGTTGGATTTGAGCATCCCCAGAGACCCCTCCTGACCTGCACCGCTCTCCAATTCTATGAATAAGACTTTCCCATCTAAAGGTTAACTCAGCTGTGACAAAAATCTGTATGAACTTTTTATGCAGTGAGAAAATACAGTTTGAAAGCTAACACAAAAAATGAGCTCTTCCAAATGCAATTTTCAGAGGTTTTGTGGCCTTAACCACATGCTGAAATTCTATAAGAAAAAATCCAACAGAGTTATGCTGTCTCAAAATCAATGCACTGAAATATTAATTCTGACTCTGACAGGATTTTTTTTCCTCCTGTATTTCTCATCAGCTGTCATGGAATCACAGACTTAAACACAGAATAATTTCTAGCAGAGGGACTGCTGGGGTTCATCTGTTCCAATCCTCTTTACAGATCAAGATCAACTCTAAAGTCAGATCCCATTTCAGGTTTGAATCAGGTTGCTTGGGTGATTTCCAACTGAATTTTGAGCACCTCTCTGTGCAAATACAAAGAACTGTATCTACTCCTACCTTCCTATCACATAAACAAAGCTTTCAGCTTCACTTCATCATCATTAAAGGAATGTATCTGAAAGAGATCATGGAGCAATGGATGATAGGAACTTAACTGGCCTTGTTTTATCTTACAACAGCCTGGATGTGACAGAAATCTCTGGAAAATGCTGCTCCTTTGATGGGCTACTTCAGATGGGTCCTGAACTCACTGTCTGCCTAAGCATGAAGAAAAGGCAGTTTCTAAATCTTCTGTCATTCTGTAAATTTTAAGCTTCTTCACTGCTACATAGATGTCCTTCTCCAGCTCTCCTGGAGACCCTTTAGGCCCTGCAAGGGGCTCTGAGCTCTCCCTGGAGCCTTCCCTTCTCCAGGTGAAGGCCCCCAGCTCTCCCAGCCTGGCTCCTGAGCTGGACACAGAACTCCAGAGGGGTCTCACCAGAGCAGAGAGAGAGAATCCCCTCCCCTGACCTGCTGGGCACACTCCTTTTGATCATAAAGTGCCCCATTTCTGCATCCTTTTGATCATAAAGTGCCCCATTTCTGCATCCTGCCATTATGACAATAATTTACCTGATGCACTGAAGGGGATCAGGCACCAAGAGGAGCCACTGGCATCAGGCATCACAAACAGTTCATTTTGCAAGGCACGAAATCAAACGCTTTGTAAGGGTGAAAATCAAAACACAGCTACACAGTTGGCTCAGCAAAGGAGTGATCTCCAGGCTGCCCCATGGAAAGCAGAGCTTGGGAAATCATTCACTGTCACCTGTGAATGATTTCTGTTCCCTTCTGCATTTGAAGCTCGTTGTGCTCCCAAAAACCACTGGAAGTCAGCATGGGCATTACGTTGTTTGTAGGCTGCAGGCTGGGAACTCTTTTCCTGAATAACTCTGCACTTTCAGAGGAAGGTTTGCTTGGATTAAAAGTTCAATAATGGGCCATTTCTCCCTCCTATCACCAACCAAAGCCCTGGATGAAGCTCGGTTATTTCCTCGTTAACATGCTGCAGTGCAGGAGCAGAATTAATAAATCTAATTACTGGAGTAATTCTGAGTACAAAGAGATTGTTACAGCAGCTTGTATTAATTCTGCTGAGGAACCAGAGGACATGGCCAGTTTTTCATCCCTCACAAAGCTTTATCATAGCACTGGGAGCAGTCACTTTGCTTCCCAGTGGATATTCACAGATTTATTTCAACTTTCACTCATCACAAATAACAGGTACCTGTAAACCTCGATGGCTCCAAAATCTGGTTCATACAGGATGCAATCACAGCAAATTGGAGCATTTAAGAAATTTATAAGCTGAATTATAAGCATAATTATGTTTACTTCACCAGCAATAATGCAAGGTGCAGAGCTTCTCCCAGTGCCACTGCAGATGGGAATTGTGGATGCCAGAGGATCCAAGAGGTATTGAGAGGCAAATTAGAGTGACAAATCCACTTTTCACACACTGTCGGCTGTAATTGTCCTGCAACTCTCCTATTACTACCAAAAAAACCTGTTGAAACCTACTGGTCTGACTTGACATATATTCCATCTGAAGTGATGGCATACATAGCTTGGGGGTTTTTTGTTCTTTTTTTTTTTGGTTTTGCCTTTTTCCTTTTTAAACTTTAGTTTTAGAAAAGGCACTGGTGCCTGAGTTTGGAGCTTCTTTTTCTGATCTTTTACATTTTCATAAATATCAGTGGTCAGATCGTTCTTGTCACTCTCCCCAATCCATCCAACATCACATCTGAAAATTTCTGTTCCCTAATCCAGACTTTATCTAAAAAAACCCCTAACCCTGATCTCTCTTATTTACTCTATAAGCAGAATCCAGGTACCACTGATGCCATCCTTCCTTCCAAAATTAAGCTACCAAAGGCTGGGAGTGCTCAGGAATCACAAAGATTTGCTTTCCACGTAAAAACATCAATCCCTTCCACCAACAACTCTGAGCTTTGTGCCTCTGGGACAGAAAGACAGGTAAAAGTTCCTTCCAGAAGGGTGTTTGTACAGGCACAGTGCTGTGGCTCACACCACTTCATGCACCTTTTTGACAGAGCTGCTGAAGCAGAAGATGGTTCTGCAGCCTTGGCCAGATGAAAAGATCTTTTAAAGTAGCACAAATAGGAAAAAAAATATTCATAAAGTCCTCACTAGTTTTAAAGGGGAGTTAGAAACTCTTTGTAAAGCTGAAAAAATTCGCTAAATCAACAAATGACACTCTGGTTTTCCTCACATAATTACAGAATTACCCTGAGTATTGCTGTGCTTCCAATTTATTAACAAGGTTTTACTTGTGTGGTTGTGCAGTTCACACAGAAGAACTGATGGCTGAAGCACAGCCATTCTTACACTGTGTGACTGCTTTGTATGAAGCTGCACTTAAAAAATAAAGAAATTTATAAAATCATATTTCTTTTCATAAAGGATAACACAACCAAATCCTTACTAAAATATCTTGAGGGCCCTCTGTACTTGCAGCTCGTGGTTTGTAGATTGTTCAAGCAAGTGACAGGCAAAAGTGTGAAAGGCAAAAATACTGAATTTTCGCTGTGCAATACCTGTTCTGAGCAATCAATTCAACATTAAATAACAGACCAGTGATTTCAGCAATCTGTTCTTCAAAACATTCCACACACTAGACCAAGATTCCCAGCACCACTACCTGAACATCCTCAGCCTGCTCATTAAAATGTAAGGGCTTCCCTAGCAGAATGAATGCCCAAGATTTACTGCAGCTGAAAACAAATAAATCCAGCCTGAATAAAAATGGAAAATGAAATGTGATTTGTAAAACTGATCCTGCTCCCTTTTAGGGCAGAATTAGGGATGCTGGCCAGAGAGCTATCAGACAGTTTTTGCCTTTGGACACTGACTCTTCTTGTCCCATCAAGAGATTTTAGTTTGAAGTGAGATTTCAAACACAATTAAAAGATATGAAACAAGATGGGAACAAGATGTTTCTCTGTGAATATCATTTTAACAGCGTTCCCCAAACGTGCTGCAGCAGGAAATCCTACACTGGAAAACGGGAGGACAAACTAATGCTCCCCACTTTGTAGGATGGAAAACCAACACAGATCACATTCTTACTTAGGAAAAGCTGACCCCAAACATCCAAAAAAATGTATTATAGTGATCTAAACAATCTTACCCTCCTTCCCATCAACGGGTTTGGATATTTCCATATCAAAGCTCTCCTGCAGCTGCTGGCCTTTGAAGCGGTTGAGGTGCTCCTGTTCTATTAAGTTACTTTCCTCCTCTTCCAGAGGTTGCCAAGTCCCATCAATAAACCACTGTCCACGCATTACTGGGATCTTTTCTGTTTCTAAAGGAAAAAAAAAACCAAAAAAAGAGGGGTTTTTATGCAACAAATCACAAACTGAGAGCAGGAAAGAGGGAAAAGGAGTTCTGTTGGGGCTATTGATGGGATCCCTAACAAGGTAACCCCAAATGCCTCAAAAAACACCTTTCCCCATGACATGAGTAGTGAACATAGTGTTAATCTGCAAACTTGAGCTAATGAGGCCAGATTTTCCAGCTGTGTGGGAGGATGTGAGAGATGGACAGAAAAACAGAAGCCCAGAATGCTTTGGGTTGGAAAGACCTTAAAATGCACCCACTCCCACCCCTGCCACGGGACACCTTCCACTATCCCAGGCTGCTCCAAGCCCTGTCCAGCCTGGCCTTGGACACTTCCAGGGATGGGGAGTCCACTTCCAACAACCTAAATTACACATCAATTAGCATAAATGGTGATATTTAAAAATGCAAGGGTTTGGGGTTTTTTTAATTAAAATCAGTGTTTTACTCAGGGCTGGTTTTGGTTACTGTTGTTCTCGTTTCATTTCCAGTTCTCCAGACGAGGAAGGTGGGAGCTCAGCATTTGCTGTGCACGTGGCAAAAGAGAAATCTCTAAGAAAAATACAACTTGGTGCTTATTCTACATCAAACTGTGCTTAATTGTTGTCCACACTAATTACTGGGAGCAAAAATTCCTCTTATACCCATCCCTGCAAGCAAGTTGGGACAATGACGTCCATTGTAACTCAGCTTTGGATTTCCCCTCCTGGAAAATCAGGGAGAAATACAGCATGTGCCTGTGCTCCACAAGCCCCAAAGACCCCAAATCCAAGTTTTCATGGGATTCACACAGATTTGGGTCTGCTGAGAGCACAGAGCAGTGGGACCTGTGTGTGTATCCATCTTTATATGTATTATAGACTGACTCAGCCAAAAGCAAATATCCTGTGGTTGTTATACTGACCACTAAGGTTGAGCTCTACAAAGCAAATACGAACTCAACCACAAAAAAAGGCTTAAAAAAGGAGGTGGGGGGGGGGGGGAAACCCCCGGGCTTCACTGCTCTAAGATCTGTTACGACCTGGAAGGTGGAAAAAAAGCTGGTAAGGACAAATTGGGTAAGAAACAATAGATGCAAACACGCAATAAATGAAAATCAGGTAAAAATGAGACATGAAACAATAGATTTCACAGTTACTGAGCACAGAAGGGATCTCTTTGATCTGTCACCAGAGCTGGGTGAGGTGACCCAGCCACGGGCAGTGGTTTTTAGCCTGGTCCCAAAGCTCTGTGAGCACAACCAGTGGCTCAGGTCACAAAACCTCCTGGTTCTGCGCTGCCCTCCATGACAGACACACCACGAGCCCTTGCTGTGCCCAAAAGTAATTTCCACACTGACTGCTGGCAGATGAGGACGTAATAGAGAATTGCAAACACCTCCACAGTTTACTTGGAACCTCTAAGCTACTCTGAATTTTTCACCCCTCAGACCACTGAACGCACAAACCACGAAAATAAAAGGAAAATCGTCTCGCAATAATCTCCTCATGGAGCAAGTAACACTCCAAAGGTTCCAAAGCCAATTTTGAAACCTTTGCTGTAGCAGATTTACAGGAAAACTCTGTTCCCACAGTCCTAGCAGTGACTATCAGCTCTCACACCCCACCTTTGTGGCAGAAGGAGGGCACACGGGTGGGCGATGGCACCTTTACATTGGTGCTGCCACAACTGGCAAGGAAAGGTGAACAGCAGGAAAACTCATGGCAGGGAATAAAGCAAATAATCAGGAGCAAGAAGCCCAGATTCCCACTGAACTTCCCCCACCTGGCCCTCCCTCCGTTCTCCTGAGTGGGAATCCTGCAGAGCAGCTCCTCTGTGCACACATGGCCTGCCAACTTCCCAAAAGAACAGCTCAGAACATCGCCAGCTCCCTCATCCTGGCTTCCCACAGATCCCAGATTCTTTCCCAGGCACTGGACATGCTGGTTCACCCCTCCCAAGTCCCTCCCTGAAGCTCTTCCATCCCCCTGCACCCTCAGCTCTGCCCATGTGGAACACAGACAGCTCAGGTTGTGTGGCCTGACCAAAACACAGAAGTAGTGCAAGACCCAGTTCTGCCATTCAGCTGCTGTTTGCCCTCCTAAAATAGCTGTTCCAGGTAGGAGTCAATTGTTCCGTGCTGAATTCCTAATGCTGTGCATGTTCATGATCCATCAGCTGGAATAAAGAGGTTGGAGTGTTCTAAGGGCATGGTTGTTTAGTGGAAATTAATCCCCTAAAATATCAGAAAAACCGAAGTTCTGAGTGGTTTTAAAATGCAGAAGTTAATAGTGCCTGCAAATTACACAAAAACCCAATATTCCATGAAAATTTAGACTAACTTTGGAGTCTACATCCCACCAATGGAGGGTGAAGGAGGAGTATTCAGTTTTCATGAACTGGAAGTTAACAACAGCAGTGCCACCACACACAGCAGCCTCCTTCCTTAACCTCTGCTGTACTCCCAGACATTTTACACCTGTCAGATATTCACATTTTTCAGCCCATCCAGTGCACACAGATCCAGCCAGGCTGCCCTCACACACAAAGCTCTGTCTGTAGGAAGAAATGAAATGCACATTAAATGTGAGGGGAGAGAAAGGCTCCCATTGTGGCTGAAGCAATGACACAGCCACGTCAGATGTTAATCCTCACTGGGAAAATCTGTGAGCAATTCCTTAATTCTTGACTAAGCAGTCTGATGAGGCTCCATTCACTGAACCCACAGACAGAGATATGGTTTTTTTTAATAATAATCATATGAATACTATTTTGTACTCCAAACTAAACGAATACAAGACATCTCTTTTTCAGTCTTGAAGGGCTTCAAGTTTTTCGCATGGGAATTTCCACCTACAGATTGCTAAAATTCTAACCATCAAGTATTAAAATAAACATTTTCAGGCCCCTTTTGCCTGAGAGAAACTTTCCCAGAGTGGTTCTTTACAAGAGCACTCAATGGCAGCTCTCAAACATAACTTGAGCCCTTCCCAGAAAGGCTCAGCCAGGAAAAAATTGTTTGAAAGAAGGAAAATTTTAACATAAAATCTCTGCAGAACAGTTGAGTTTGGGAATAAATTAATATATCTGACTCTGGAAAGGGTATTCATACATAAAGGGTATTCATACACAATTATAAATTATTTTCAGATCCACAGACAATTATGGAGGTTTGAAAAACCTGAGTAAGGCAATTCTGTTTTCCAGTTCTGTGGGACCTTGGGAGCACCAAGGAATTGCCTTTTTTCCCCCCCAATTCCCTCCTTTAAACAGTTGCACATTCTCAGAGCAGCCAAAGCAGCCTGAACCACAAACTGCTTTTATTTCCCATCACAAGCTGGGTTTGAACACTGAGCTACTGGGAAACCTCAAAAGAAAACCACCTGGAAGGAAGAGGAAGGAAGAAAATCACATTTCCTGCCATCAGCAGCACAGTCTGGCTCTCAGAAAACTGAACATGGTCCTGCAGAACCGAGATAATCAAATCTGTGATCACAGCACACAAAGAACCATCTCCTGTGGAGCCAGGCTGGGAGAGCTGGGAATGTTCACCTGGAAGAGGAGAAGGATCCAGGGAGAGCTCAGAGCCCCTTGCAGGGCCTAAAGGGGCTCCAGGAGAGCTGGAGAGGGACTGGGGACAAGGGCTGGAGGGACAGGACACAGGGAATGGTTTTAAACTAAAAGAGGGGAGGTTAAGAGGGAATATCAGGGAGAAATTCCTGGCTGTGAGGGTGGGGAGGCCCTGGCACAGGGTGCCCAGAGAAGCTGTGGCTGCCCCTGGATCCCTGGAAGTGTCCAAGGCCAGGCTGGACGGGGCTTGGAGCCACCTGGGACAGTGGAAGGTGTCCCTGCCCATGGCAGGAGGTGGAATGGGATGGGATTGAAGGTTCCTTCCAACCCAAACCATTCCATGATTCTGTGACAACCTCCAATTCTATGACAACCAAATTCTGAAGGCCACCAGCTCCAAAAGCAAGTGGCACTTCAGTCCATGAAGACAGGGAAGTGCATCAATGGTAAGTCCATGGAATACTCTGGATGGGGTGGGGAAATAATTTCACTCAAGAGATTCTTCAGGAAAATCTGTGACTGTGGGAAAGAGGAAAGGCCTTCCCAACCACAGCTCCTCTGCTTAATCCTGCACAGGGGCTGTCACTGAAAAACTCCCGTGGTTCATCCAGAAGACTCGATGCAAACTAAGGACAGCAAACAGCTCTTAAAAGTGATGAACCAGAATTGCCATTTTAGCACCCAATTTCACTCACTTATCCACCTTCAATAAAATCATTCACGTCTTGGATACTCAGGTATTTTAGAAAGCTTCAACTACATTCTTTCAGTTACTTTTGTTTTATGGAAGAGTTAAATATGCTGGCCTTACAGCATGTTGTAATTTAATGCAATTTTTGTCAATACAGAATTCCAAATTTACAATATGAAGTGTTATTTATCCTTATCCCTGCAATCTCAATCCCTAGGAAAGGATTTGCCTTGATTTCTTTACTGCCTTAAGTCTTACACCATATAATCTGCAGTTGGCAGTGCTTCAGACTAGAAGATATCAACATATTTGACTGGTTAGACACTTCCATGGTTTATTTATAAAAGAATTTCTAAATAAATCTGAATGGTGGAGAAGAAAAGTAGATGAAAACCACTTTAATTTAATTAGTCACACGTATTTTATCACTTTTAGAGGAAATCAGTTTAAGAGATTTACTCTGCAACAAAGGATTTACTTATTTTTACACAAATGGGTCTTTTTTTGCCCCGTGAAAATCCAAAGAATAAAAGAATACAAGGGCTGTAATTAATGGGGTGATAAGAACAGGAGCGATAATCACCTAAATCCTCTGAACAACAAGAATTATGTTAAAATAAAAACTGTTGCAACATATAAACCACTGCATGTGTGTGTAGCGTATGTGTACAACCCAGCTGCTCCTTCTTTGTGAAGATCTTTAAACTGTGTGATCACATCTAACACAAATTAGAATAAAAAGCCTGCTAACCTAGCACAACAAAGTCAGAACTGAGCAGAATTTGCTTCATTTTCCTTCTAAGGAATCCATTCTATCATTCCTTTCCTGCCACTACACTGCTGGACAGGGTACAGCCCTGAATTTCAATAACACAGCTCCAAGAACCCTTTTTCACCTGCCGTGATTCAGGACCACAGAACTGATACAAAATGAAGATAACACAGAGATAAGAACCCAGCTGCTGGTCGAGTTCAGGCACTCCTGGAACTCTGCAGCCATCAGTCCCAAGACACCTATAAAGATCTGCCCACAAATGAGAACTAAAAGGTTAATAGAATATTCAGAGGCTCAGAAATTGAAATTAAAGCTGGTGTTTTGCTCAAATTGATGATTCCCAGCTCTCCAAGCCCAAAGCCAAGAAGTTAGGCAAGAAACACAAGCTTATAAAACATGACCAGGTCGAGGTGCTTTTCAGTGTAGTAATCTCCTTTTTGGTGTTCTAACATGTCCTTAAATTTGATTTCCTTCTTACTACAGTGGCAAACACTTCACAGCATGTGAGAATAATATTTGCACAAGCTGAAGGTAACTTTGAGGCCACAAATGTGACATCTTAAAGTTAAATAATTAAGTGTTCGTACATTTGCCAAGGACCTGACCTGAAACACTTCCATGGCAGCCACAGCTTCTCTGGGCAACCTGTGGCAGTGTCTTCTTTGTAAAGAAATAAATATATAAAAAAATATTCCAGAACAACATCAAGGATGCTGACAGAGACTTCTAAAAATGTTGTTATCCATTCCTATTATATCAAGCCTAAAATCATGTTCTGGGTATATTTCATCAGGAACTTTAGCAACAGGACAAGGAGATATGAGTTCAAACTGAAAGGACTGGAATTTAGTTGAGATATGTGGAAGAATTCTTGTCTGTGACGATGGTGATGTAATAAAACAGCCCCAAAACTAAAATTGCATTATTTCATGTTTGCTATCTAACATAACACACTTTTCAACATTTTTCTTTTTTAAAAAGCTCAACACTGTACACCTTTCTAGCTACTCCCTCACATTATTTCAGAACACAGCAGGTGACTCGACTTTTAAATAAATGGAGCCGCTCACTTGATCCCAGCCCGGTGACCTCCCTTTGTTCAACCACAGACACGTGCGACCTGTCCTGCTCTTCCAAAAGGAACAAGTCCTGCAGAGGAGTTCAAGGGTGAAGACTCAGCCTCAGAAAACTTCAGAGTGACACAAACTTAGGGCCTGTGACTGACCTGAAAAGAGATGTCACTCACTGAGCAGTAAAAATCATCATTTTGCTGGTTTATCCAGTCATTCTCGGTTGCTTCACTGAAGCAATCTGTAAATTCCAAGTGGAAGATGGATTTGAGTTTCATGGAGAACTAAGCACATTCAGGGCAATCCGACTGGCACAGGTGGGATTTTCTTTCCAGAGCAGCTAAACCTGTGAGCCTTTGTGTTTGCTCCACTGCTGGATCCAAAACAGGGAAGGAATAAATGTTTTGCTCTGCTGCAAACATGGAATTACCTCTGATTTACCAAGGCTGCCTGAAGTATTCCAGCAACAGCCTAAAACTGTTTTTCCCTGAGCTGTTCTTAATCCGTTTGTGCTACAAATTGAGCAATCCAAAACAGGAACAAAAGGCTGATCTTTGGGATTGGTTCCAACGTCAAGCACAGAAGGAACCCCACAAAAAGTGATGAATGTCCTGCAAGTCATCAGTGCTATAAATCATCCCCAAACACAGAATCACAGCATGGTTTGGGTTGGAAGGGATCTTAAATCCCATCCAGTGCCACCCCTGCCATGGCAGGGACACCTCCCACTGTCCCAGGTGGCTCCAAGCCCTGTCCACCCTGGCCTTGGACACTTCCAGGGATCCAGGGGCAGCCACAGCTTCTCTAGGCACCCTGTGCCAGGGCCTCCCCACCCTCCCAGCCAGGAATTCCCTCCCAGTATCCCATCCATCCCTGCCCGCTGGCAGTGGGAAGCCATTCCCTGTGTCCTGTCCCTCCATCCCTTGTCCCCAGTCCCTCTCCAGCTCTCCTGGAGCCCCTTTAGGCCCTGGAATGTGCTGGAAGCTCTCCCTGGATCCTTCTCTTCTCCAGGTGAGCACCCCCAGCTCTCCCAGCCTGGCTCCAGGACATAAGTTTTTCAGGAAGGATTTTCCTGGTTTAAGGCAACAGCTTAATTAACCCATCCACAACTGCTCTTTCCACAGACCTGATCCTGATGGTCCAAGCCAAAACCCTAAAGCTCACCCTACTGGCCTTATCAAGCAGGAAACACTCAAAAAAAATCCCTTGGACTGTTGAAACATGAAAAGGGCTGCAGTTTTAAATTCAGAATTATATTTTTACTGAATTCTTATCAATTAAAACAGTTCACTAAGCTTCAATCCCGGTGCTCTGAAGCACTTCCACCAGCAGAATTTGCTGCTGGAACCACTGAGTTTGTCCCTTATCAGCTCTTTCCACCCTCCCAGGGAGACCTGCATTTTTTGAAACCACACAAGAACAACTCCTGTGCCACATGACCAACACGTGAGCACCTCCCAAAAGTGAATATGTGCTCCCAGCCCATCCACAGTCACGGGGCTTTTGCACAACCCCACCCTCACACCCCGGGTGTGCACTCCCGACAACCCTGCTGTGTGCCCCAGCCATCACGGATGAACGGCTGGAACAACAGGTTCCTGGAATGTCTTCCAAAATAAAGAAGAGCCAGAGTGTCCCTGTGCACGCCTCAGACCTGCCACTAATGAACAAGATGACAGCAAAGGTTAAAAAGCCCTTGGATGGCTTCAACTCCTCTCTTCTCCATCACAGCGATTATTTTTCTGTGCTCTCCTCCTGAACTCACTTCCTTCTTCCATCTACTTCATGCCAACTCCAGAATTCCCTACCCCTACATCCCCATGTTTAAATTTTCCTTCCACTTTTTCTAACCCTGTGGGGTTTCCCCTACCAGAAAACCAGCACGATTTTCACAGAAACCCAGAATGACTCAGTTTGGGAGAGACCTTGAAGCTCATCCAGTTCCACCCCCTGCCATAGGCAGGGACACCTTTCCACTATTCCAAGTTGCTCCAAGCCCCATCCAACCTGGCCTTGGACACTTCCAGGGATCCAAGGGCAGCCACAGCTTCTCTGGACAACAATTTTAGTTTCTTTCACCTTAAATTTCGCTGCCTGCGATCCCACTTGCACCTGGTGTTCCATTCATCCCAGTGCTCACTAATCCTGCTATTTACAACACTTTTTATCCACAGTTCCTCCTCTCCAGCTCCACACCAGCCACGCTCCAGAGCGGCTGCAGCCACCTGCAGCCCACTCACACAGATCACATCACACCAGTGACCTTTTCTCTGGCCAACACAAACCACTCCTTCACCCTCACTGTTTCCAACCTTACAGATAACTCTGAGACAACTGCTCATGCTTCTTATTTTAATTTCTTGCTCTTTTGCAGGTTTTTTTTTCCATCTAGGCCTTCTGCTAACTAGCACAGTGTCAGCTCTTACACATCCTTGTCGTGCTCCTCCAAGAGCTCTGGAAAAGGTCTCTCTTTCTTTGCTTTCAGCATTGTTTTTCCCCTAAAAGAGTATCACACACACACACAAAAATTCACCTGTCATCAGTCTTTAATCCAACTCTGTCCCCTCCAAATGAAATCCCATCCTACTCCTTTGATCTCAACACTGTCCAATCCATGTTCAAGCCCGAATGAAGTCAGAGCAGAACTCCTCATCCCTCTCATCCCACAGACATTTTCTGCTGCCACAGTCACAGCACAAAACACCCCTCTCACCCACAACTTGTAACCCAAACATTCCCTACATCTCTGCCTTCGTCCTTGTTGACCAATCCAGCAGGAAAAGTGCTGGACCACATCAAAGGACAACTTTCTGAGCCAGGTCCATCCTTGGCTACTCTGTTGTAGCTGAACCATTCACCAGAGAATGATTCTGGTCCCATTTAAAGGAGAAAGACAACTGACTAATTTTGCTTAAATAAAACATAAAAGCTGAGGACAGGGAAGAAACCTGCCCTCAGAGACACATCCCAAGTGCTGCCACCTGCCCCCTGGTCTAGTGAAAGCATCCCAAAAGTCCCAAATTCTCTCTACTGAGAGGTCACAAACAAAAGCAGAACACATGCACAAACAAATGTGATTTAATATGTGGAACACTGCAAATCTGAAAGTTATTTCATCTGTGTGTGTTAGGTCACAGAATCCCAGAATGATTTGGGTTGGAAGGGACCTTAAATGCCATCTCATTTCACCCCCTGCCATGGGCAGGGACACCTTCCACTATCCCAGGTTGCTCCAAGCCCTGTCCAACCTGGCCTCGGACACTTCCAGGCCTTTTGGCCAGGAAGGAACTGGCCAAAACTAAGCTATGAGATATTTTTGAAAGGATGGTACAAGATGGGAAGAACAGAAGCAAAAAAAGTAAAACCCAGAAAGATTTAGAGTAGCGAAAGTAACGCTTCACCTTTACCAAGTAAAGTGTCAGGGTTTTATTTGCAAAAGAATAACACACCTGGAGATAAAAAAGCCATAAAATCGTATTCAGGAATTCAGCCTTCAAACAAAAGGTCCTTTATATAAAGGAAATTGTCATCAACCAAGTTCAAAGACTGTCTGACACACCAAACCCAATGTTCTCAGTGTGCTGTAAAATGACTAAAAGCACTGCTAAAACCAAATGAAAGTCACAAACAACTACAAACTCTTGATTCCATACCCTTCATTTTCATCTTGACCTAAAAGGCAGCTAAAATGGTTTTTTAAAGCAGCCAAATTCCAGCCTGAGCAGACAGACCTAAGAATTGAGACCCAGTGGTCCACTCTGTACTCACAAATACTTCTAGGTTAAAGTCAGTAAAACATTTGTTTTATCAGTACATCTTCACTCAGGGATGGATCTAGTAAACAAAATTTTTTTTCAAATACAAAACCGTGTTTTTTTACTTAATAGACTTCAGCAACTATTAGATAAGAAAATAATATACATTTAAAAAAACAAATAAAAAACCTCCCCAACCTTACCAAACCTGTGTCTGGGAGTGGAGTAATTCAAATAAACACAGGCAACTTGACAAGGTACTCATGAAACAAAGCCAGGAAAAAGCAAATACCTGGCAGGACAAGGGTTGCATGGGATAAACCCACAAGCCAGAAAACAGGAAAGAGTCACCCAAAAGTTCACAGGCCACAGATTTAACAGACTCACACAGGACTTTGAAAACTCCACTGAGAAACTCCATAGCAAAATGGTTGTAAAGCAGCTCTCTTCAACTGGGAGGGCTGAAAAGGGCTGGATAATTTAAGATTTAAACTGAAGACCCTTGTATAGAATATCACTCACTGTCATCTCCACAGCAAACAAGAAGTAGCCCTGCTCCAAATTACTGACTTATCTGAAAGCCTACACTAATAATTTTCATCCTCTTGCACCATTTTTGCTGGTTCTACAGCACTAATTAAATAAATCCCCGAGGTCACAAGGTAAGGATAAAATTCTCTTAATTAATCTGCTCGAATTGTAACTCAGGCTGATATTCCTGACGTTACAGACGAATCCTGCAGCGAGCTTAAAATGCAGATATAAAAAAAAGTACTTGAGCACATGCCAAGCTATAACCAACATTTCCCTGGCATTGTGATGCCCCAGGAACTGACAGCTGAGGAACCAACTGCTCAGTGTGGTAGCTGTGTGACAGCAGCCTCCCCTGGAGTCCAGCACACACATGAAAAAGGGCAAAATAACAAAAGAGAAAAAGCTTTTGACCTTTGCTCTGAGCTGAACCATGAATCAGCAAAACCAGCCAGCAGTTTCTGTACTCTTCAACGGGCACCTCAGCATATTTTAAGTCAGTTGTACTCATCATACCTCGTGCTTGTGTGGTCAGAGAGGAGGATTCTCCTGCCTTACTCAGGGGTGTCAGAGCTGGTTTGACACTTCCACGCCAGGGCAGCAGCCACCCTTTGGATCCAGAATTACACACAAGTTACCAAACGGGAATAATATGGGAATAATGGTTACACCAAGGCCTTCAAAGGCACAGATGAGTCTGAATCCTGGGATCTGACCTTGCTGTTTTCTCAGGTCTGGATGCAGCAGTCAGGAAGAATGGGAGAAAAGCACCCATAGGGAATAGAGGCCAGGAAATGTGCAGTGAAGAAGTCAAACCAGAAGGCACCAGAAGACCCTTGAAACACCAAAAGTTGATCTCAGCCTTGCAAAGGACTGGACCTGCTAATAAGAAAAGACTTGAGCACTCCCCTTAATCAGCTTTCTGAGGACTAGAAATCATCCCCGTCATTAGTCTGCTCAGGCCCAGGAGTTTATTTCTCCCCTGCCTCTGGTGCTAACCTCTGGGAATCTCTCCTTCCCAGCACCAGAAATTGTCTCTGCACAGCCTATGCTGTCATCTGGAACATCTGCTCCTCGAGCTTAACGAGACTGAATCAGCTTCCAAAATGGACAAGGCACAGAGTCAAGAAATTAAACCTTTAAGCTGCTGACGAGCGCAGTCTCCTGCTCCCATTACCAGGAGCAATCCTGCCTCACCTGACAGCTCTGCTCGCTCCTGCCCCTCTCTCCCTATGGCACAGTTACAGGGATGGCAGCAGCTTCCTCCTCCCCTGGATGTCCTGCATCTTCTCTTCCCAGGAACCATGTGGCACCAACAGCGAGGGGCTTCAGGGTGGTGACAGGGAGAAGCAGCTCCAGTTTCTGCTCAAGAAGCTGTGCCCAGGCTCCTCTAGCTCAGAACTCGTGTGGACTGAGACCTCTGCTCACTCCTGGAGCTCAGTGTCTGGCTGCTGGGGGGATGATTTGAAAGCCAAATTGTCACACAAGTGAACTGTACCGTGCAGTATTTATGGACCTACCTCCTGTAAAGAGGCTGGTAAATAAAGTGGGAGAACAACAGAAAGCCCTGGTTTTGATCTCTGAAACAGCTCTGCTGCTCCCCTGGGACTCCCACCTGAGTCTCAGGATGACAGAAACCTGCCTGCCCCTCTGCCAAGCCCATGCCAGGACATGCTCAGCTCCTCTGCAGCTCACTCTACTCCATAACATCTCCCTTGTCCTTGAGGGAATGCAGCTGCAAAGCAAGTCCTCGAGAACAGCAGGTGAGCAGTGGCACAGCTCGTCAGCCTCAGGAAAGCAGAGGCTCACTTGTCCAGCAAAACCCTGGGAGCCCTTCCCACCAAAGGAAAAGCGCAGGGAGCTGGGGTCTTTGCTCCTCTTTCACTTCTGTTCCCCAAGGTCTCCTGTCCTCCAGCAAAGGACACACGAATGCAAGGGGAAGGGTGGCAGAGGGGGTGTATTCCCACTTCATTTTGAAGTTGAGGGGGTGAAGCAAATTTCCCTCTATTGGAAGGGTAGGAATTAAGGGTTATGTATGCATGAGATGCCTGTTGCAACCCCTCCAAGAGAAAGGAAGAGAAATCCCACTTCGTGCCCCCTCCCAGGGGGCAGGTGATGAGAAAGGAAATATAAAGCACAAGATCATCATTTCCCTAGTGGAGAGGACAAGGGTCACAAAGGGGAAGCCAGGGACAACCCTCACTTCTGTCATTCCTCACTGAAGACGAGGGATCAAAAGTGTGACTGTGGGGAGGAGGGAGTGGACAAGTAACTGATGTTTCTACTCTGCTCCTTCTGAAGGAAAGGTGTGCAGGGAGGGAACTGGGGGAGTGCTGAAGGCAAATATCCACCCTCACTCACCCTCTGCTTAGGAAAAGCAGAGCATAAGAAGGTTCTCAGCCACCTTCCCTCCCACTTTCTTCCACACGTGCCAAGAAACGAGCAGATGCCCAGACCTCCCTTTTCCATGACTCTGGGTGCCAGGTGTGCATAGCCCAGATCATCTCCTTCAGGTTTGTGTGCACAGGGAGGTGAGAGAGGGAACGATGCTCGGTTCCCTTTGCAGCTGGAAGTAGCTGATGTGCACAGTACACCCTGAGTGGGGGGTACCTCATCCTCCGGGGGGAGGGAGGGTGGTCCAGTGCCCCCTCTGTCCAGCACACGCTGAGGGATGCCCAAATCTCTTCCCTTATTCTCCAGTACACGCTCAGGGATGCCCAAGTCTCTTCCCTTCCAAGTGTGCCTGGGAGGGTGCGATGCTCAGCGCCGCGTCCCTGACACTGGGAAGGGGAACTCCCAATCCCTCCTCGCTCAGGTACGTGCTGCAGATGGGCACCGCGGGTCCTCTTTCCCTGGGTAATTTGTCCCGCATCCCTTGCACAGGAACACACCGGCAGCAAGCGCGGCCGGGTCCGTGTGCCGGGGCAGGAAGGGCCACCCGGTGTCCCCACGCCGGGGTCACCCAGCGCAGGCTCCGTGCGCACGGGGGATGCCCAGCATCCCTCGTCGGGACCACGGGGCACCCCGGCCACCCCCCCTGCCTCTCCCCGGCCGGGACGGCGGCACTCACGGTTCCAATAGACGGGATAGCTCTCGGCGCTGGCCACATCCACCTCGTAGAGCCCGCTCCGCACGCACACCGGCTCCACGGCCGCCGGCTCCCCCGCGCCGCCGCCGCTGCCCAGGGCGCGGAACGCCAGCTCGATGCGCAGCGAGTCGTAGCCGATGAAGGGCTTCCAGGTCTTGCGGTCCTCGCGGTAGAACCAGCGCACCTCCTCGGCGCCCAGCTCCCGCACCACCTCATAGCGGGGCCG
>VZRS01002389.1:75859-90361 GCA_013398055.1 Ifrita kowaldi
GAGAGTGTGACATGGCGTGTGACACCGAGAGTGTGGCAGTGTGAGTGTGGGACAGAGTGTGTGACATCGAGAGTGACACAGAGTGTGGCACTATGAGTGTGGGACAGAGTGTGTGACACCGAGAGTGACACCGAGAGTGACACGGAGTGGCACTGTGAGTGTGGGACAGAGCGTGTGACATGGAGAATGTGACACTGAGAGTGACACAGAGTGTGGCACTATGAGTGTGGGACAGAGTGTGTGACACCGAGAGTGACACCGAGAGTGACACGGAGTGGCACTGTGAGTGTGGGACAGAGCGTGTGACATGGAGAATGTGACACTGAGAGTGACACAGAGTGTGGCACTATGAGTGTGGGACAGAGTGTGTGACACCGAGAGTGACACCGAGAGTGACACGGAGTGGCACTGTGAGTGTGGGACAGAGCGTGTGACATGGAGAATGTGACACTGAGAGTGACACAGAGTGTGGCACTATGAGTGTGGGACAGAGTGTGTGACACCGAGAGTGACACCGAGAGTGACACGGAGTGGCACTGTGAGTGTGGGACAGAGCGTGTGACATGGAGAATGTGACACTGAGAGTGACACAGAGTGTGGCACTGTGAGTGCGGGACAGAGTGTGTGACACCGAGAGTGTGACATGGCGTGTGACACCGAGAGTGTGGGACAGAGTGTGTGACACCGAGAGTGTGACACCGAGAGTGACACTGTGTGGCACTGTGAGTGTGGGACAGAGTGTGTGACATGGAGAGTGTGACACCGAGAGTGACACGGTGTGTGGCACTGTGAGTGTGGGACAGAGTGTGTGACAACCGAGAGTGTGACATGGCGTGTGACACCGAGAGTGTGGCAGTGTGAGTGTGGGACAGAGTGTGTGACACCGAGAGTGTGACACTGAGAGTGACACGGTGTGGCACTGTGAGTGTGGGACAGAGTGTGACACGGAGAGTGTGGCACTGTGAGTGTGGGATATAGTGTGTGATACTGAGAGTGTGGGACAGAGACAGCATGTGACACAGAGTGTGACCCTGAGTGTGACACTGAGTATGTGACAGAGACAGCGTGCGATACTGTGTGTGATGGAGTGTAACACTGCAAGTGTGTGACAATGTGTAACACTGAGTGTGTGACAGAGACAGCGTGTGACACCAAGAGTGTGTGACAGAGCATGACACTGAGCATGTGACATAGTGTGTGACACTATATGTGACAGAGACAGCGTGTGACACCAAGAGTGTGTGACACAGCAGGTGACAGAGAGTGTGTGAGATAGCGTGTTACACAGTGAGTGTGACAGAGACAGCGTGTGACAGCATGTGACATAGCATGGGACATTGTGTGTGACAGAGACCATGTGACACTGGGACACTGCGTGTGACATGGTGAGTGTGTGATATAGCGTGTGACACAGTATGTGACACTGAGTGTGTGACACAGTATGTGACACTGTGTGCCACAGAGTGTAACACTGTGTGACATCCACAAACACAACCTGTAACACTGAGTGTGTGACATCTTCAGACACAGCGTGTAACCCTGTGAGTGTGACATGCTCAGAGCGTGTAAAACTGATGCATAAACACAGTGTAACATGCTCAGTGTAAACCTGTGTGACATCCTCAGACACAGCCACTGTCTGCCTGTGTGACACTCAGACTGTAACACTGTGTGTGTGTGTGACACTCAGACTGTAACACTGTGTGAGATGCTCAGACACGCTGTGTAAAACTGTGTGTGACACCCTCAGGCACAGCCTGTGTCCCTGTGTGTGTGTGACACCCCCAATCAGGGTAACCAGCCCCCGGGTCTGTGTGTGTGACACCCTCAGGCACAGCCTGTGTCCCTGTGTGTGTGTGTGTGACACCCCCAGTGACAGTAAACAGCCCCCAGGTCTGTGTGTGTCACCCTCAGTCACAGCCAGCAGCCACGTCTGGTGTGAGACCCCCTCAGACACAGCCCTGGGCTCCATGAATGACCCCAAACTACACACCCTATGTGTGATACCCCTAAACCCCACCCTGCTGCCTCACAGCTGTGGTGATGGCCTGAAACCCTGTGTGGGTGACACACCCTGACACACTGGAGCACGGCCTGGGGCCCAGAGTGTGTCACAGCACCCTAGGGCACAGCCTGTGGCCTCACAGGCAGGTGAGACCCCCTGACACACACCCTGCAGCCCAGTGTGTGCCCTAAAACACAACCCACAGCTTGGTGTCTGTATGGCTCTGACACGACCCTCTGTGATGTGGCCAACGACCCCAAGACACGGAGGTGTCCCCATGAGGGTGACAGATGCTCTTAAAGCACATCTTGTGCCCTTGTGCGTGTGTTTGTGAGGGAGCGCATCCTGCAGCCCCACAGGGGATTGAGGAGGGGGGTGAGACACCCCCAAAACTCATCCTGATGCCTTGTGGGGGATACCAAACACCCCCAGCACTCATCCTGATGCCAAGGGGGGGGGTTCCTGACACCCCAGCACTCCTCCTGCTGTCACTCTGCACAGGAACACAGTCAACAACCTGCAGTCACCCTTGTGTGAGAGAAACCCCACTCCTTCAAATGTAACTGTGCCCCCCCACAGCTGGAGAACTTGGGGCTCACCTGTGCTTGTTTGTGTGTGGGAGAAAAAGTTGCTTCCACCCTCAATCGACACCTGCTAATCAGCAGGAGGGGGTGATGAAATGCTTATCTGTGTGATAAAGCACCTGGCAGCCCGAAAGGATGAGGGAGGGTGCCCAGGATTTACACCTGGAGTTGGGACAACTCCCCGTCCCAACACACACCCCACAGCCGATGAGGGGCAGCCATGGATCACCTCCAGGGTGCCCATTCTTCCCCCAGCACCCTTTCCCATGGGCTGAGGGTTGGTGTGGGAAGGAGAGACTCCCAGAAACACACCCTGGCTTACTGGGGTGGGGTCACCTGTTTATGGGACACCCCCCACCCCTTTTCACAACATGCCCAGGAGGGAGGAGGGTACAGTGATACTGCTGCCTCGGGGACACCTGGATGGGCAGGGAGCTGATACCTGCACCTCTGTCCCCTCTGTGTGTGCCACGTCCCCTCTGTGTGTACAATGTCCCTCCCCACACATCACAGCCAGGCCAGGGTGCTGCTCTGTGCCAGGTACACCCTACAGAATCATGGAATCACTTAGGCTGGAAAAGACCTCCAAGACCATCAGGTCCCCACCTTGTCACCCAGCCCAGAGCTCTGAGTGCCACGTCCAGTCCTTCCTTAAACACCTGCAGGGATGGGGACTCCAGCACCTCCCTGGGCAGCCCCTTCCAATGTCTGACCACCCTTTCTGTGAAGAAATTCTGCCTGACGTCCAACCTGACCCTCCCCTGGCACAGCTTGTGGCTGTTTCCCCTTGTCCTGTCCCTGTTTCCTGGGAACAGAGCCCAAACCCCCCCGGCTGCCCCCTCCTGTCAGGGAGTTGTGCAGAGCCACAAGGTCCCCCCTGAGCCTCCTTTTCTCCAGGCTGAGCCCCTTTCCCAGCTCCCTCAGCCGCTCCTGGTGCTCCAGAGCCTTCCCCAGCTCCATTCCCTTCTCTGGACATGCTCCAGCTCCTCCGTGTCTTGTTCTGAGGGACCCCAAACTGCCCCCAGGACTGGAGGTGCCTCAGCAGTGCCAGCACAGGGGACAGGCACTGCCCTGGTGCTGTGCCCACGCTGTGGCTGGTACCAGCTGGGTGCCCCAGGCCTTCTTGCCCAGCTGGGCACACTCTGGCTCACGTTCAACCAGCACCTCCAGATCCTGTTCCACAGGGCAGTTTTCCAGCCTGGAGCAGTCCACGCAGCTGTGACCAACAGTCTGACACTGACTGTGCCCCCAGCTGTGCACTGATTGCACCCCCAGCCCCACCTTCACACACCTGCACACCTTTCCTAGGGTAAGAACAGGGGAAAGGGGATAACTGGATGTCACCTCTGCCAGTGAATTACCCTGTGCTGGCCTGTGGTGGATGGTGGGGTTTTACCCCACTTAAATAGACAGCTAAGGCGTGTGTGTGTGTCATTCTCGTGCCCTCACCCCTAAAAGTCTGTGTGTGTGATTCTCCTGAATTTTCAGCAGAACCCCTCTCACAGCCCCACTGTCAGTTGTGGGGGGAAAAACCCAGGGTACAGAGCATGTGTTCCCTGATTCCCCCTTCTCCCACACATCCTGCTTGTCTCCATCCTACAGTCTGCAGCGACAAGGGGACTTCTGTGCGTTTCATGGTGTGCTGGATGCCCAAAAATAGGCTTGTGCTCCACCTCCTACGTTCCCTTTCAGCCGGGGAATCCTGTTAATGGAGTGTGTTAAAACCCAGAGAGGCCAGATTGAGTTCAGGCTGGAAGGGGAGGTGAAGCTTTTAAAAATGTTCACTGCTGGCGTGGTGTTTCCCTGAGTCATTAAAATCCTGCTGAAACGCCGCACATGGATCCTGGGATGCATCAGCAGCGCTTTTCAATCCTAAAAGCTCCAAGAACATTGTGAATTCAACCGAAGGAGCTCTCTGCAGGCTTCTTCTACCTTTTCAAATGGAGAAAGAGAGGGAAAAGAGAGGAGACAAACAAGGAACAAGCAAGAAGCCAGGGGAGGAGGCTGTGCCAGGCTGTTTGGCCCCATTGTTTTAGCACCAGGGACACGATCTGTTTGTTTAACTTATCTTCTGCATTCCTAATGAGCTGCACAAGGTAACCTCACCCTGAAGCCTTGTCCCAGATTTTCCCCACAGTGGGGAAGAAGAAAGGAATGTTACTTATGTTGCCGACTGATTTTTTAGACACAGATTGTAGGATTCTCACTTTTTATCCCCATTTCCATCAACGCCAGCATGATTTCACCACCTTTTCTCCTTTGACAAGTGTTTCACCCTTCGTGTCATCCTACTCAAATTCTCCCTCCTTTTGCTCCTCGTCTGAGATCAAGGGAAGATTTTCCAAATGAACAAGGGGCACTCTGAATGTTCTTTACCTATCTTATGTATTCTTTCAGAGCACAGAATGGCTTGGGCTGGAAAGAACCTTAAAGATCATCCAGGGCCACCCCTGCCATGGGCAGGGACACGTTCCACTGTCCCAGGTTGCTCCAAGCCCTGTCCAACCTGGCCTTGGACACTGCCAGGGATCCAGGGGCAGCCACAGCTTCTCTGGGCACCCTGTGCCAGGGCCTCCCCACCCTCACAGAGAAGAATTCCTTCCCAATATCCCATCCATCCCTGCCCTCTGGCAGGGGGAAGCCATTCCCTGTGTCCTGTCCCTCCATCCCTTGTCCCCAGTCCCTCTCCAGCTCTCCTGGAGCCCCTTTAGGCCCTGCAAGGGGCTCTGAGCTCTTCCTGGATCCTTCTCTTTTCCCGGCTGAACAACCTTAGACTTAACTGAGCACTAGATCTTCTTCATCATCATCATCATCATCATCATCATCATCATCATCATCATCATCATCATCAAGCTGAACCACAGCACAGAGAGTTGTGATGTGACCATTTTTCCTTGGAGACCTACGGGGGGAACATGTGGCCTCAAAACCAGTTTATTAAAAATGGAGGGAACTCCATGGCCTGGAGCCCATCCTGAAGGATTTTTGATGGATGTCACTTTGATTTTGTGAGGTCTTCGCTGGGGTGGGCTGGTATGGATGATGTTGGAAGCTCAGACTTCCCTCCTTTGAGCTCAAAAATTGATAATTTCCCCATTTTTACTGCTGGCAGCTCTGAGCTCACAAATGTGGAAGAGCTTGAAACTTTCTGGTGTGATATAGGACTCAGGTTCCATCAGCTTAGACTTACATGAAATGAATTCATTTACCATCAGTGGAGGAAAGTTTCCTTGCAGTGGAATAAACGTGGAAATCTTAAAGCCAAGTTACCTTTATTTTGAAAAGTCATTTATGGAGCACTGTGAATTTCCATAGAGGTCCCTTCCAACTCAGGACATTCTATCCAATGCTTAAGAGTGGTGGATAGAGTTAATACAGTTGGGAATTACCTGGGAAAGAGGTAAGGAGGTCCATCAGGAGCTCCTAAGGATCTCCCTTTGTCCAAGAGAAAAGGAAAAGTAGTGAGAGTGTATGTAACTGAAAGAATAATGCACTGCAAATCATCTCTGAATATCCACCAATTTTTAATGTTACTTTAAAAAAAAAAGTGTGTACAAGAAATGGACTCCTCCCTGGAGGGATTTAAAGTCCATGTGGACGTGGGGACACAGCTCAGCGGTGGCCTTGGCAGTGCTGGGGGAATGGTTGGACTCTGATCCCAGAGGGCTTTTCCAACCTTAATGAATCCATGAATCTGAACTCAATTTACCACATTCTTTTAATTTTTCCTCATCCCAGCACTTTGTTTACAGATAAACTGCCCCGATCAGTGCAATTTTTAGTGAAATTGTTTACAGTTTGGAAACTCTCTCGTGATGTGATCATCTTTTATTTTCTTGCAGTTCCTCCATAAAGCACAATGAATGGCACAAGTGCAAGCGCTTGCAAGAGCCCATTAGAAACAGCTTTTATTCATTGACGAATCCTTTCTTTCCAAGCCACTTTAAGATCTTTCCATTAGCTATTTTTAAACCATTTCTTATGCACTCACATTGATTTTGTCTATTTTTTTCCCCCTCAAATCAGGGTATTGCACAGCACTGAGACAACACCATTCCTGCTAACAACTGTGCTTGTGATTTTATTAAAGAGCAAAATGAAGTTTGTTCTGTGACAGGAACCATTTGCTGTGAAAACTGCTGATTGCTGTCCCATTACATCCCCACTCTCCATCTCCTCCTTAGCTGGTACAAACCACTTCATCATACCCAGGTCAGGAGCGATGCTGGATGAGCCAGCCTGAAATTTTGTGGCCTTACCTTAGTCACACTCTTCAAATATTGACTCAGTGCTGTTTTTCTTCTTGGAAATGGTCTCCTGGGCTGTTTATAAACTCTCACATTCCCACCTGGTGTGAGAAGAGCCGTCTGAAAAGCCAGCTCTGCAAATGATGACACACATGTCCTCTAGACTCGCTGGCTTTAAAATGTTAGTTGTGCTTTTGATGTTCTTTTTTAAGTTGCTTGGGTTAGGAAGCATTTCATCATCATTATATAACGTGGAAATGGCATTCAACTTTGTCCCAAACACAGGCAGGAAACATTTACCAAACACTTCTGCTTGTTTTGTTTTGTTTTGTTTTGTTTCACAGCTATCCAAATATATTGGGATACACAGAGAGTATTGGCAACTGGGCTCTGCTAAAATATTGTTCATCAAATTAAGCAGGGTTCCAAAAAAATTCTTTGCATACAACATGGTCATTTCTGCCCAGGGAACATGAACTGTGTGGCTGGTTTGGAAGGGATGTTGGTCAACTGCTTTAAAATTCCCTGCTGTCAGACACCTGAGGCTTGTCTGTTTGTTTATGTTTTTCTTTGCCTTGAACACCAGCACTATTGGCACAGTCCTTATGCCAAGGTCAAAGTGCCTTTTGCTGGATCTGAAATGCTCTCCCAAAGCCACAGATCCACATTCCTTTACCCCTGCTGCAAGCAGCAGCAGAATATCCCCCTCTCTCTAAAAGACAAGGAGAGGGTCATTCCTGGCATCTCAGATCCTGTCTCTGTCACTGCAGCTTTGTTAAACTGTACAGGCTTTTTCTTCCTTCTTTTTTCCCCCCTCATTGTTCCAAGGCAAACAGAGGAAGAAATCAATGATCCCTGACAGAAATATTTACCCTTTCAGGCTTTGATCTGGCGAAATCCTGGTGTTAAGAGTTCACCTTTGTGCAGGTGAGGCTCGTGGAAAGCCAGGAACAGAGAGATTCCTGGCAAAGGAAGGGCTGAACTGGAGCTGTGCTGCTGGTGTGGGCTCAGCCACCACTCTGGGCTCCTCCTTACCTCATTCTGGATCTCCAGGGTTGTGGATTTTGTCCTTGGAGTAGGGTAAATCTGGTCAACACGACGAAGTTGATGGGATAAAGGAAGAGTTTCGGACCGTGAGCCTGGAAAATAATCTTGTCAGAGAGGTGTGGGACGTGAATTATTGCTCCTTCTCTTTCTAAAAAAAATGGCCCTGCACTGTCCCCCTGGAAAGAAGGGGGCAAAGATGTGAAAGGTATAAAAGCATCAAATGTGGGGGCTGCACTCAGTCTTCTGCCCAGGACCCTTTCAGCATTTTTCTGAGGCTTGCTACAGAAAAGTTAGTTGCAGGGTAGGCTGGTGGTAAAAATACCTCTCCCATTAATGTGGTTGCCATCCAGATGCATCCTGCACCACGGAGACACAGAATCCCAGACTGGTTCAGGCTGGAAGGGACCTCTGGAAATCACCTGGTCCAAGCCCCCAGCTCAGGCAGGGTCCCCCAGAGCCTCCTACTCAGGATTGAGTCCAGGTGGCTCTTGGATATCTCCAATGAGGGAGACTCCAGACCCTCTCTGGGCAATCTGTTCAGCCCTCGGACACTGCACAATAAAATTCTTCCTCATATTCAGGTGGAATTTTCTGTGTTCCATTCTGTGCCCGTTGCCTCTTGTCCTGCTGTTCAGCACCACCAAGAAGAGCCTGGTCTCTCTCTGATCCCCCTCCTTCAGACACTTACAGCCCTTCAAACCCAGGTACTTCTCTACTTCTCCTCTCAGAGCACTGACGAGTCCCATGTCCAAGGATGCCAACAGCTGCTCTGTGAACACACTGTCCCCTCCAACGCTGCCATCTCATTCCTGAGACATGTCCCTTCCTTCCAAACTGCTCTTCCAAGAGAGCTTTGTCACGTGTCTCTTGGCTCTGGGACAGGGGCAGTTGCCAGTGTTAGAGGGGTTGTTATCACTGATTTATTTTCCTTGCAGGAGATGGTGAATAGCTGGATGAAAATAATGAAGAAAAGGTGGTTCTGGTGTTTTCAACCAGTTGAAACAGGATGTAGAAATTCCTCAAAGCTTCACTTTCCTCAGGCCTTTCATTTAGCCAAAGCCCTTAAAATATAATCTGAGATTAAAGTTATTTCTTTTTTCTTTTTTTCCTTTTTTTTTCTGGTTTGGTTTGGTTTGGTTTGGTTTTGGGTTGGGGTTTGGTTTTAGTTTTGTTGTTATTATTATTTCCAGGGGAGATACTGAGAGTATCTGGGCACAAAGGGAGCAAATAATGAATTTCGTAGGTACAAGAAAAATAAATGAAGTCGACACAGATATTTTTAGGGACAAAGGGAGAGAGAGGTGTTGTGTAACGTTCTGGACAGTGTTGCCTGTGGACTTGACAGGATCAAGGCTGGAAACAAGGACTCTGTATTCTCACTGCACCAACCACTAAGCCAGGAGACAAAGCACTGAGATCCTCCAGAGGAAACCATCACAGAACTTTGGGAAAATGGGAAGCTGGCTTCTTTCTTTCTCTTTCTTTTCTAAGAGGTCACTGTCTCTCCCACACATGTTGCTTGTCGGGCGTCTGAAAGGACACAACACACACAGCAAGAGCTGGAAGCACCACAAGGGAAAATAAAACCCCTTTTATTCTGCACAAAACCCTCTGTCTGACGGGTGGCTGAGAAGCCAAGAACAAGACGTGGTTACAAGTTGTGAAAAGCTCCTGCACACAGAGATTAAAAAGGAACAAACTAAAATTACTCCCTCATTTCCTTGGGAGAGGCTTGGAAATCACAGGGCCAGGGTGAGGAGGGTTTCATATGGGTGTGGGGCTGTGCCAGAGTTCACAGCTGAGGATCTTGAGAGCAGGGTCAGATGAGGAAAAACGACATTTTAATGCCCTCGGGGCCAGAGTCACAAGACCTGGAGGGTTACACACAAATGTTTTGTCTCATAGTAACACCCAAAAGCAGTGCTGGAGTTGCAGGACCCTGGGAACACTTGTCACTAAAAGTTACTTTGAGGTCACTGTCAGCGTGATCATGTGTGAAATCCTGGCTTTGCTGCCCCTGGTGTGAGAATTTCCATTGATTTCAGCAGGGTTGAACATTCACCTGCCCTCTGGGGTTCATCCTTTCCCTTCCCAAAGGTTTATTATTGCCAACTGATCCCAATCCACTGGATGTATTTCTGGCTCAAACCTGCCATGACTGTTATGCACAATGAATTGTAAGAGATATTAAATGTATTAACCAGCCCTCGTGGTACACTCAGTTCTAGGAGAGCATGGTGGCAATGCTCAGCATCCCATCCTTGATGGAAGCACTTAGGGAAACACCTCAGAGCATAAGATCAGCACTGGAAATACTCACATAAAGCCAGGTATGACTTAAATACCAACTGAAATAGTCCCTGATTGAGAAGATCTTCAAGCCTGCATGAATCTGCAGGGATGAAGACGTTACAGTGTCTGTGAGGTGTCACCTGACAGCAGGTGAGTGACCGTGGATCATCTGACACTGTCACACTACCCCGAGGGAATGGCCTCGTGACTCGTGGTTTAGGAGGTGCGGGTGGACCTTTGACTGTGCAGGAGGGTTGTGCAGCCACAGTCTCTGTGCTGTCATCTGTCCAGAGCTGCTGGACAGTCAGGTGGTGGCTGGGACCACATTCCAGCTATAAATACGTCACTCGTTACATGGAAGTGCTTCCATCAAAAGCCTCCAACTCCTACAGGACACTCCAGTTTTGCTCTTTGATGAATATTGCAGCTACTTTGTCCTGCCTCCAGTGCCAATTTATTCACTCCTCTACTGTTAAAAGGCTCCCTGTTTTATGTCATAGCTGGAAGATGGATTGAGCTGTAGTTTTGAGAGGGATTGAAGGCCAACTGTTCCTTCAGCCAGGCCAGTGGGGCAGGCAGGAGATCTCCTTTCTATTTATAGTGGAATTTCTATTTTAGCAAGTAGGGAAGAGCCTGGCAAGGAAAGTCAGGAGAGGCGAGCTCCTTCCAGTTAAAAAACTGATTTAGCTTTCACATTTTCCAAGATCCTATGGGCTGAATCGAGGCAGTGTGGGCTCATATGGTACAGAGGGATCAAAAAGGGAGAAAAAAAAAGGGAGAGAGAGAAAGAACAAGCATCTGATGTGGAAAATCTTCCTGTGGTAGAAAATCTGACTCTGGTAGGAAACCTGACCGTGGTGGAAAACTTCCAAGGACTCGGATTATGGAAAAGGCCACTTGAGGAGATTTCCTCCCTGTTTCTTTGCAGAGGCAGACAATCATCTAACCATGAAACAAACCCTTTGCTTCCCATCAATTTGCATTCACTTCCATCCATGTACAGTCCCAAAATTTCCCATTTATATAATGAATAGTGACATACAAGAATATTTCCAACACCTCCTGTCTGAGTGCCAGGGATGGGGACACGAGTGGCCACTCAGAGGACTGAGTTCCTCCTGCTTCTGGCCTGTGGATCTGTCTCTAGGCTGGCATAAATGTAGCAACAAAACCTTTCAGAGGATTTTCCCTTTTTTAGTGGGTTGAATCATACCCCAAAGTATCCCAAAGACTTCCAAGGAAAGGCTGGTTGTTTATTTAAGTCGCAGGTCACAGTAGCCCTCTCTTCCCAGGGGCAATGTGTGAGTTAGAAGCTTGCAGTCATGTACATCATGTTTGTGCAGCAGGGTGGATCTGCAAACCAGTGCTGTCTTTAATGATCATTCCCCTGCTCCCCAAAGAGGTGCTTGCTCTGGAAAACAGGCACCTGCCCTCTCAGATTGGCTCAGAACAGGTGTGGAATTTCGGGTGGGTGAGGGAGGAGCACGTGTTTGGTGTCACTCTCACTGCATCTGATTTCACGCCCTGATCTGAGGGTTTGTTTGTGCCACGGGACTTTATCACTGGGTTGTCACCTGGGATTTGTGTTTCATGAGGGAGGTTCTGGTAACACAGTGCCACGTCCAAAGCTGGTGTCAGCGCTGCCATCAGCCTGATGAGCAGCACGGGCAATGACAGGTTTAGTGAAGTGAACATCCTTATCCAGGCCACGGTGTCCTGTGCCTCGCTCTCCTTTCACACTGATTTTAAGTCAGCAGTTGCTGATGGGGGGAGAATAAAACCAAAATTACATTATGCATTCCCACCCCTCCTGGCCTGAGTGGGCAGCCACGACCACAGGTTGTGGCTTGGGGAGGTAAAGCACAGTCAGACGAGGTGGATGTGCTGCAGTTAGACCTCTGTGAGCAGAGAAAACCCCGAGCAGAGGGGCTGCTTGTCCATCACTTTCTGTTCAGGTCCTCAAGAAAACCTGTGGAGAGAAGATTGGACCTTTCACTGCCTCGTACCTGAGACAGACCCCAGGAAGAGTCACCCAGCAAAAGGTTCTGCCCTTTCTGCTGCCTTTTCTGTGACCTGAACACAGCTCAAAACGAGGGACACAACTTCTCCTCTTGCTCGAGGAGAGCCCCTCCCCTCCTCGCCTGCAGTGCTGTGTCCAGCTCGGGGGTCCCCAGCGCAGGAAGGACACAGAGATCTTGGAGTGAGTCCACCCAGGAGGACCAAAGGGATGGAGCACCTCTCCCACAAGGAAAGGCTCAGAGAATTGGGATTGCTCAGCCTGGAGACAAGAAGGCTCCAGGGAGACCTCAGAGCCTCTTCCAGTGCCTAAAGGGGCTCCAGGAGAGCTGGAGAGGGACTTTGGACAAGGGATGGAAGGACAGAACAAAGGGGAATGGCTTCCCACTGCCAGAGGGCAGGGATAGATGGGATATTGGGAAGAAATTTCTCCCTGTGAAGAGGGTTGAGGTGAGGGCCTGACACAGGGTGCCCAGAAAAGCTGGGTGGCTGCCCCTGGATCCCTGGAAGTGTTCCAGGCCAGGTTGGATGGGGCTTGGAGCACACTGGGATAGCGGAAGGTGTCCCTGTCCAGGTTTTAAGGTCCCTTCCAACCCAAACCATTCGTAAATTCTGTGATTGCTACTAGGCTTGGGAGGTTTTTTAGTTCTCCATCGGTTCCATATGCTTCCCTTCTCTCCTTTCTCAAGGCCTAGGCAAGGCCAGCCAAGAATCCACATTTTGCAACTGCTGTAATTTTTGTAACTGTTTTGGATGCTGGAAAAGCAATACCCCAGGAAAGAGGCCAAAGCTAGCAAAAATGTGTCAGGTTTCATGGCTGCTGATAAGATGGGGAAAAGATCTGTTTCTCAGGCAGCCAAATCATAAATGACAGTAGAAATCAAGCAGTGATTTCTATTTTTATTCATCTTTTCTCTTTACTTTACCTTGCTTTCACCAAATCTTTTTGTAGAGAGAAAGGAAGAGCCTATTGCAAGTACTGCCAGGGGAAAGGCAGGGATCTGGGCTTTTTTCCATGGATCCTCTGTCAGTTACACGAGGAAACAGAGATACTGCAAACACATTATCCCTCCTCCTTTATTGGTCACTTCATGGAAAACACTGGTGCAAAAGGCCTTTGACAAATAATTTTTCCTCATTTTCTTGGTCTGCTGAAGCTCATTTATTCCATCCAAACGAAACATTATGCTTAGGGAAAACATCCCTCTGCCTTGGGACTTTCTCCAAGGGCTGTACTGCCTCCCTTTCCCTCACATCCAGCTTTTTATGTGACCTGTGGCTGCTTCAGCTCATGGATGTGCCACTGAACAAACCCCATCTCTGTGTCTGTGCTCGGCATCAACAAAATGCTCCCCCCACAGCTCTGCTGCTCCTGGTTTTGGGGGTGGCCTCATCCTCTGACAAGAAGCTCATCCCCTCTGGGGTCACTCCCTCAGCTCCATTTGAAAACATTTTGCTCACAGCAGACAGGAGAAGCTCCTTGTTACCACCTGGTGCCTGTTTGAAATCAGCTGCTAGGGCTCGAGTGGGAAGATCCTTTGACTTGAGGTGAATCCATTAGTGAGCTTCTCTGAGGGTTTGATTCAGTCAAGGAAGCAGCAGCCTCTCCAGAAGCTTCTGTGTGCTCTTGCTTTATTTTACTTTACTCAGCTGTTGGTACCTGAGGCACCTCTGGCACCCTGAAGAGAGAATCACAGAATCCTGGAAGTAAAGAATCACAGAACCACAGAGTGGTGTGGGTTTGAATTGACCTTAAAACCCATCTCACTCCAACCCCCTGCCATGGGCAGAGACACCTTTCACTATCCCAGGTTTCTCCAAGCCCCGTCCATCCTGGCCTGGAACACTTCCAGGGATGGGAAGATGGCATGGGGGTTTTTTTTCTCTCGCCTTCATCCAAGCTTGCTGTGGGTTTCCCTCCATCCACATTGCAAAAATCAGAGCTGGCCCTTTGCAGCCATCCTCCATCCAGTGCCCTGGAGGCACGAAACTGGTGGAGGAAGGATTGCCCCACAAGCACCCAGCCCTCTCCCCTGCTGGAGGAAGGATTGCCCCACAAGCACCCAGCCCTCTCCCCGCCTCCGCTCCTGGAGGCAGGAGGGCTCCCCTGGGAGCTGGCAGGCACCAAGCTGGTCCTTGGAGCCAGGGGGGCAGCAGGACAGGGAAATGCAAGGAGCAAACACAGCCACCATGGAAACGAACCCCTTGATGCTGCAGAGCAGCACAGACCACCCAAACCATCTCCATACAGCCCCTGCCTCCTTAATCCCAGAGCAACCCACCACAACTGCAAAGATGTCTCAAGGCAGTA
>VZRS01002389.1:94335-104414 GCA_013398055.1 Ifrita kowaldi
CTGCTGAGGCACCTCCAGTCCTGGGGGCAGTTTTGGGTTCCTCAGAACAAAACATTTTGGGGCTGGAGCGTGTCTGGAGAAGGGAATGGAGCTGGGGAAGGGGCTGGAGCACCAGGAGTGGCTGAGGGAGCTGGGAAAGGGGCTCAGCCTGGAGAAAAGGAGGCTCAGGGGGGACCTTGTGGCTCTGCACAACAGGAGGGGGCAGCCGGGGGGGTTTGGGCTCTGCTCCCAGGGAACAGGGACAGGACAAGGGGAAACGGCCTCAAGCTGTGTCAGGGGAGGTTTAGAGTCGACATTAGGAAAAATTTCTTCATGGAAAGGGTTGTCCAGCCCTGGCACAGCTGCTCAGGGCAGTGGTGGAGTTCTCATCCCTGCAGGGATTTAAAAGCTGTGTGGATGTGGCACTTGGGGACATGGGTCAGTGGTGGCCTTGGCAGTGCTGGGGGAATGGGTGGACTCAATGATCTGAGTGGGCTTTTCCAACCTTAATGATTCTGTGATTCCATCTTCCAAGAGGTTCCTCACAGCTCTCCAGTCCCTCAGCTCTGCAGGAGGGTAGCTCAGAAACTGCTGGAGCTGTTGTAGTGGCTGGAAATCCAGGGAGGATGAGGTCTCATGGCCAAAACCAACAGCAGAACAAAAAACTCAAAGGGCAGAAATGCCCTGCAGAATCTTTTTGCTGATATTTTGTGTTTCGAAGCTCATCCCTGCAGGTATTTTCCTGAAGCCAAATTCACTGGTGCTGTCATGAGGGCTTTTTCAGCCATTCCTGCAGCAAACCTTGCTTACCTGGCAGCTGACCTCCTTTCTTACTGGTGATTCTTACCTCTGAGTTGAGCAAAGCACACGAAATATGCTTTCATCTGCTCAGGAAGCAGATAAGAAGGATAAGAAGAGATAAGGAACTGGTTGGCCAGTCTGAGATGCAAAGGAGGTTACAGGAATTTTGCATCAGTCCTGCACAAACGACGAGGTGGCTGATGGAGCCTGTGAGAAGCAATGATCAGGGCTCACCCCAGAATATCTGCTGCACCTGGTGTGCATTTTGATGACACTAAGTCTCTGGCTTTTTTTTTTGTGGGGGGAGGGTGTGTGTGTATGTTTTGATTATACACAAAATACCAAAATAAAATCAACCAAAAATACCCCATTACCTGCCCTACTCCAGCCCCCATGAGCTGGACAATGGAATTTCGTAGAACCATAGAATGTCCTGACTTGGAAGGAACACACGAGGATCATCGAGTCCGACTCCTGGCCCTGCACAGGACACCCCAAGTGCCACACCATGTGCCTGAGAGAATTGTCCAAATGATCCTGGAGCTCTGGCAGCTTTGGGGCTGTGACCACTTCCCTGGGGAGCCTGGGCAGTGCCCAACCACCCTCTGTGTGAAGAAATTTGACCTAGTTCTGAAGACATGTAACCCAGTCTAGCTCTCCAGGGCATTAGGAGTCAGTTTAAGTGACCTCTTCTCTCCTTTCACATTTACTGCCCTATTTCAGCCAGTAGGTCCCATTAATTTTGTTGTTTTCAGATCCCAGTTTTACAGGGGAAAATGTTTGGGGTTTATTGTTATCATATAATGTGAAGGTTTGACCCAAAACCTACCCTAAACAAGAATACTGTATAAAAAGCAAGTGGCCCTTTCTGATCTGAGGACCTTGCACAACAAGCCATGAACATTTTGTAACAACAACTGGTCCAGGGGTCCTGCCAGGACATGATCCTGGCTTGGCTTTTGAGAAGGAATTCCTGCCTGTGAGGGTGGTGAGGTCCTGGCACAGGGTGCCCAGAGAAGCTGTGGCTGCCCCTGGATCTCTGGAAGTGTCCAAGGCCAGGTTGGACAGGGCTTGGAGCACCCTGGGACAGTGGAAGGTGTCCCTTCCCATGGCAGGGGGTGGAATGAGATGGGATTTAAAGGTTCCTTCCATTCCAAGCCATTCTGTGATTCCATGACAAGGGGGCAGAGTACCACGTGGTGTTTACTCACACTAGGGAATTTCTGGACCAGAGCAGCTTTGGGAACATGCCTTGCTTTATGCCCAGAGCAGCTGTAGGTCCTGCTGACACTGAGTCACACTGAACAAGGCTGGAAAAAAAAATCTTGGTCCTGCTGCAAATCCAGCCAAACTCCCATCATCTTGCCCGGAGCCAGGATGTTATCCTGGGACTCTCTGTACTGCAAACTGTTCCATGCAGATGCACCTCTGATCTTCTTCAAAGCTCCACTGGTTTTCTGGGGGCTGCAGATGGCTCTGGGATCTGCTGCTGGAGCAGGGCTGGAGCAAGTGCTCAGAGGAAAGAGCCAACAAACAGCGTCTCCAGCTCGGAGGGGCTGCTGTGGCTGCCCACTGGCTTTGCAGATCCAACATCCCTCCAGAGCCTCCCTGCCTGGAGGGTGGGCAAGAGGGAATCCATCAGGAATCAGGAGAAGACAGCAGCGAAGCCCAAACCTGAGCATGTTGCAGAACGCTGCTTGGAATTCCCTGGAGATTTCAAGGATGATGAGGGATGTCAAACAACCCCCTCCCTTGAAGTCCACCTTTTCCAAACATCACTGTTTTCCACACAGTGGAAAATAAAGTCTCCTCTCCAATGTGTGGTGAAAAGGTCAAACCCACTGCAATTAGGGAATACAATGCTTCCGACCAGGGCTTTCCTGGGGAAAACATTTCCCAGAAATTTTTCAAGTTACCAATCTTGGAAAAGAACAGCTTGAGCCGTAAATGGTGGTATCAGAGGAAAAAAAATAGGAAGATGTCTTGTATGACCACGAGATGGCAGCTGGAGCCTGGGAAGTCTTTTGCAGACTTTTTTTCCAGTAGCTCCTATGGAAAACCGAGTCAGTTGCCAACCCAGTCCACATTTGGGAATATGCACCTGCACCATGTTGGCTTTGAACATTTTGCATGTGCGCCCCGAGCTCCAGAATATCTGATTACCCCTTTCATTTCCCTGCTCCTCTGAGCCTTCCTCGATTAGTCAGTATCAAATNTGACAAGGGGGCAGAGTACCACGTGGTGTTTACTCACACTAGGGAATTTCTGGACCAGAGCAGCTTTGGGAACATGCCTTGCTTTATGCCCAGAGCAGCTGTAGGTCCTGCTGACACTGAGTCACACTGAACAAGGCTGGAAAAAAAAATCTTGGTCCTGCTGCAAATCCAGCCAAACTCCCATCATCTTGCCCGGAGCCAGGATGTTATCCTGGGACTCTCTGTACTGCAAACTGTTCCATGCAGATGCACCTCTGATCTTCTTCAAAGCTCCACTGGTTTTCTGGGGGCTGCAGATGGCTCTGGGATCTGCTGCTGGAGCAGGGCTGGAGCAAGTGCTCAGAGGAAAGAGCCAACAAACAGCGTCTCCAGCTCGGAGGGGCTGCTGTGGCTGCCCACTGGCTTTGCAGATCCAACATCCCTCCAGAGCCTCCCTGCCTGGAGGGTGGGCAAGAGGGAATCCATCAGGAATCAGGAGAAGACAGCAGCGAAGCCCAAACCTGAGCATGTTGCAGAACGCTGCTCGGAATTCCCTGGAGATTTCAAGGATGATGAGGGATGTCAAACAACCCCCTCCCTTGAAGTCCACCTTTTCCAAACATCACTGTTTTCCACACAGTGGAAAATAAAGTCTCCTCTCCAATGTGTGGTGAAAAGGTCAAACCCACTGCAATTAGGGAATACAATGCTTCCGACCAGGGCTTTCCTGGGGAAAACATTTCCCAGAAATTTTTCAAGTTACCAATCTTGGAAAAGAACAGCTTGAGCCGTAAATGGTGGTATCAGAGGAAAAAAAATAGGAAGATGTCTTGTATGACCACGAGATGGCAGCTGGAGCCTGGGAAGTCTTTTGCAGACTTTTTTTCCAGTAGCTCCTATGGAAAACCGAGTCAGTTGCCAACCCAGTCCACATTTGGGAATATGCACCTGCACCATGTTGGCTTTGAACATTTTGCATGTGCGCCCCGAGCTCCAGAATATCTGATTACCCCTTTCATTTCCCTGCTCCTCTGAGCCTTCCTCGATTAGTCAGTATCAAATAAATGGTTTTAAGCAACGTAATCCCTGTTGATATGAAAACAGCAGCGCATCTGGTCTAACACCACTGTTAGGATCCAGCCTGCTCCAACACCTAATTCAACAGAGACCCGGAGCCAGATGCTCTGCCAACCTCGTGCCACAATCACTCCTGTCTGCAATTTCTTCTGGAGCTGGACTTTAAATGGCTGATTGTCTGTGTTGTTATCAATGATTGTGCTTCATTCCACAGGAGACCACATTTCAGCAGCAGTTTAAGCAGGCTCTTGGATGCCCTTCATCCCTGCAATGCAATTTGCTTGGGCTTGGGCTCGGGCTCTGCAAAGCTCTGGTGAAGATGCCCCCACCAGGATTTGGGAGAGGATTCACAAGCAGTCGAACAACACACCTTGATGAAGGCAGTGTGAGGCCTGAGGTTTCTCAGCCTTTTTGAGATCCTCACAGGGACCAGAGAAATGTGGACTGGAAAGTGGCGCTTTAGGGCAGAAATTAATTATCCTGGAAGAAGGAAGGAATGATCACTTACATAGATGGATTTTAAGACCCTGGAAGAAGCACAGGCAGTGGTCAGGGTAGTAGTTTGGGAATCCTGCTGTGAAGCCATTTGGTTTGGAGCCAGCCTACTTGAGAGGTACCAATGCACTTGGCTGCCTTCCCCAGAAGTGACAGCTTGGTACACTCCATCCCCAGCTTTTCTGTATATGCCAGGGCTGCATGGCGCTTCTGCCCTTTGCATAATGGACAACATTCTAAAATCTCCCTATTTCTGCCTGTGGGAGATCTTCACGTGGTGTTCAGCCACCACTGCCCATCTTCACTCCCAGCTCTGTAATTCCCTGTTGAGCTGGTGTTCTCCCAACAGGGGAGTTGATAATCATGACAAAAGCTGAGAAATTTCACACCTGAGCCAGGTAACAGCACCTTCCACTTCAGAACCACCTTAAAGAACAAAGGAAAATGGTACTCAGTTTGTAATGCCTGTTATTGTGCTGGTTGACACAACTGGAGCTAGAGGAAGATGGAATAATTCACCACATCCCAAGCTAGGACAGACTCAACACCTAAAGCCTGGTACCCCCCAAGATGACCACGTTGCCCATGACACCTCCTGCTAGAAGAAAACATCCCTGCTCCTCTCCCCACTTGCTTTCACATGCCATGAGGAGATATTGCCGAGGAACTCTCGTGTTTCTTGCAGCAGCAGGGAGGATTTCTTGGCAATTGGGAGGTGGTAGGAAGGAGTTGCAGTGGGAACACCGAGCAGAACAAGGAGGAAATTGTTACGGGCCCTGGGAAAAGGTGAAGAAACATCACAATGATTTCTGCACTTCTCAAACAGTTTGGTTTGTGGGATGGGAGCTGCCACTGCTTCGGGTGAATTTTAGTGAGCTTTCCTCTTTCCTAAGGGCGTAAGCTGATTTCATAGGACAGGGGAACACAGCCAGATCTGAGCTGTTCACCTCCTTTTCCCCTGACCCATTGTGAGTTATTTACAAAGGTTTAGACCAAGTTAAAGCAAAGATGAATTTCAGAGCCTGCAGGTTAATATTTTGCAGCTGCTTTTCTGAGGCCTGATCCAAGGACCAGCAACGTTGCCAGGCACCTTCCCCTTGACATCAGGGGGCATTAGGATGGGATTTATGCATTTGGGAGAGGTTTTCGAATAACTTATTTAATCACTGGAGAGAGCAGCAGTGATTCAAGTCAGGCCAAGGGTTTAAGATTAGAGATCAAGAAGAGTGCCAAGACCTGTGGGTTTTCGTGTAGTTTGGAAATGGGGCACTAACGTTGGGAATGGTACAGTCCTCATGAGGAAGGCACAATTCACGCCCCACTCTCCCCTCACCTTATAGGCTTTTGTGACCCAGTGACATCCCCGGGACTCTGTGGACTCTTAGGAGCCAGATCACAGAACTGTGGGATGGTTTGAGTTGGAACTCAACTGCCATGGACAGGGACACCTTCCACTGTTCCACTGTTGCTCCCACCTGGCCTGGAACACTTCCAGGGATGGGGCAGCAACAGCTTCTCTGGGCAATCTGTGCCAGGACCTCACCACCGCAGGGAAGAATTTCTTCTTAATCAGGTCTCACGCTGAGGGATTCACACTGTTCCTGTCCCACTGCTTTTGGAGCATTGTCCACAACCATCAAGTTAACTGCCCACGGATGCAGACAGACTTCAGCTTCTGGAGATGGTTCACCTGTGCAATGGGATGCACTGAATCTGTGTGTCTTGATGTGAAACTGGTTCTGCAACCAGGAGCTGGGATACCACTTGATGTCCCATGCAGGAGAAAGAGGGAATTAGAAAAGAGGAAAGCGATCTTATAGATCACATCAGGGATCATGAACTGCAGAGCTTGAAAGCCAGGAGATGGGTAAGGAATCATAGAATCATTTAGGTTGGAAAAGCCCTCTAAGATCATTGAGTCCCACGGTTCCCCCAGCACCGCCAAGGCCACCCATGTCCCCAAGTGCCACATCTACATGAAGCTGAAAGGATACATTGATAAAAGTTAACCAACATCCTCTCTTGGTCATGGCAGAGGGCAGTGTCTCCCTGCAGCAGAGCTGCTTGCAGGCTCCAGTGATGTCACTGGGAATTCCCAGCTTGCTGTGGGATGGGACACTGGAAAGGGAATGGGACTTTGCTCTGCTAAAATCTACAGATCTTGTGACTCTCTGGGGTCTCCCTCAGCAGCAGCTCCTAAGCCCCCCTCCTCTTCCCAGTACGAGGCAGACCTGTTCCACCACAGCAGTGCCTGTAGGTGTGAGCTCACTGGTGCACAGGGAGCTCCCAGCACAGCAAAACTGCTCCAGTTCTGCTCCCCCAGGGCAGACGCAGTGAGAGGATCAGTGGGAAGAGCTGTGGGCTGTAACATCCCAATTATACCCTCTACTAGAGGAGATCCAGCAAGAGACTGATGGAGTGCTTCAAGGAAGCAGGGTTGGAACTTGGTGATCTTTAACATCTCTTCTGACCCAAACCATTCCATGGTTCTTTTTGCTTTCCTGTCCTGGCTGCATGGATTTGCCAGACCAGCAGACAAAAACTTGGAAGATGTCCTGGCTTAAGACCAGGCACATGCAAAGAGCAGCTCCATCATGCAACCTGCTCTCTTGAAGCTGTTGAGGCAGCTGAGTTCTCTTAAGGCATGAGGATCCGCCTCTTGCTGGGATATTGCTTCTGCAGCCTGGCTCAGGGAAGCACTTGCACAACTTGCCAGCCCATCCCTTGGCCCAGCACATGGAACTTGGGCTGCCATGGGTCCTGTCTGACCAGAGGCAGGCTCACAGCTGTGCCCCAGTTGTGTGGAGAACTTGGGATCATAAAAAGAGCTGAAAACTGGGACACCCCCGAGGGTTTGTTTCCATAGTCATCCCCAGCCATAAATACGAGTGCTGTGATTTCTAAATCCCATCCTCCAGATTTCTTTCTGGCAGATGTCTGTGTCCTTTTCTCATTGCACTCTTTCAGTTTTGTGGTGCCTGGTCACAAATTCCTGTGCACGGCATGGGATGAGTTTGTAGATCCAGGGTCTGAAGTGAGCAGGGTTCTGTCAACCAAAGCAAGAGGATGCTGAAAGCAAGAGGAGTAAAAGGCCAGGCTGGATGGGGCTTGGAGCAACCTGGGCTAGTGGAGGGTGTCCCTTCCACTTGGATCGAGATAAACTTTAGGGTCCCTTCAAATATCCAAATCTTTCTGTGGAACAGAGTCATTCCCACCCTCAGGAAACCGGACCAGTCTATTCCTTCTCTGAAGATGTGCCCATTGATGCCACTTCCTTATGTCTTTCCATCACCAATAAAGAGAAAGAGAAATCAGTGTTTTTTTCTGCAGTGCCCATAGCTAGAGCAAGATTCCTGGTGAGGAAATGTCACCATTGTGACGATCCTTCAACCTTCGGAGGACAGTGCACTCCTGCCATCTCATGGACATCTCATGAACACGGAGGAATTCCTCAAAAGGAAGAGGGGATCATGATGAATTTTTCTTCAAATCTATTTCAACAGTTGAGAATTTAGCTAAGTATTAAATAGATTAATTTTTTTTGCCTTTTTGCAGGCTTTTGATTATGCAGTTTTCATAATGAACTCAGTGTGGTTGTTTCCGATTTGGCCCCGTAGCATCTGGCAGGGAGCCTCCGTCTGAATGCGAGACTTGCTGCATCCAGATTTGATTCCTTTTCCTTGGCACGGCTTTCCCTCCTGCTGATGGAAGCTTTAAAGAAAAAAAAATACCATGACATCTGAAACACTGCCAAAAAACATCAACATGCTTTCTGGCTGCCATCTATTGTGCAATGCAAACCTCTTAAGATTTAATATTTCTAAAACTGTGGTGCACCTGTTTGCAAGAAAAGCTACCTTGTCACATCATGACATGTTTGGCCAAATAACTTTTAAAAGATTTTTTTATTTATTAGCTTTAGAGTGTGAGCTCCCTCCCTTTCCTCCCTCTTTTTCCTTCTCCACCCCAAGATTTCTCCATGCAAAAATCCTTCTTCCAAGAATTGCTATCTGTAATTATATGATGCCTTTCCCACCCTCTGGTTTTGACAGACCCTTGTCTTCTATCTACAGTGAGAGCTGCAATGACTGGGTGCATTTGTCAGGAAGACACTGATGCCTGCTGTACCTAATTTATACCAGATAAACCCCAGTTTGGCCCAACTGGGAGCTTCCCAGTGCCTGCAAGGTCATGTTGGTTCAACCAGCTCTTCACTACCCATCAGTGGACTGAAGAGGGCTCTGCTGTCTGGCCAAACCTCTCTGTCTGCCACAAAAGAAAGCTTCTTCTTCGTCTTGAGATTTTTTTCAGTTGTTTTTCAAGGTAGGTTTCAGCTCCACAGCTGCTTTGCTGGGATGGAAATCTGAGACAGAGCTGGATGTCGCAGGTGGGCTCGGGTGGAGAGCTTGGAGTGAAGAAGTCTCCTGAGGAACAAGTGGCATCACTTCATTTTGCTCCCACCTGGTAGATCAAAGTATTGCTCTGTGATAACATCTTGCAAGCCGCCTTCCAGGTGTCACAGAGATAAGGTGCTTTGCTCAGGTTACACTTGCCTGTTGCTGGTCTTGCTGTCACTAGAGCGAGCGCAAGCAGCATGTGCTCACTTCAGGGATTGCTCTTGAAAGCCCTTCTCCTAGTTTTCAGAAGGGTGGCAGCATGGTCTCACTTCCACCTCCCTTTGCCCAACTGTTTTTCTGCTCTTCACGGAGCAGAAGGGCTGGGTACAAATTGGCTTAATTTCGGATCAGGCTCAATTCAGCACTGTAGGTCTGGTTGAGCTCAAGAAGAACGTGCACAGTCTAGATTCTGGAAGAGTACATTTCATGGAAAGACCTGGCAGCATTCCAGTCCAGGCTGGATGGGCCTTGGAGCACCCTGGCCCAGCCAAAGGTGTCCCGGCCCATGGCAGAGGGGTAGAACTGGATGAGCTTGGAGGTCAGTGTGGACACTCACAGACACAGCGTTCGTTCAAGCACTGCCTTTATTGGAGCTTTGCAGGGACTGCAGCTCCCAGAGGGAAGAAACTCTCCCATGAAGGGAGGGCGGTCAGTGTCATTTTTAAAAAACAATCGTATTTTGAACATTCAAAATAAAAAAAATTGTAATCATAGTCATTCTTAAATTATCACTTCTTTTCTATATTGCTATAAATTATATAGTATTAATACAATGATGAAATTTTATTAATACTGCAGATTATATAAAATTGTCTTGTTATGATAAAAATTTAACATACTTTTAACTGCGGTCTATTCATATAATATGTAGAAAGTATTACTATGAATGATAATTATTCTATAATAGGATCTATAATTGTTCCAATAGAATTACTATTTGTTCTTTTTATGGTTACTATTGTTTTGTACTATACTATTACTATACGTTAAAGTGATTTTTAGAAAAAATAATGCAAATATTGAAATTATTTCTAAACTATTTAAGGATTTCAGTCGATCTTTATCCATGTGGACCAATCCTTCATCAAACGCCACCATCGTCGAGCGGCTGTAAGGCTTCTGCAGGGAAAAGTGT
>VZRS01002390.1:0-10002 GCA_013398055.1 Ifrita kowaldi
AAGGTGGAGCCCTTGCCCTCGCTCTCGATGGTGATGGTGGTGGTGCGGCGCAGCAGGATCTGGTCGATGTCCTCCTCGCAGAACTTGGCGCCCTCGTCGTCCTCGTCCATGATGGCGGCGTAGGCGCCCTTGCGCAGCAGGTCCTCGATCTCCTTCTTGGAGAACTGCTGGATCTGGGGAACGAGGGAGCTCCTTGGGAAAGCCGATCGCAGGGTCGGGAAACCCCAAACTTCCTCGGGAAATCCAACTGGGAGAACCTCAACTGGGAGAACTTCAACTGGGAAAACCTCAACTGGGAGAACCTCAACTTCGGCATCTATAAATCCCAAATTCTTTGGAAAATCCAACCTGGAGAACCTCAACTTGGTGTTCTTTAGAACTTGGAGAACCTCAACTTCAGCAACCTCAACTCTGCAGTCTTCAGAACCTGGAGAACCTCAACTTGGAGCACCTCAGGTTTGGGGTCTTCAGAACTCTGAGAACCTCAACTTGGAGAACCTCAACTCCACGGTCTCCAACCCTTGGTAGAGCCCGCCCATGACCACCCCCGAGCCCCGGGTGACCGCTGACCCCGGCGATGTTGCCCTCGCGCCCGCTCATGGACTGCAGCACGGCCTTGTCCAGGCCGAGTTTCAGGCTGGCCTTGTCGAACATCTCGCGCTCGTAGGAGTTGCGGGTGATGAGCCGATAGACCTTCACCGCCTTGCTCTGCCCGATGCGGTGGCACCGCGCCTGCGCCTGCGGGGACGCAGCGACGTCACCCGGGGCACGCGCGGTGGCGACCGCGACCGTCTGAGCCCATCCCGCGAGCGCCAACGCATCCCACCATCTCCAGCTCTTGGAAGATCCCATCCCATGACCTTTAAATCTTGGAGAACCTCATCCCATGGCCCCCAATGCTTGGTAGACCCATCCCACAACGCCCAACTCTATCCTGTGACCTCCAACCCTTGGTAGATCCCATCCCATGGTCCTCAACCCTCGGACAACTCCATCCCACAACCCCCAACCCCACCCCGTGACCTCCAACCCTTGGTAGATCCCATCCCATGGTCCTCAACCCTTGGTAGACCAATGCCAAAACCCCCAACCCCACCCCACGACCTCCAACCCCTGGCAGACCCCGTCCCACGACCTCTGAGCCCACCCCCAGCCCTCGACGCGCACCTGGAGATCGTTCTGGGGGTTCCAGTCGGAGTCGAAGATGATGCAGGTGTCGGCGGCCGTCAGGTTGATGCCGAGGCCGCCGGCGCGGGTGCAGAGCAGGAACACGAAGCGGTCGGAGTCGGGCCGGCTGAAGCGGTCGATGGCCGCCTGCCGCAGGTTCCCGCGGACGCGGCCGTCGATGCGCTCGTACGGGTACCTGGTGGTGGGGGGGACACGGGGGCGGTCAGGGCGGGGCCATGGCCACCGTCCGGTTCCTGAGGTCCGTAACGACGCCGGGAGCCGCCACCGGGGACGTCGGGGTCACCCAAGGTCTCAGAGAGGTTCATGGAGAACGTTGAGGACCCCAGACTCCATAACGACACCAGGAACCACAATTGGAAACGTGAACGTCAATAAAGGTCTCAAAGAGCTTCATGGAGAACGTTGAGGACCCAAAATCAGCTCCGTGGAAGTCCCCAAACGCTTCCACGCGGGACACCGAGGTCCCCAACACCTTCATGGTGCTCCTCGAGGTCCTGGTGGTCCCCAGAACCCTCTTCCCGTGGGACATCGAGGTCCCCGAGGTCCCCAAACCACCTCCATGGAGCTCCTCCACAGCCTGCACATCCCAAAACCCCATTCCCGCATCCCACAACCCCAAAAATCCCTTTTTCCCCCCCCTAAATCCTGCGTTTTCCACCCAAATTACTCCTTTTCCCTCAAATCGCCAGTTTTTTCCACAAAATCCCACATTTTTCCCCAAATTTCTTCTTCTCCTGGATGAGAGAGTCCTCCAAGACACCATTCCCACGTCCCACACCCCAAATCCTCTCTTTTCTCCCCAAATTCCCCATTTTCCTCCCCAAAACACCAAAACCCCCCATTTTCCCCGTCTTTTTCCCAAAACCCCCATTTTTCGGCCCAAACCCCACCGTTTCTGGATGAGGTAGTCCTCCAGGATGTCCAGGCACCGCACCATCTGGGAGAACACCAGCACCTTGTGGCCGCCGGCGCGGAGCCGCGGCAGGAGCTTGTCCAGCAGCACGAGCTTCCCGGCCGAGCGCACCAGCGCCTGCAGCGCCAGGTCCGGCGGCGCCGGCGTGGGCAGCGACTCCCGCAGCTCGGCCACGATCTGCTCCTCCGCGCCTGCGGGACCATGACCAGCAGGTGACCACCAGCTGACCACCAGGTGAGCACTGTGGTGACCACCACCAGTTCCTGCGGGTGACCGCTAAAATCTCCAGGTAACCACCAGTGACCACCAACAATTCCTCCCAGTAATCACTGATATGTCCAAATGACCGCCCGCTGACCATTAGGTAACCCCGAGGTGACCACCAGTGACCACCAGGTGACCAGCATGACCACCAGCAGTTGCCCGTTGAAATCTCCAGGTGACCACGGGGGCCGACAAGAACTTCAGCAAATGACCACTAAAGGGCCACCAGGTGACCGCCCGCTAAGTGGACACCACGACCGCTAAGCCACCACTGACATCTCCAGGTGACCTCTGCGGTCTCCCTGGGGCCACCACGACCTCGACGTGGCCTCCAAGACCCTCTCCAGGTGACCACCGAGCTCTCCAGGTGACCACCGAGACCTTCAGGTGACCACGAAGCCATCACTGGGTGACCACCAGGTGAGCACCGTGACTACCAATGCCTCCTGTAAGTGACCACTGACACCCCCAGGTGTGTCCCAGCTGTCCCCACCTGCCCCAGGTGTGTCCCCAGGTGCGTCGCTCACCGTTGATGAGGTAGGGGTGGTTGCAGCACTTGCGCAGCTCCATCATGGTGTTGAGCAGGTTGGGCACGTTGCCGTGCCCGGCCCCGCGCGCCAGGTAGGCGAAGTTGCGCTCCAGGATGGCGCGGTACAGGCGCTTCTGGGCGTTGGTCAGCTCCACCTCGATGATGGTCTCCTGCTTGGGCGCCAGGTTCTTCTCCACGTCCTCCTTCAGCCGCCGCAGCATCATCGGCTTCAGCAGCGCCTGCAGCTTCTGCACCTGCGGGGCCGGCGCGACGGGGGTCACCTGGGGGTGGCTCCAAGGGGGTTTGGGGACATCTGGGGACACCTGGGGGCAGCTGGGAGGTGTCAGAGAGGGATTTGGGGACTCTGGGAGGGCAGCAAGGATGGTGGGAAGTGCTCCGGGTGAGCCCCAGGTGAGCTCCGGGTGAGCTCCAGGTGAGCTCCGGGTGAACCCCAGGTGAGCTCTGGGTGAACCCCAGGTGAGCCCCAGGTGAGCTCCGGGTGAACCCCAGGTGAGCCCCGGGTGAGCCCCAGGTGACCACTGAGCTCTACCAGTGACCACAAAGTGACGGCCAAGGCCTCCGGGTGACCAGCACGGCCTCCAAAACCTTCTGCAGGTGACCCCTGCCCTGCCCAGGTGACCCCTACCCACCTCCCAGGTGACCACCGAGTCCCCCAACCTCAAAAACCTGAACGCTCCCAGCCCCGTCCCCACCTCCCAGGTGTGCCCAGGTGACCCCGAAATCCCACCCACGTGTGCCCAGGTGTCCCCAGCCGTCCCCAAGTGTCCCCAGGTGTGCCTGGGTGACCCCAAAACCCCTCCCAGGTGTGCCCCCCCCTCACCTGCTCCTCGGTTTTGAGGTCCCCGAAGTCCTTGAGGAACTCGGCCTCGGAGGGGAACTGGGCGGGCTCCAGGAAGTGCAGGAGGCTGAAGAGCTCCTCCACCGTGTTCTGCAGCGGCGTCCCCGTCAGCAGCACCTTGTGCTCCTGCAGGCGACAGGGCAGGGCAGGTAACCCCCAGGTGTGCCCAGGTGAGCTCCAGGACCATCTCCTGGACCTCAGGATGACCCCAACACCGTCCACATACCCCAGGACCATCCCGGAAACCCCGGGATGACCCCGAACCGTCCCCCAGGTGCCCCCTGGACCATCCCCTGGACCTCACGCTGACCCCAACCCCCTCCAGGTGCCCGCGGCCGGGCGCTGACCAGGTCCATGTGCTTGAGGCTGTCCAGCAGCTTGCAGTGGCGGTTCTTGAGCCGGTGCGCCTCGTCGATGACCACGCAGCGCCACTCAATCTCGCGCAGCTCCGGGCAGTCGGACAGGATCATCTCGAACGTGGTGATGAGCGCGTCGAACTTGTACGCGCCCGGGATCAGCCGGCCCTGGGGATGGGTGAGGGACAGGTGAGGGAACAGGTGAGGGGACAGGGGAGGGACAGGGGAGAGACAAGGGAGGGACAGGTGAGGGGACAGGTGAGGGACAGGTGAGGGACAGAGAGCACAGGTGTGACCCAGCGTGTTACAGGTGTGTCAGCGATGCCCCACAGGTGCGTACAGGCGTTACAGGTGTGTCAGTGACACCATACAGGTGTTACAGTTGTTACAGCTGCGTACAGGTGCGTACAGGCATTACAGGTGTGTCAGTGACCCCGCACAGGTGTTACAGGTGTGTCAATGACACCATACAGGTGTTACAGGTGCGTACAGGCGTTACAGGTGTGTCAGTGACCCCGTACAGGCGTTACAGGTGTGTCAGTGACACCATACAGGTGTTACAGTTGTTACAGCTGCGTACAGGTGCGTACAGGCATTATAGGTGTGTCAGTGACCCCGTACAGGTGTTACAGGTGTGTCAATGACACCATACAGGTGTACAGGTGCATACAGGCGTTACAGGTGTGTCAGCGACACCATACAGGTGTTACGGGTGTGTACAGGTGTATCACAGGTGTGTACAGGTGTACCACAGGTATCACACAGCTGAATTCCCTCACCTTCCCATCCTTGCAGTACATCTCGTACTGCTGGATCATCTGCCGCGACGCCAGGCTGCCGTGGTAGACGATGGTGTTGAGGCCGGTCCAGGTGCCGAACTCGCGCTCCCAGTTGGTGATGGTGGACAGCGGCGCGATGACCAGGAAGGGCCCGCGGACGCCGGCGCCGTGCACCTCCTGCAGGAAGGCGATCGACTGGATGGTCTTGCCCAGCCCCATCTCGTCGGCCAGGATGCAGTTCTGCCTGAGGGACAGGTGAGCGACAGGTGAGGGACACACCTGGGACAGGTGAGGGACCTGTGAGGGACAGGGGGGACACAGGAGGGACAAGGGACAGCCCTGCCCTGACCCGTCTTGTCCGGCCAGGATGTGGCTCTGCCTGAGGGACAGGGGAGGGACACACCTGGGACAGGACAAGCACGGGACAAAGGGAATGGGAAGAGCAGACGTGGAACAGGAAGACGATGGGAGCAGAAGAACAAGGTGACCAGGACAAAGTGACCACAAGGAGGAGAAAGCGACCACAAGGAGGAGAAAGTGACCACAAGGAGCGAAAAGCGACCACAAGGAACGAAAAGTGACCAGGAAAAAGTGAGCACAACAACGACAACGTGACCAGGAGAAAGTGACCACAGGGAGGAGAAGGTGACCAGGAAAACGTGACCACAATGAGGATGAAATGAGCAGAACAAAATGACCCAAAAGACGACAAAGGAAACAAGAGAAAGTGACCACAGAGAGGATGAGATGACCAGGAGAAGGTGACCATCAGCATGAAGTCACCACAAGGACACGATGACCACAAGGACAGGATGACCACAAGCCCAAGATGACCACAAGGACAAGATAACCACAAGGACAGCATGACCACAAGGACAAGATGACCACAAGGCCAACACAAACAGCAGAACACTACGGCCAGCAGGACGCGGTGGCCGGGGCAGAGCTGGCCAGCAGGACGCGGTGGCCGGGCTGACCGGGCGGCCTCACCTGTTGTACCAGTTGAAGAGCAGCCAGTTGACCCCCTCCAGTTGGTACTCGCGGAGCTGGTTGTGGTTCTTGTACTCGTGCGACGCCTCCAGCTTCTTCCAGGCCCCGGCCTGGGGCCGCGGCTGGGCGGGGACGGAGGGACAGCGGTCAGGGACACGCGGCCAGCGGTGACCCCAGAACGTTAAAAAACTACCCCAGAAACGCTTAAAAAATGACCTTAAAGCAATGAGAAATGACCCCAAAATGACCAAGAACGACCCCAGAATGATAGAAAATAACCCCAAAATGACCAGGAATGAGCCGAAAATGACCAAAAACTGACCCCAAAACTGACCCCAAAATCTCCAAGAATGACCCCTAAATTGACCCCAGAAGGGGCCCCAAACTGATGAGGAATGACCCCAAAAACATTAAAAAATAACCCCAAAAAGATCAAAAATTACCCCAAAATGACCAGGAACCACCACAAACGACCATAAACTGAGCCCAAAACTGACCCCAAAGTGACCAGCAATAGCCCAAACCTTCCAGAAATTACCCCAAACTATCAAAACCAGACCCAAAATATTTAAATATGACCCTAAAACCGTCACCAGGAGCGGCCCCACAATGACCACAAGTGACCATAAACCGAGCCTGAAACTGACCCCAAAACCGACCCTAAAACAACCAGAAATTACCCCAAAACACCCAAAAATGTTAAAAAATGACCAGAAACTTTAAAAAACCACCCGGAGCGACCCCGGAAGGAGCGAGGATGACCGCAGGGGCGGTCACCTGTCCGAGGGCGTGGTCACGTGTCCGAGGGCGGGGCTCACCTGGCGCTTCAGCTCGGGGTGCCGGGCCTGGATGCGGCGGAACTCGGCGATTTTGGCCTCGTCCACGTCCTCCTGCAGCTCCCAGGTGCTGTCCTCGTAGGGCAGCGAGCACCACTTGACCAGGTAGTACACCACGGGCTGCGGACGGAGTGACCGCGGCACCGGTCAGCCGGGACCACGGCCTGCTCACCTGGGACCGAGATCTGGGGGCACTGACCACACCTCTGGTCAGCTGGGATGGAATTTTGGGGTGCTGACCATGCCCTGAACACGCCCTGGTCACCCAGAACCACGCCCTGGTCACCTGGGACGCAGATTTGGGAGGACTGACCACGCGCTGACCACACCCTGGTCACCTGGGACCACGGTCTGGGGGCATTGACCACACCCTGACCTTCAGGGATGAAGATTTGGGGGCACTGACCGCACCCTAGAACCTCAATTTTGGGGTTCTACCACCATGAAATCCATGAAAAAACTCCCAATTTTGGGGTTCCACCACCCCTAAACCCAAGAAAATTCCCAATTTTGGGGTTCTGCCACCCCTAAACCCATGAAAATCCCCCATTTTGAGGCCCCCCGACCTCGCCGTTGTCCTTGTCCACGCTGTGAGACTCGTCCAGGATCCGATCGACCTCCACGTAGTCGGGGTTGAAGGGCTCTTCATCCTGGGGAAAAAAACCCCAAAATCCCGGTTTTTCTCCCCAGAACCCATTTTTACCGCAAAAAAACCCAATTTCCACCCCAAAGCCCCCGGATTTTTCCCCAAAACCCCCGAGAATCGCCCCGAACCTCGTGGAAGAAGTGGCGCATTTGGTTCATCTTGGTCTTGAAGCGCTTGAGCTTCTGGTGGATCCTCTTGTCCTTCTCCAGCTGCGCGATCGTCGCCCACTCGCAGTGCAGGTACGAGCTGCGGGCGGGGCCGGCGTCACACCTGGGCGCAGGTGAGGGCCTCGCCCGCCCCGGGGAGCCCGGGACCCCAAAAACGCTCAAAAACGACCCCGAAATGGCCAAAAACGACCCCAAAATGGCCAAAAATGACCCCGGAATAAGTAAAAATGAGCAAAGTAATCAAAACCGACCCAAAACGATTAAAAATGAGCCCCGAATTACCCAAAATTAGCCTGGAATGAGCACAAATGACCCAAAGTGGTTGAAAACGAGCCCAGAATGAACAAAAATGACCCAATTTGGTCAAAAATGAACCCAAAAGGTCAAAAACGAAGCAATATGGTCAAAAATGACCCAAAACAACCAAACACGACCCCAAAATGACCCGGAACGACCCAAAATTACCAAAAATTATCCCCAAATCACCTGGAATTCCCCCAAAATGACCAGGGATGACCCCAACGTGTGGCCACGTGAGATCACCTGGGGTGCGGCTCCTCCTGGACCCCACAGCACCTCCCAAAACCCCCAAAATTGACCCCAAAATGACATTAAACGACCCCAAAATGACCACACATGACCTTCAGCGACCAGGAATGACCGCGAGTGACCGCAAGTGACCTCTCCCCACCCCACGGACCTCCCGTGGCCACCTACTAATTTTTGTACTTGACGAAGAACTCCTCGGACTCCACCAATTGTCCCGACGGCAGCTGAGGAGGAGGAGGAGGGCGGGAGGAAGGTCAGGAGGAGGCCCCGGGGGTCACCTCGGGCCACCCCAGTGACCGCCGCGGTGACCGCCGGCCTCACCTCCTTCTTGACCACGCGCATGGACAGGACCTTGTCCACGATGGCGGCGTCTTCCTCGCTCGGGTTCTCCTGGGGACGAGGAGGAGGAGGAAGGTGAGGAAGGTGATGGGGACGATGAAGATGAAGGTGGGGGAGGAAATCAGGGAGGTGATGAGGATGGAGAAAGCGAGGAAGATGATGGACATGAAGATGAAGAAGGTGGTGGAGGAGGTCAGTGAGGTGATGGAGAAAGTGAGGAAGATGATGGAGATCATGGGGAAGGAAAAGATGATGAAGATGAAGATGATGAAGGTGGTGGAGGAGGCCAGCGAGGTGATGGACAAAGTGAGGAAGATGATGGAGATCACGAGGAAAGAAAAGATGATGAAGATGATGAAGAGGATAGAGATGACGGAAACGAAGAAGGTGAGGAACGTCATTGAGACGGTGACGAAGATGAGGATGAAGATCACGGGGATGGACAAGATAATGAAGATGATGGAAGGGATGACAAAAGTAAGGTAGGGAGTGATGAAGATGATGGGGATGAAGAAAGCGAAGAACGCGATACAGGCAAAGATAACGATGAAGATGGTGATGAAAATGAGGGGAATGAAGAAGCTGAGGAAGGTGATAACGGACAGGGACACTGCGGGGATAACGGCAATGGAGAACGCGATGAGGATGAAGAGGATGGAGAAGCCCAAGAAGATGATGGGGATGGAGCAGGTGATGAAGATGATAATGATGAAGACAACGGAAACAAAAACGTGAGCAAAGCAGTAAAGATGACGATGGAGTTGGGAGAAAATGATGAAAATGAAGATGAAAACGACAGAGACGACGAAGATGACAGCGACGAAGAAGCTGAACGTGACGGGGTTGGGGGAAGATGATGGAGATAATGGCGATGATGAAGACAACGAAATTGAGAGAAACCAATGAAAATGAACAACGCGAAAAAAACGAACGTGAAAACAATAAAGACAACAGGGATGAACACGGAAGGGATGAAGACAACGAGAATGAAAACGGCGAACACAACGAGATCGGAAGAAGATAAAGATGGAAACACCGAACGCAACGAAGACGAAGCCGAGACAAAGCGAGAAAGCTGAACGCGAACAGAAAGATAACGAGCGTGAAGATGAACGTGATGACAGAAACAAAGGCGATGAAGACAACGAGGAAGAGCAGGAAGAGCACCCACCACGAAGAACTGCATGGAGGGCAGCGCGTCGCCGTCGTGCTCGGGCGGCGGCGGCGCCGGGGGCTGCTCCGGCCGCGCCGGCCCCGTCACGTCCAGCTCCTCGTCCTCCTCGTCGTCCGTGATCTTGATGTCCAGGTCCTCCGTGTACTTCTTGCGCTTCACCTGACGGTTCGAGCGGCGCTTCTGCGGGGCAGGGCAGCAGGTCAGCCACGCCCGAGTGACCGCTCCCGCCCCGAGTGACCACGCCCACCCCCGGCTGGACACCTGGACGCTGCTGTCGTCGTCGTGGCGCGGGGACGGCGCCGGCAGCACCTCGGAGTCGGAGTTGTCGGAGGACGCGTTGCGCTTGCGCTTCTTGCCCACCACCGGCGTGATGGTGCTGCGGGAGAGTGACCGGAGTGACCGCCGGGGACGGG
>VZRS01002391.1:3101-207155 GCA_013398055.1 Ifrita kowaldi
AGTTCTTCCCTTTCATCGTCCTTGACTTTAGTTCTCATTTTTCTCTGTCAGGAATAGGAATACCAGCCTGCATCCTAATCCCTGTATACCTTCTTCCCTCCCTGTGCTTCTGTCCAGCCTGTGGCTCCATAGCCTCTTGTGGCAAGGCTTCGTTTGTGGCGCTGGGGCTGAGGTACCATCTGCCCCTATTCCTGCATGTTTGCTGGCAGGAGGTGTTCAGGGCCTGAGTGGTGTTAATGAGCTTTTCAGCGCCTTTGCATCCTTATGTGCAAAAAGGGGTGAATCTGTACCCCTCGTTTCTTAAGGAAAAGACAATCTTATGGACATTCTTACTCCAAAATTTGTCATTAAGGAATTAAATCCTTTTGGAATTCCCTGATGTGCTCACAAGTCAATTTTGTTTGTTTGAAAGTACTGCCATAATGTATTAGTATTTTTAGATCACTCAGATATTTTCAGCTGGAGGAAAATCTTATATTTTCTTTGTTAATTGTGCTATGAATAGATCTTAGGCTGCTGAGGAGAAATGAGTCGATATGTTGAAATGGTGATCCCTTGTGGGTTCTGCTGTACACCTGGCTGCTCTGAATTGCTTACCAAGCTGGGTTGCTGGAGTGGTGACAGCTTCTACCAGCTGTGGATCTGTCCCAAAGTTTCCTGGGCTTTTTACGAAGAAATGGCGAGCTGCCACTGCTCCCAGCTCCTTGGGGCTGTGGATTAATAATGCAGTTTAGACCCTGATCTTTCAGTATGAATCACAATGGGCCCTTGCACTACTCAAATTGTCAGTAAAGAAACTTCAGAGCATCATCATTCATTAGCTGATTTCACTCCTTGAGATACAGTCAGCAAAAGTTGTGCATGTATTAATCACAATTTAAAGGCAGAGGGGAAGTCACCCAAAGGGAAGATGTTGGAGATACTATTAATATTTTGAAAATATTTTCTAAAAGATGGGCTTGACCCTTTACTGGAATGGATCAGCATACCTGCGCTGATGACAGGAGCTACAGGATAATCCTGAGTCAGAACATCTGCACACTGACTTCAAGGTTTTCAAGAAGGGATCACAGAAACACAGATGGGTAAGGTTGGAAGGGACCGCAGTGGGACCAACCTCTCTGCTCAAGCAGGGCGCTCCTAGAGCATGTGGCACAGGATTGCATCCAGACAGTTCTTCAGTGGCAGAAACTCCACAGCCTCTCCGGGCAAACCTGTTCCAGAGTAAGGTTGTTCTTCATGTTCAGGTAGAACTTTCTGGGCATCAGTTTCTGCCCATTGCCTCTTGTCTTATTGTTTGGCACCACTGAGCAGAGCCTGGCTCCATCCTCCTGACACTCGCCCTTCAGACATTGAAAGACATCGATGAGGTCCCCTCCAAGTCATCTCTTCTCAAGGCTGAACAGGCCCAGCTCCCTCAGCCTGTCCTCGTAACAGAGATGCTCCAGTCCCTTCATCACCTTTGTCACCCTCCTCTGGACCTGCTCCAGGAGCTCCATGTCCCTCTTGTACTGAGGAGCCCAGAACTGGACACAGTGCTCCAGATGCACCTCACCAGGGCTGAGTAGAGGGGCAGGATCACCTCCCTCAACCTGTTGGCAATGTTCTCCCTAATGCACCCCAGGGTACCATTGCCCCTCTTGGCCACAAGGACACACTGCTGGCTCATGGACACCAGTGTCCACCAGGTCCTTCTCTGCAGAGCTGCTTTCCAGCGGTTTGGCCCCCAGCCCGTGCTGGTGCGTGGGGTTATTCTTCCCCAGGTGCTGGATCCTGCATTTGCCTTTGTTGAATTTCAAATGGTTCCTTTCTGCCCATCTCTCCAACCTGTCCAGGTCCTTCTGAAGGGCTGCACAGCACTCAGGGGTATTGGCCACTCATCCCAGCTTTGAACTTGCTGAGGAGGCATCTGGACCTTCATCCAAGTCATCGATGAATAAGTTAAACGATACTGGGCCCAGTATTGAATCTTGGGGGACACCACTCATGACAGGCCTCCAACTAGACCCTGTGCCACTGATTATGATCTCTGGAATCTGCTGTTCAGCCAGATCTCAATCCACCTCATTGTCCACTGATCCAACCCACACTTCCTGAGTTTGCTTTTGAGGATGTTGTGAGAGACAGTGTCGAAAGCCTTGCTGAAGTCAAGGTAGACAATATCCACTGCTCTCCCCTCATCCATCCAGGTAGTTGTTTCGTCATAGAAGGCAATCAGGTTGGTCAAGCATGATTTACTTACCTTTAGTGAAACAATGCTTGACTATCTCTGATCACCTTTGTGTCATCCGTGTGGATAGAGATAGCCTCCAGAATGAGGTGCTCCATCACCTTTTCAGGGATCAAGGTGAGGCCAACTGGCCAGTCATTCCATGAATCCTCCTCATTGCCATTTTTGAAGACTAGGGTGACATTTGCTTTCTTGCAGTCCTCAGACACCTCTCCTGATCTCCACGACCTTTCAAAGATGACCATGAAGCAGCCTCACTATGGTGTCTGCCAGCTCTCTCCAGCATTCATGGATGTGTTCCATCAGGGCCCATGGACTTATGGATGTCAAGTTTTCCTAGGTGTTCTCTAACCCAATCTGATGGTAATGACAGAGATTTTTAAATGTTGCGTTATTTTTTTAAAGGAAGAAAATTTAAGGATAAATCACAGCATTGCTTAGTATATGCACCCTAAAGGGATGCCTGTGAATAACAAGGTGGACAAGCCTCTGTTACAGCTCAATCTTTGGCCTCTATGGCCTCTGTGGACTACCCACAAGTAACAGGTATTACAGACATAAAATGCTAACCACAAGGTGAACCCAGCTCCATCAATAGTCAGAATAAGCAAAAGAGAAGGAATCATCAGTGGTAGAGGATTTAAATACCTTTGTGTCGGTAAATTATCAACTCATTTCACTGGCCAAAGAGAAAATATCTCTGGGGACGTTTTACTGAAGGCAGAAATGCAATTAGATTGTTACACAACTATTAAGGTGTTTTCAGACAGAGAATTATTTTTAGTGCTGTAGAAATATTAAAGTATTAGAGAAAAGCATGTAAAAGCAGAGAAGAGCACAGTTAGAAACTTTTCATGGTCTTTGGACTCCTAGATCACTCATGTTTGAGGATTGGTTGATGTTCTGGCAGTTTACCTGTTGCATTCACCCATACAGAGTGACACAAATGTCAAATTTTATTTCCTTTCACAGTTAATGGCATTCTGGATATGCTGGAAATTTTTGTTGTCAGAAACACAGAAGCACGTGCATACATTGGCATACTTGTGTTCCTTGCTTCCTTCATCTGGGTGAAAATTTACAGGGATCAAAACATCTCTGGCCCCAATGTCTTTATGTTAACATAACAGTGTGATTTGGAAGTGATGCATAACTGCTTCTGCATTAAAAAGGCAAGTTAGCAACATGCAGTTATTATGAATTGTTTCCATAAAAGTTTAATAACTGCATATATTTGTCATACAGCTTTACATTTGAGATTATCCTCTGGTCCTTTTTCTTACACACAGTAGTTCATTTAGGTAGTCTAAATACCTAGGATCTGCTCCTGTCGAGAGAAGCAAATCCTTCCTGTAAAATCCTGCTTGAAGTTGGGGGCATGGCGGAGTCAGTTGCAGAGAGCACATGGGGCATCCTCTGGCCTCGGCGGGGATGGAAGGTGCTTAGCTCCTCCTGTTCCACTGAGCCTGTGTGATGAGCAGGTTGGATGCCAGTCTGAAACGTGAACTTCTGCCGTGACAGTGCTGAAACCGTGAAAGAGCCTGCATTTGGCCATGGTGTTGCTTCTCCCCAGTGCTGTCAACACCAACACTCAAGCTGCAATAGCAAAGGAGAAAGCTGCTGCTTCAGTGATTATTGCTCAGACGTTGATGTACCCAACCATCTCTCCCTCTGCATCTCTCCTCAGCACCATTTCTGCTGTATCTAATAATTGTGTTTCTTTATAAATAGTAATTTAGGACAATTAGGAGCAACAGCATAGTTAAACCTTTAAAAGGTTATCTAGCAATGTCAGTTTCTTGACTAATGTGTTCCTGCTGCCATGTCGTTTGTGAATAGACATGTGCTAGCCAGCTAGTGTGCTTCATCTGTGGTGACTTTGATTTATTTGCTCTGTAAATTGGGACTGAAGCAATAATGGAAAGTGACATTAATTGTTTAACAGAGTCCTCTTTGTCACATCCTCTGCTTTCTCTGGGGTGTTTGAATGTTGAAACTTGTACAAAACTAATTGAAATTGCTGTGATGAGGACCGGTGTCCGCTCAACTTTCTGTTCTTGAATGTCAGTGCACTTGAATGTCTGTTTAAAGCATGGGAGTTGAGCAGCTAGCAGCAAATATCAGGTTTTCTTCTGGCATGCTATTATTAAAGAAGGCATTCCCTGTTAGAAATAGCAACACTTCCAGCCTTATTGTCAGCTTTATAAGCTGCAAGGCTCAGCAGCGTGCCCCACCAGCTGAACTTGCTGAAAAAGTTCCTGATTTAGGGCTGAGGGTCAGGCAGCCAAACCACCTCATGGACACCCTAGGCTCAAGGGCTGGCTCTTACACCATTCATCCCACCACCTGTGAGGGGCTTGAAGTGCCACTGGGAAAAAACACTGGTACACACTTTCTTGCCTGATAATATCTTTCCTTGCTATTCTAGAAGTGACACCATGATTTTCCTCTTTTCCTCTCAGAAAGTAGCTGTGAAAAGCTGGATTCAGAGCATGGTTTTATTCGCAAGGTGGCTCCCCTCTGTCATTTCCATCCTCTACACACTGAATTATCTCAGCTGTGTGCATATGTCTGCTTAGTATGGTGGAAATCACCTGATACCGAAACTTGGATGCTTTTTCTCAGTGGCCAAGTGCCTTTTTGCCTTTTAAGTAAATGCTTCTCCTTAGCATTAGCTTGCCTGAGCATTTATTTGTTTCTTGGAGATGATGCTGTAAGCACCAGAACAGTTTGTGCTCTGCCTTAGCTTTCTAGCTCAAAGACAGCTTTTATGTTAGAAGCCGTGAGGTGTGATTTGGCAGAGAAGCCTAGCAGGAGCAATTATCTGTGTGGTTTATGATCATCTCTGTTCAGAGTCTGCTAGATAAAAGTATTACTGAAAAAAGTCGTGCTAAGGGGATACCCAGATTCACTTGATTATTTTTTTTTTCCGAAGTGTAACTTGGCAATGTTTTGCTGTTGCCTTTTTTAACTTCTTTTACTGCTTGTTTGTTTGTCTTGCTGGTATTATTTGTCTTGCTTGTTCACTTTTAAACTTTGAGATTTGAACTTAGCTGAAATTTTTTTACACTGTGAACCTGGAACATGATGAGCTACTCTGAAACTGGTGGAAAAACTCCCAATTTGGTATCGGTTGAATCAGTGAAAGGCTTTTCATTTACTTTAATAGCACTAAGATCAGCCTAGGAGTCCTAGATAATTGATCTGTCAAGATCAATTTCCAATCTTTCTGAAAAATAAATATAATGATTTTTACACAGTTCTATTTCTCAGTACTCTCAGCACTCAAAAAATCTGTACCTTAATATACAGTAGGGACTATATTTCATTAAAAAATCAGGAGGCACTTAAATTTACTCAATTTGACAAAAAGAACTGTTGTTGCTGAAATAAGATATAAATTAACATTACAGCCACATCTGATTAGAAATTAATCTACTTTTTATAATTGCAGTCTGAATTAGATAAATGCATACAATAATGCATTGAGCACTCAAATGACATAACTCAAAAGGACAACTTCAAAGGCAACCTGCCTAATACATTTCTTTAAAAGAAACCCAAACAACCTGTCATTTATCATATGAGTGCTGCTGGCTATTCTTATGCCAGAATACTCAGGAATGAGGAGCTGTTCATTTGGGTTTGGAGCAAGGATTTGCAGAAATGTGGAAGGGAAACCCTTTCTTGCTCACACTGGACGGTATATGTGAATGAGGTTTTCTGTATTTTACTGATGATTCATTTTGGTGTCCTGATTAGCTGTCTGTTTCTTGTAATTTTGTCAGGTCAATTAGCTGGTGTTCAGTGTTGAAGAGAGAAAGAAAGAGACAGCCTGGGCTGACACCATCATTAGGTGTCAGCATCTTAGGCTCATCCTGTAATGCAATCCTTGGGTGATTACTTACCATTGTTAGCACCTGATAAGAAAAAAAAATTGTGGAAGAAAAGTAAGCTAGCAGTACACCGCGAGTGCAAAGAGATTTGTTTTGAACAGCGATGGATCATTTTATTGTACCTTTTCATTTTATTGTGATTACATCGCCTGAGATTCTGTTGCAGGTTACTGTTTCAAGGGCTGGTTTAACTACGTGTTGTCCACTTGTTCACATACAGAGGCATTGTTTCAGTCCTTTTCTCATCGGGTTCCTCTTTTTGTTTTGTCCTCTCCCACAGAAGATAGATGAAGAGAGTGAGGCAAACTTGCTAGCTGTTCTCACTGAAACACTGGACAGCATCCCTGTGGATGAGGATGGATTGCCTTCATTTGATGCACTGACAGATGGAGATGTGACCAACGAAAATGCCGCTAGCCCCTCCCCAATGCCCGACGGCACCCCTCCAACTCAGGAGGCAGAAGAGCCGTCTCTAGTAAGAACCCTTCCTACTGTTTAACAGGAATTGGATGTGCCTCTGGCTACCCGCTGCATGGGTATGATGTAGTCACAGTAAGGTCTGGACTTTTCATTTAGGCTGGAGAGGAAAATCAAGTAAAGAACTGAAAATTAAGCGGGCGAAAACCCCCCACCAAATAGCCATAGGATGATTAATATGGCAGTCAATTAAAAAGTTGTTGAAAAGGTTGTTTTTAAGTTCTTACACTAATGGGGCTGACACTTATTGCTTATCATTCTGTTCAGATAAGTCGGGGTAATGGTTCTTAACTCACATTTCATTTCTCGGGGCTCTTTTTGTTGTGTATGTTTAGACATAATTTTTGGTGATCTGTGAAGAAAGGCCCAATGAGTTGGGATGCAGGGCTGATTTTGTGCCTTTAACATTGATTCGACCAGTAAGCACCAGCTTAGTGCTAACCAGGGCAAAACTGAACCTTGGATGAGGATGTGGGTGAAACATTATATGCATTTTGCTCAGTAAATCTAGTTTGTGATGTGATTCTGTTTCTGCTGAAAGCCTCTTATCACTGGCTTCAGTGGAACAGAGCCAGATACCTGAATCTTGACACTGTATCCATTAGTCTGTTAAAGTTAATGTCTCTGTCTAGATCAGAGGCCTCTTCTGTCAAACAGATCACTGAGAATTTCATTTTGCCATGGATTCAGAAATCCAAGATCCCTGTCATTTCTGCTTGCCCCACAGTATACTGCAGTAAAGGGAGCAGAAATGTGCTGCCAAGCCAGAAGAAAATGAAATCTGTTTCCTCTGACGAATATCAAGTCCTGCTTTTAGTTTTATTGTACTTTGCTTGCTGAAATTGATATAACTAACTTTAAGTAACTATGCAAAAATGTAGACAAGTCATTTTAATCCATAAAGATGTATAACTTTACTCTTTTCCTTCCACTTCCCTTTCCCTGATGTGTTTGTAGCTTAAGAAGCTCTTGCTGGCTCCAGCCAATACTCAGCTAAATTACAATGAATGCAGTGGTCTCAGCACACAAAACCATGCAAACACTAATCACAGGATCAGAACAAGCCCTGTGGTTGTTAAGGTACAAACTTAATCTTTATAATAAGGAAAAAAAAGAAAGTGTAACCAGGTCTTTTATGCTTTTAGCAACCAAGCAAGCAGTAGATCTGAATGTGTTTTATTAATATGCACACTATCTTGTAACTAATTAAAAAAAATGTGAGTTACAGACTGGGTTCCAGAAAATCATCTGAGCTCCTTTATGCTCTGAATATTTCATTTATGCCTTTCTCTTGGCAGAGTTTAGTTGTAGTCACACCGTCTGTTACTCTTACCTACTTTATTGATACACAGAGTAGGATGGGGTGCGATAAAATTTGCTGATGATCTGGTGTTGTTTTTGAGTGACTCCAGGATGTGGGACTACCATTTTCCCAGCTGTCTGAGCTAAGACAAATGGCACTGGATTCTTGGCAAAAGATGTATATGAGACTTTGACTGGATAGAATGGGGGGCTTAGACATAATTCTGTTAGCAGGCAGTATTAAACAATGTTTGTCTTGCCACTGAGTGTAACTGAAAACGGACTATTTAAGGGTACTTAAGAGAGTTGTGAATACTGGGCCCAAGCAATCAGCAGCAAATTAAGGTTTAAACCAGCTTATTTTTTTGTTCACAGTAAAGGTGCTGTAGGGTCTTGTTAGTTACATGTTGCTGAGTAGGAACATTGCAATGTAGGAGAAATGAAATAAAAAGCTGCATAAATGTCATTTAGGAATTTTAAATGTAATTTTCCTTCCTTGTTCTGCAAACAGTTATTCACAGCTCATAGATCTAGTACACTTAGACTGAACACTTCATTGAAAATCTCATCTCTTCAGAAAACCTATATCCATTCTGATAAGGTTCAGCTCACTAATTTTAGCTTTATTTTATTTTATTATTTTATTTTATTTTATTTTATTTTACCCTGTTTTTAAGACTGAGAATTCATGGAGCAATAAAGCGAAGAGCATTTGTCAACAGCAAAAGCCTCAAAGACGTCCCTGCTCAGAACTTCTCAAATATCTGACTACAAATGATGATCCTCCTCAGACCAAACCAGCAGAGAACAAGAACAGCAGCAAAGAGAAATGCACCTCCAAAAGGAAGCCCCATCTGCAGTCTCAGACAAATCATCTGCAGGGTAGGTGTGGGACTGCAGCATGCAGCTTTGGTACTAGCAGTAATGCAGGGAAGCTGAAGTACCATGGTTGGGAATACCCTCAATACTACTTCTTTGGATTAGTGTTGTAAATCCAGCATCTCTTCTGTGTAAAGTGAATTTTAAAACAGTATAATGAAGTTAGAATTAGTTAGCTAGATTCAGCTGTTAGACATATTTAATCATTTTATTTATTGCCCCCAGCCTCAGAAAAGTATCTCAGGAAAAGTTTAACAAATATTACAGGGTAATATACCAAGCTAGCTGGAGATACTTATTCACAGAGGACTGTACCACTAAGAAATCATTATACCCCTAAACAAGCTGGGCAGGCCAGTTCATTAGTGAGCTTCTTTCTCTTTTGCTGAAGTAAAACTGAAGGCATTGTTAACCTGCCACGTAGCCCTTAAGAGACAATAAATAGTGCTCTCACTGCTACAGAGAAAGCAATAAATGTGTCATTCCTGTTAAAGCTGGAATGCTGGTTTGTAATTTTATTTTGTAAATAGTTGAAAGTTTAGATGCCATCTTGATCTTTCTCTCTCGTTTTTGGATTCTTTATGGTCAGAACTTAACACTTGCGTTGACTTTTGGTATCCCCTGATGTGTAAAAAACTGGTCTATATTACAAATAGCTTCTGTGACAGTGTGCAAGAACTTAAAGCCTCCTCTCTCAGTTTCTCTCTGTCTCTTCCCCTGTCTGTTTTCCCAAGATAAAGGACAGCTGTAAAAGCTTACGAACCCAAAGGGAACTTTTTAAAGTTATTGTTACTTCAAAATACATCTATGTATTTATATTGGCCTGGCATCTGGAAGGCCAGGTGCCTATCTCAGAGTCATCAATGCAAATCCTGAATGACTCCACTAAAGTCAATGGAAGTTACCTGTCTACAACAGAGATCAGGATGTGACCCTAAATGTGTTGTTTGTTATTTTTAAAGCAACAGTTGTAAACTGTATGTTCTTTCTTCTTCTCCCCTCCCTCTTCCTTGCATTTCAGCCGCCATCAAATCTGTTTTCTCATTCTGCAGTAGGAAGTATAAACAAACTTAATAAGAATAATCTTCCCTTACTATCACTTAATATTGTTCTTGCAGCTGTACATTCTGGCATCCTAGGTATGGGTTTTTTCCATTATGGTCTCAAATTATCTGAACAATATTTCTTGTAAGAAGGAAATCCAACTGCCTCTAAAGCTTCCTTATGCCAACTGCCACTCCTTCTGGATGGCTTCGGCAGTCTGCTTCACAGCAGAATCCAGACTGAACTCTACACGTGAAACCTGGGTCTGTTTCTGCAGTGGTACTGGAAAACAGAACTGCCAGAAGTTACAGGGGCTTTATTAACGCTGCTGGATGTCAAGGTGGTAGGTGGTGAGGGATATTGTGTATAACATGCTATATGCACATGTATGGTATGCACATACATAGATGTATGTGTACGCAAACATACACACAGATTATAAAATCTTTCTATTCAGATCAGAGCTGCTTTTCTTCCCCAGCTGAGCAATTGTGTAGATTCAGTTCAAAGAGTCAGGGCACATTGGGTTGTGGAAACAGCACGGAGGAGAGGTTACAGAAGTCCAAAGGGACATATAGCTAACTTACCAGTGCTTAACAGATGACTGTGATTTTAGTGGTCTTGCAGGTGAATTTGCAGGCAGAGAGAAATCACCTTCTTCTTTAATTCCTGCACTTTAATTTACAGGCCTTTGAAATGTTGTTTTTTCAGCAAATTTGCCTCATACACCAATATATAACTTCAATATCAATGGATTTGCATATAATACAAATACAAGAATATAATGCTTTCAGCTTGGACTGTCAATTCATGCAGTATCAACCTTGCAAATTTAACTGATATTTGCAGACCTGCAGTCATTGGTTCATACATTTAATCAAAAGTACAAGAAAATTGGCTCTTTCTGTTTTTAAAAAAAATCACAGTCTGAGATTTTCTTTCAAAGTTAGGGAAAGCTCACAAAGGATAAGTCGAATGTTATTTTCCTTTAGAGTTACTGTTGCAAACATATTGCAAACCCACAGGAATGTCCACAAACGCATTCATGCCAAAGATCATCTGTGGTTTTGCACTGAAATTTGCCCATGAGGAAACGTAGTTCTTTTGAACCTGAATGTTTTCAATTTACAGGGACAAGCAACTTGATGTGAACTCGTTTTAATAAGAAAAAACCCACGCCACAGTAGACCTTGAAACTCCAATAAACAGGCACCATGGAAAATGATAGTGTCTTGGCTAAATATTTACACTATCAATGGCTGTATGTGAGGATGAATCCTCTGCAGAAAGAGTGTTTGGTCAAGCTCTTGCCTAGCAATAAGAAAACTGATGGGTGTTTTGGAATGCGAACTTCTCAGTGGGAGAGCTCTGCCTAAGATTAATACATGGGAGTGTGAGATAATGCCTTGGTTCTGTGCCCATCTCTGGCAGATTTGCATTGTGCCTCAGTGCTTCAGAATTTAATATGTGTATATTCTGATGTGGGACTATTCTGTGGGACTAATAAGAGCTAGCATGAGACTTTTTAGAAATGTAAATAGCTCTTACACATTCAGCTTCCTTAGCCTAAATTGGTTAAGAGTATGCAGATTTTTATTAAAAAAAATAAAATGGAAGCCTTTGTATAAAACTTTATTCCAGAGCCTTACTGTAAGGTCTGTTTTTTTAAGCCAGTTTTACCTCTAGGTAGCCACAGGCAAACATTAGTATTCCTAGATGTATATAATTACACACAAAGATGTGTCAGGTTACATTCAGTTTTACTGCACCTGGTTTAATGCAGAAATCAGTGGCCGTGCTGGACCAGACAAATAACTCATTGAGGTGCATCTCCTCACTCCACTAGTGACTTCTGAGGAAGGTGAACCCGAGGTGAACACCTGAGCTTCCATTCCTGACTTTCATATGGGAAGGAGAAGAAACAATATGCAGCTCTTGAGAATTGAGTTAATTTTTTAAAAACGTAATATTACTTCAGGAATGCTCTAGAGCATATAAAAGTAATCAATTTGCATATAAAATCCCTTAATGTTGATAGGAGCTCCAAGCTTGTAATGAATATGAAATATGCAGTAGTGACACTCTGGACAAAAGATCTGCAGTGCAGGAGTGTTCAAGGGGAACATTTTGTCTTAAGTAATTAATCTGCAGAAGAGATCCCCTGCTGTTGTTCTTGCTACAATGCTCTCTGTGTTTAAAACATCAGTCTAACTTCTGAAAAGTAAAATTTGCAAGTAATATGATTTTTAATTTTAAAGGAATCTTAGTTGTATTACAATATCCTAGTTCTTGGCTTGCTCTGAGAAAATACCATTTTGCATGAGTAAAAGCTGCAAAGACTTACATTTTTGTAGCCAGAGCTTTGTTTTTTGCGTATGTTGGGATTGTAGTGCTGAGAGCTTCAACCCCATTTTTAACCATCTGTGACTATGTCCGTGGTTTGTCATAGTTTGCAGGATAATTTGCAAAAATTTGGACTATAACTGGTTGGACTCTGGCCTCATAGAAACAACCTATTCTCAGTGCTATATATAAAATTGTATCTTGTAGAAGTAAAATTAACTGAATATTCATAACGTTCTGTTACTTTGTAGTTATTCTGCTGCTCCTGTTACCAAATAAAACGTGAACTGTAGTCTAAATTAACACTGAGAGAAATAATATTTTCAGAGTGTATCCTGTAGAGTTCTTCATTGATTTTTAACGTGTACCACTCTTCTTCTGAAAGTTTCTTGTCATTTGGGTTGTCTACTGTATTTCAGAGGTACAGTAATTGATGTAAATAATTGTTGAAATTTAGGTGCCCTTTTGGTACTAGTAATAAGGAATCAGGATGAGTCTCTTTATTTATCTATCTGAGATACACTGAAATGGCAATTGGACTATCAAAGCTCAGCCTTAACTGACTACCACAAGATTCCAGTGCCAAAGTATAAAGAAATGTTTGCAGTATATATTACAGAGTGTTTAAGTATTGCATAATTGTTTTCTTTTTTCCTTTAGCCAAACCAACAAGTTTATCACTTCCATTGACACCCGAGTCACCAAAGTAAGTACTGAAAAGTGCAAACATTTATAAAAGGGAGGGGGGTTCAGTAGATTTTGGCTACAGCAACTCCATTTCAGCTTGTTTTTATAAATGTGCCCTGTCTTCCAGTGATCCCAAGGGTTCCCCATTTGAGAACAAGACTATTGAACAAACCTTAAGTGTGGAACTCTCTGGAACTGCAGGTGAGAAATGCAGAGTGGTGGCTCTTCCTTTGAGCATGGCTTGTATGTGTTTGTTCAGTGTAATATACCACAGATATGCTGAGATCTCAGAAGTCTCCAGTAGATTCACTTCAGTGCAGTTTAGCATTACTTTTTGCCCAGCTACCTGAGAAGAAACGTGTTTGAAAATATGGCTCCAAACCTACACAGGAGAGCATAATTTCTGAGAAAATATGAATGAAACCATTTATCTGTTATACTTCTCCATTTCCCCATAGATTTGTGTACTGCTGAGCACCATCTTTCAAAGACAAACCCCACAGCACAGTGTAATAGATGTTACAGATGTTAAAGTTATGTCATTCAGTCTGTCTCCAGGCTGGTCTGGACTGTACATGACTGCATGTTTCAGTGCTTTGTCAATTTTAGATTAATATGTCACAAATAACAGCTTTCTCCTCTACCACTGAACAACTGTTCCATAGCTTAGAGGTAATTTTTAAAAGTGATATTCATTTTGTATTCCTGCTTTTTCTTTATTTCTTCCATTAAGACACTTCACACAACCTCCCTTGATCTTCCTTCTCCTTTCTGATCCTTGGATTTGTACCTTTTGAAGATATGTAGGATTTTTTGTCATGTAGTGGTTTAGTTCACACATCACCCATTTAATCATTCATTTAATTTGTCTGCTCCTCTTCCTGCTGAAGTCAATTCCTTCAGACTCAGATCTATTTTATGGCTTTCCTCTGAACTCTGTTTTGCCTCTGTTTTCTTGAAGTGTCTAGAGCCGAGCACAAAAGAACACATTGAGCTCCACCTGAGCTATTGCCAAGACCATTTTCTTTCTCAGTTGTGTAATATTGAAAAATAAGAGATGTACTTGGCATGTGTTTCTCTCAGGATAGCAGTAGATTGTAAAATATGTGATCTCTAGCATTGAGGGGGAGGGGTATATTGCAAAACATGTCTTCAGGTACTGCAAATCAGCTTGGTGCTCCTAAATTCACTGGCAGCAGGCCCATGCAGTGGGTTTGGGTAGGTGCATTGGGCTTTCACCTTCCTACAACCATCATTTCACTTTTTCAGAAACTTTTTCATTAGTTCAGCATTAAACCATTAAACACCTTTCCCTGCCATGTCCTGGAAGCTTGCAGTCTTAATCTTTCCTCTCATGGCAAAAGGGAACTTTCTTCCTATACATCTTCCTTGTGCAAAACCAACATAAACATGGCAAAATTCACTGTATGAAGGAGGATAATCCTGTTCAGTGCCTGTAGGCCTGAAGCATGGAGAAGCCTCTTCCATCACTACTGGAGAGCAAGTCTGCACAAGGGTGCCCATTTGTAAGCACATGGGTAAGTCAGTGCTTAGTGCTGCCAGCAGAAAGGGGCAGATGAGGTGACTACAGCAGAGTGGTACAAGCAGCCGTTGAAATCACTGAAGGGAGCAGTGTTTTCTCTCAGCCAAAAAGTCAGCAGCCTGCTTTTCCCATCAGCTGACTAGACAGAAATTGGGAGTCAGTCTGACCCCTGGATAGTCCTCCAGTGTTGCGTCCATACTGGCAACGGGAATGGTCTTGGTATTACCAAATTCATTCCGCTCCATCAGCTGTGCACAGAGGAGGAAACAAAACAGCTCTGTAGTTGCTTGGACAACATAACCAGGAGGACTGGTGCATTTGAAAAAACGCATCAGAAGCTGTGAAACAGCACAACTGGGCACATATGTAAACAGGAATGCTGTACTGTGATTCCATGATTTTTTTTTCCCCCTTTGGAAGTGAATGGAAGTTAGCTAGGAAATGAACTGATGATACTCAGGAAGAATAATAATTGGAGTGTGTGTGGCCGGGGAGCTGGGGCAGTGTTACCAAGCAGTGTACGTAATGGTGGCTCTTGGACTTCATGTTGCACTTGCTCTGGTCTTCACAGTGCCTGGTGAGGAGGTTTCAGGAGATCATGCAGTAGCTGTATTAATCTCTGCCTGCATATACACATAGTTTTTATTTTTATATTCATGTACATACGTAAATCAATAAAAAGATGCATGTCTTTTTAAATAATTTGTATTGTAGTAGTGTTGTGTCCTGAGTCTGCTTTTGCTGGAAGCAAAGTACATGACAGAAACAGCCTGGAGTACTGAAGAACTTACAGCATATGTGTGTAAATCATGGCAGAACTGGGACCCACTTCAGTTTAAAAAGCAACCAAAAATAAAATAAGGAAAAAAATAGTGGCAGTAGTGATTAATAATACCCTGAAGTTCTTTAGTGAGACCCTGGCAACTCCAAATTATATCCAGATAACCGCATTGCTCATTGTCCTTATATAGGGCAGCTTGCACTATACAAGCACTATTTATTATAATTTAAATAGGAGTTACCTTGATCTTACTACTGAATTGAAAAGACCATTAGCAGTGCTGCTTGCACTATCGAAGCACAAAGTATTTTAATATAAATAGCAACTCCCTTGATCTCTCTGCTGAAAACAACATTGCTTCCCTCACTGATGAATTAACTATAGACTAGAAAAATAAATAAATAAAAGCATTTCCCACATGAGCCATCAATCTTCGTCACACACACATTTTGGATTCATGTATCTGAAGTCAAACTGAAACCATTCTCTTGCCAATGCTATATCTTGCTTTACAACAGGTTTGTTAGTAGTCATGAATGTAACTTTGTCCTCCCTAAAACTGTCAAAACATCAGTTTGTCAAATTACAAGGAACAAATACTCTTTAAAGTGTTTTCATGCGACACATAAGAATTCTTTCAATACTCTTTAAGTAAGTGTCCTAAGTCCATTGCTATCTAAAGTCCTGTCTCTTGAAGATAATTATTTTAGTGTTGTTCTAAGGAAACTGGACTGGAACATCATGATACGGAGGGAATCCTAGGTGATGATAATGCAGTCAATGAAATCCCTGTTTCAGATGAGTCTCATTCAGAGTAAGAGGCTCGGAAGAGGTCCATTTCCCTTTGTTACCACAGCCAGCTGCATTGCCAGTGCCTTGCTAAGAGGCCCTGGGCTTGAACCTCTCCAGTGTCTTCCAGAAATGTGGGATGGTTCTGTGTCAGCTCTTTCCTCTTTGTTACCAAGTCAGACTGGGGGGTGGGGGGGGCTGTGCAAGCACAGGGACTAGGAGGATAACTCACCTTCTGGAGGTGGCAGTGTTTCTCTTGGCAGACAAGGGCTCCTCAGTGATTGTTTTAGACTTTTGATTGTCTTAGACAAACTTCTGAATGCCAGATGTTAGATAGCATGGCTTCTAATTAATCCCTCTCTGTTCTCCGTGTCTTCTTAAACCTTCACACCTAAATACTCAAAGCCACCATTTAAGTACATGGAGTCAGTTTACATGGTTCAATCAGTAACTAGAAGACTATTTCCACCCTCTTGGTGAAAAGTCTCTTATTTGATACAGACCACTGTAATTCATTGTAGCATAAAACTCCTCACTGGTCTTGGGGGCAGAATTTGATTTCTTTGAAAAGATGGCAGAAAAAGCTGTATGTACACAATCAGCTTGAAGAGTGACTTAGAATTTGTGACCATCCTTGAGGATACTGATACCCTGCTATTTGCCTACCTCTGCATTTGTGTTACCTCTTACTTGTCAGAACAAATACTTAAAATCTGTTATCTAAGAACTTCTTTGACCTCAGAATGATTTCTGATAAAATGAGATGTGAGATGTAGAGAGTTGTCCAGAGGGAATAAAATCTAATGACTTACTGGATGTTTTCAGGCATCTGTGTTTATTCTCTCTAGCACTGACAACAGGATTAAACTGAATACTCAACAAGCATGTAGTTTTTTATTATATGATGACTATTTAATTTTATTATATTTTCCTAGCTTCTGCAATCTTGTGCCATACAAACACTCTTCTACTTAATTGAACTGTTACCTTGTGGTCAGTGTTTAAAGTGGCCTTAAATAATGTTTCCCTTGACAATACATTTTCGAACTCAAAATATGTGAAAGAATTCATTTTCAATGCCTCTCAAAAGCCCAGTGCACATGTAGAAAGGTTCCAGGGCTGCATTCCCCAAAAGACACTAATTATCACCCCCCTCAAAACACAGCAAACATCATCAAACATTTGAATGGTAAGTTACTGTAGAGATTTAGAAATAACTGTGTCTATGTAAAACAGCATTAAAAATCAGTCCTAAGAAGTCCAGATGTCACTTTTAATGCAGAGGCACTCCCCTAATTTCTGCTTACCAATTTAGCTGAGCTAAATGAATTACACTATGGGGGTGGGGGGTGGTGGTTTAAGTGGAGTTTTGGAATCTATTGAAAGTAGTTTCACCCTCCCAGAGACTTTCTGGAAAGAAGTTGCTTGGCCAAGGTGGCAGAGTCGGCACATGTGCAAACACCTTTTTTGCATGGACATAGGGAGGATGGTGCTGCTTTGGCAGCAGTGCTGGCAGTTTGATGTATGCTGTTTTCTAGCACAAGATCACTGAGTGAGTTCGTAGTATATAGACAGAGCAAGGCAAAGTGCAAACGTACCATTTACCAAAGCTATTCAATTAAGGAAAAGTCCCTACAAAGAAAATGGTTTTATAGCATGTCATGAAAAAATACTTGCCTTTTACTTTAAAAAGAAAAAAGACTGTTTAAGGGGGATGATTATAGAGTATGTACCACTTCTAACAGATTTGCTGTGCAGAAGTACATAAGTGTGAGTGATGTAGAGGTACTTGTTTATTATAGAGCACATTTCAATGCAGTAATCATAAATATTGCTAAGGTTGTGCTCTGTTGAAATATGACCTACATACTCTTGATTGTTTGTGTTACGTGATTTGTCTGACACCCATTACATTCTGGGTAATGGCAGCCATTTGTTGCTGTGCACAGCAGGCTCTTTTGACAAAAGAAAATAGGCAGCAATAAAAAAGCTATAGTCTGAATTACATTCTGCACAGCGCTGCACTGCTGAGAGTTTGTGCAAGTGTGTTAACAATGCTCTGAACTGCCTCTTGTCAGCCTTCAGCCTGTAATGGCCATCTGTCCTTCCATATATCTGTCAAAACCTGCTAAGTTCAAGAGAGAGTACAGAATATACCTTGTACTGTCAACACTTAAACGTACATGTTGGGGAGAAATCGGCGCATGTGAAATAATCCAATGGTTATGGAATATTGTAATGCCGTTGATGTGGGATCATGGCCCTCGGTGAAGATTACCAGGGATTAGAGTGACGATGAACAAGTGTGCAGCCAACTGGTTTTCTCAGAATTCACGGTTTCGAGGTTGGTCATGGGACACTCTGGAGGTGGACTCCGTAGAGGTGACATGAATTCAAAACTTCACTCCCTCCTCCATCCCCCAGTGTAGGTTTGTTCAAAAGCTAAATGAACATTTTCCAACTTTTATCTGTTTCTACTTGCCTGTGCACTTCCTGCTTCTGCTGAAAACCAGGAAAAAAGCCAGAATGCCACGAGGAAGCCCTTTCTTAGCCTGTCCCAGCCCTGTTCTGCCAGCAAGGGAAGTGCCAGTAAATTTAGCTCAGTCTGTACTTTCATGAGGGGTTTTTTTGGTACGGTTTTTTTTCCCCCTTTCTGAAGATTGTTGGACTTCTTGTCAGGTTTCTGGAAATTGTTATACTGTGTGTTTTGCTTGCTTCCTGCCAGGACAAGCTTTAAAGAAGTAGAATTCGAAACAGTATTTTATTTTGAATATTGGATTATCTCTGGAGTCTCTTTGCCTGAAATTCTTAAATATGCATGTTCATTGTGGAGTGGTTGTATTTTTGTTTCATTCTTTCTTTAAAACTACATCTAAAAACCCAGTAACTAACCTCAGAATTTCTCATGGGCTGTATAATTTCACAAGTCAAAGTGTCATTTCTAAATTTTTTTTCTAGAAAGTTGCTTACTGAAGTATTTGTTCAATCTGAGCCTAAAGTTTTAAATTAGAAATTATTACTGCAGATTTTTGAATAGGATTGTTCTCTTCATTTTAGGAAAAATTCATTTGGTAGTCAAAAATACTTGTCAGTGAGGAGGTGCATAAGGTATGAAATACTTCGAACTGTCTCAAGTGAATATTTAGGAAGAAGAAAGAAAAAAATCGAGGACTGAGAGGAAATAGTTTAACAGCGATGACTGCACAAATTTTTTTTTTAGTATTAAATTCAAATTTGGTGTAACTAGAGTTTTAGGTTTCATAATTTTTGCCTCAATTTTCCTTGAATTTTGTGGCATTAGACAAAATCTTCACATAGCCATGGGTAGCTTGTAACCAGTTTTTCCAAACATTCGGACAAAATCAAGCATCTCACTCACATCCAGTATTCATGCCTTGGTACTTCTATTTTCTTATTTTCTGAAAGAAATTCATTGCAGATAATGCAATGGGACTCCCAGTCTCCATTTATGGTCCTTAGGGAGCACTGTGCATTGACGGATGCTTTTCCTTCTTTACAGCAAAACACTATAGAACATGTTCCATTTGCATTGATCTGCCAAGCTGTGCTGCATGTTTAAAAATACAAAACAGAGCTCTATAGCCATGTTTGAAACACACATTTCCTGTAACTCTGGCCTCTTTTTTCATTCTTGCTGAGGAGCTAATGGAAAGCTCATTGCTTGGGCTAGAAGTATTCTTGGACAGCATGAGCCTCTGGATTGCTTAGGGATGGTCTGGGTTGTCTTGGAGAACTCCCTAATCTCCATCTATTTTGTTAAATTTTAAGCATCTGTTACTAAATTATATTAGTGTCAATTGGACAGAAGCAAGTTTTTCGAACTTAACATACTAAGTACCTTCCTGAGGAGAAATTATTTCCTGAACAGTGTTTGCTGTTTGCTGTTACTTTGCCCTGACATCTGGGGTTATCCTTTTGTAATGTCTGAAGAAATTCTGTGATTTCTACAGAAACTGTTGAAAGTTATATTCTGCCCTTACAAAAATAATGGGAAGATGCTGCTTCAGTTCTCAAGCTTCACTGGAACATGCTGTAGTCCTTCCTGCAATTTTGTCTCATCACAGTGATATAGCCTATGACAGTTCTGTAAATAATCCTGTTAGTTAGCAGTATATTTAGTCATTGAATACTTACCTGTTTCATTTTGACTCCCTACTACATGACTTTCACCAAGATTCAGTGCTAAATGCAGTGGTTCATTACACAGTGATTGTCCTGTTGTTTATTTGGGTTTCAGTTACAGAACCACATTTCAGGCAAAATGTATTAGTTATACTAAAGAATGTATTATACATACATATGATATATATGTATATACATTAGCAATGGTTTTCTGAGTTAATGAACTCTGGAGACAAAGAGTCATTGCCATTGAGTTGTAGGGTGGCTGGATTTCCTTGCATTTGAGTTCTGTGTCCTTTGGTAGCACTCATTTATTTCTCTTGGCCTTGCTTTTATCCAGGTTCTTGTCTGCTACGTTCTTTATGTTTTTGATGGTGCCAATCTTTTGACTTCTCATTTTTACATCAAAATCTATTTTATATTTAACAAAAACGTCTTTTGGGTTTTATCTTTTGATCTTTTCTATCAAAATCTACAGAGAGAGGGGCAGATGTCATGGAGGAAGGGGAGGGGCAGAAATTGTACTGAAGATTAATGGCAATGCATTAGTATTGTTGCTATTGTTGTTACCAGACCTTTGGTAGTTTTATTCTCAGTATTAGTAGTGTTGAAGTGACATAGCATGGGTCTTGCTTTGTATTGTATCTGTTTTAAGCAGCATATCAGCCACCTTTATAAACACTGTATGTGTGCTTAAAAGCATTCTGTTCCTCCTTTTACTCCCTGTAGGCCTAACTCCACCTACGACCCCTCCTCACAAAGCCAACCAAGATAATCCTTTTAGGACTTCACCTAAACCGAAGTCATCATGCAAGACTGTTGTACCACCTTCAAAAAAGCCCCGCTGTAGTGAGTCTTCTGGTTCTCAAGGAAATAACCCAATCAAGAAGGGTCCAGAACAGTCTGAGCTGTACGCACAGCTTAGCAAGACTACAGGACTGTCCAGTGGACATGAGGAGAGAAAGACAAAACGGCCCAGTTTGCGGCTGTTTGGTGACCATGACTACTGTCAATCTGTGAATTCAAAATCGGAAATACACATTAAAATATCCCAGGAACTTCAGGACTCCAGACAACCAGAATTTAAGGATTCTTCACCTGGGTGGCAGTGTCAGATTTGTTCTTCTTTAGGACAAGACCAGTATTTCAAGAAAGAGACTTTACAGACAAATAAGCAGGGATCCCATGGTAATAACAGAAAACAGCTCCAAGACCAGGAAATTCGGGCTGAACTGAATAAGCATTTTGGTCACCCCAGCCAAGCTGTTTTTGATGAAGAAGCAGATAAGACCAGAGAACTAAGGGACAGTGATTACAGTAATGAACAATTCTCCAAACTACCTATGTTTATAAATTCAGGACTAGCAATGGATGGTCTGTTTGATGACAGTGAAGATGAAAGTGATAAACTATGCTACCCTTGGGATGGGACACAAGCCTATTCATTATTTGATGTATCGCCTTCTTGCTCTTCTTTTAACTCTCCATGCAGAGATTCAGTGTCTCCACCCAAATCCTTATTTTCTCAAAGATCCCAAAGGACACGCTCTAGATCAAGGTCCTTTCCTCAACGCAGGTCTTGTTCCCGTTCTCCATATTCCCGATCGAGATCAAGGTCGCCCTGTAGTAGATCCTCTTCAAGGTATGGTACAGCAAATTCAAGTATGATCATGGTAGTTAATAAGACAAACAGCAAAAACATGAAGAAACTTACAGGAAAGAAAGAAAACAAGCAAGAAGTAACTTAATCCAGTGCAATTTGTTCTGTTGACCCTGAGCTGATTAACTCTGAAGGTTAAGGGTTTGCTACAGAAACACTTGTTTCCAATATCCTTTAAATTTGCCAGGTTTACATATTCTGAGTGGAGGCAGTCAGGTCAGAGGCAGAGCAACTGGTGAGAGATGTACACAACTAACCTTTCCCATTATCTGTGAGCTGCCTGGTGCCAATCTAGCTGCAGCCTCTATCAGATGGAGTTGACAGTGCCTGACTGTCTGCTCTGTGTTAGCCTCAATAAGGAACATTACCAAAGGGCCAGGAGGGGGGAAATCACCTGAGGCCCCTTAGTTGACTAGGAGATCGCAAACTGTCACTGGAAAATCCCACCGGTAGCTTAGAAGAAATTGTAAGTTCAGGGAAGAGGTAGAAAATGTTGTCAATAGACTCAGATGGAATGACAGAGGTGAATGTGTTTCCTCCTGCAGATCTTGTTGCTATTATGAGTCCAGCCACTGTAGACACCGAGCATACAGAAGTTCTCCCTTACGTGGAAGATCGCGGTCCAGATCACCGTGCAGTCGCAGACCCAGGTAGTGCCTTTGGCCTGCATTTGGTTTGCTTTGCAGCTGTTCCTCAGGAGATGATTGTAGAACCATAGAATCATTAAGGTTGGAAAAGACCTCTGAGATCATTGAGTCCAACCTTGGCTAAACACCACCATGTCAACTAAACCATAGCATGTCCACTCATTTCTTGAACACTTGCAGGGATGGTGACTCCCCCACTTCCTTGGGCAGCCCATTCCACTGCCTGACCACCCTTCCAGTGAAGAAATTCTTCCTGGTATCCAAACTGAACCTCCTCTGGTGAAGTTTGAGGCCATTTCCTCTTGTCCTGTCTTTTGGGATAATGAAGCATTCCAGAAATTGTATTTCTAATTTTACATTTACAAATGCAGGTGCTTGATTTAATGACTAAGTTATGTTTCCTAGATATGACAGCTATGAGGAATATCAGCATGAAAGGCTGAAGAGGGAAGAATACCGCAAAGAGTATGAAAAACGGGAATCTGAAAGGGCCAAGCAAAGGGAGAGACAGAGGCAAAAAGCAATTGTAAGCACTGTGAAGATAACTTTCATATTGAAATAGATCTCTGTTTCTTTTGATACATTCTAACACTAGAATTCAGACTTTAGTTTGTTTCTTTTTTATAAAAATACAAACATTTTCTTACGTGTATTTCTTAGTATTTCTCATTTTAAGCCAATATGTGTTTTCATAATAATTTCTGTTTTGGTGTTACACTGCTAATTATTTCAGATTCTATAAATTGCAACTCTCCAAGTTTTTCACAACGGAACAGATACAGAGAACTTACTAGAAAAAGGGGTTATCCCAGACTAGTAGAAGAGAACTACTCTATGTCTTATACAGATCTATCAGTGAACCTGCCTTTTATACTGTATTTTACCTACCAGACATACGCAATATAAGGAGTCAGTTGATATATCAATTGCTGAACTCTCAGAGTGACTGTAATTGTCTATACAGAGGGTGCAGACAACAGAACTCAAAACTGGGATCCAAAGACATGACTTGAATTACAATTTTTTCAGTGTCTATAATTTGGTTAATTTTAGAGTTATTTTTAGCAAAATAGTTGGAAGACACAATGCAGTTTAAAAATGTCACTTAAGACTTAAGGCCCTCTCGTAATGAATATGCATTATTTAATTATTTTGTTCATCAGTGTTCCTTGTGAAACAACTGAAATACCTGAGGCAAAAGAAATAACCCATGTGGTGATAAGCAACTCTCTTGGCTGTTGTAACAGCTGGACAGAAGGAAGAATGGCTATGAAATGGACAGGTGGCTTTTGCCCCTTTTGAGTTCCCCATTGGCAAGTGCATTTTGATAAATTAAACTGGGAGCTGCTGTAAATGTGGGCTCCTCTTGTAGTTGCTAAGCTCATTTGGTAGCTCACCTTAACGTTTTGATTTTCTGTGTCCTGCTCTTTCCATTCAGTTGTACTTTCACGGCTGTTCTGGTTGTGCTCTGGCTCTTGCATGAACTGGTACAGGCCAGGACACTTCATCTTCGTTCCCAGGTTTTCCATTAGTGCTCTGTCCAGAGGTCACCAAAATTAATAAGTCTTTTTCCCAGTGCTGTTAGTGAGCTTTGTAGCAAAAGGTGATTTGTCACACACTTGGCAGCGTATCTCCTAATGCACCTACAGAACCAGGAGTGTGTAGAGATTGACAGAGACTGGCATGGTCTACAGCAATGAGAAGTTCTGGGAGTAAACAGACAGCTTTATGGTCTGTTTTTTGTCTCTGCTACTGTTGTTCTTAGTGAGCTTCAGCAAATCATTTCACTTTCCTCTGTGTCAGGTACCCTATCCACAAAGTGTGGGTTATAGGTGTATTTTGTAAAGCACAAGATTTAGAGCTGTAACATGCTCTGCTGTGCTGCTCTGAAACGCAGTGAAGGCAATGGAATAATTTTGTTTGGCTTCAGACAGGGCCATATTTAAGTCAATTGTTGCAGTTAGTTTTATAATATCTGGCTTCCATCTGCTTAGAGATGAACACTACCTTCCAGCAATCATAACTTACACTGGCTGTTCTCTCTTAGAGCTACCACAAATTAGAGATTCAAGTAGACCTCTGTCATGGGTGTATCTTTCTACTTCTCAATTACTGTACCTTACCCATATAAATAAACATGAATCCTGCTGAGGAAGTAGAAAATTTGATTTAGTTTAAAACAAACAAATATTTGGCAAGTAGCTAATCAACAGAAAAGGAAAAAGGAAAGAAAAGAAACTTAAAAAGCTCCAGTATGCTGCATCATACTTCCTGCATTAAAAATTCTAGACAATTCAAAACCAAGGTTGAATTTATTTTCTTTCTAAAGTGAGCATTTTCATTATAATTACCTAATTAATGGAATTATTTATTAGTAAACATAAATAAATCAAAACTAAAAATAAATATCAATAAACAGAACATGGCAAAAAATCTAAAATACAGTCATCTGTGTGAGTTCTGCAGGAAATGTGGATTAAATCCTATTAACTCCTTTATACAAAGTCTACCAGCACTTTTACTTCAAAAATCTTGTTTTGAATTGTGCTATTTTATATCCTGTGAAAATAGGGTAAGCATTTGGAGACAGCTGAAAAAGGGGATCTCCGGTCTCATGAATTCAGTGATAAAATTTGTATTATTTCTAGCATTCTCTGCTTTTTTGCTTTCACCTTTAGGTTTATGGGGCTCTTCTGTGTTACTTTTTCCATTCTCGAGGGACTCAACTCATTTATCGTTCAGCCACAAGAGAGAAGGACAAGAATGTCCTCTCTCTCTTTCCTTGAGCTCTTTCTACAGTCCAATAAATTTAGATTTCTTTGCTCTCTATATTGGGGAATTTTTTATTTTCTTTCTAGCCCATTCTCGTGCTGCCAGAACTGATTTATGGCCAGATACGTCCAGATACTGTTAGAAGAGTGGCCCAAAGACTGGGCAGTACTAATGCCTCAGTTATTACACAGGGCAGGTGACTTTCTCCATGAGAAGCACCGTGCTAATCTCAAGAGTTAGTTGTAGAAAGGGTGCACAGTAGAAAAGGAACAGAAGTTACAGAGCCAAAAGTCATCAGGTATTGTGGAAGCAATATCTAAAATTAGTCTCTGTGGGACAACAGGCATGGGAAACCTAGGAAAAAGAAATGAGAAAAAAATCGTATTTTAACATATTTTAATCTGCCAAAACCATATGTGAAGCAATGCCCTCTGATTGTGCAGGCAGCTTCTATTTGGCAGACGTGAAGACATACTGACAGAATGCTGAGGAGGCTTGTTTTAGAAGCCTGTGCTCGTGCTGTGTGGCACGGGCGTGTTTAAATGGCTGCCCCTTCAGTCTTGCACACACCACCTTCTCTGTAGAAGATACAGAGCTAGAAACTTGGGATTAGTATTTTCCTGTGTAGATTCCTGAACTCCTGTCTAGACTTACAGCTGTATACAGGTGATTTGACTTCAAAAGGTACTGTGATATTCGTCTCGTCTTCCTTTTCTTCTTTTCCTCTCTCCAGTTACTGGAGATTCAGTGCCTTTTTTGTGGATTGAGGTCTTAATTTTGAGCATACTTGAAAAATACAGGCTGAGCCTACAAGGTACTTAGAGGGTAAAAAAAAAATATTTTTGTCAGTCATTCATTCATTCATTCATTTATACTTTTGATTGTGTTTCCTTTCCGAACTGACCAAATGTTAGCATAGTTTAGTTCTATCTTGATTTGTTTTATTTCACTGGGTTCTGATTTTTTTTTTTTGGAATGGATCCTCATTGAACATAAGAACGGTCTGCCACCAAGACCTTAACCATGTAAGCCCGATCATAGTGGAGACATATGGACTATGAAACTTACAGGACAGGACAGTCTACTTAGTGCTTTGTAGAAACTGGGATCCAACCCCCAACCAAGGCAGATCACAGTGATTTGCCAAGAGGTCTAAGGACCCCTTTTTCTTTTCTAAAACACTCCAGGAAATTTCTGAGCTGTGTGGGCTTTTACTCCAGCAGTTCATTAGACCATGTGGCAAATACTTTTCAAAGCATAGCACCAGATATAGTTAGCACATTCCAGTTCTGGAGTCACTAGTTGGTGATCCTGGTGCATTAGAGCTGGAGGTTAAGCTGTCTGATGAGCAGCTTGGTGTTGTGGCTGTCTGCTACTCTGGCCATGATACTGACTTACAGTCACATCCTTCATGCAGCTCATTTACTGTGTGCACTGGCTACTGCCAAGAGGCAATACAAAATCAGGTTATACTCGAGTAGAAAATTACAATTAACATTACTACTTCTCCTTCCTAAATGCTGACAGCCTCTATGATACAAGTATCAAGAGTCCCAGTCCCAGAGAGTTTACAGACATAAGAAGATAAATGCACTGTGAGGCCACGGCAGTGGAAAGGAACACATGGTTTCAAAGAAAATAAATGGCTCTAAAACAGGAAGGCAGGAGAAAGGTGGTTTCATAAATGAGTGCTTGCCTTCTCTAAAGTCTAAAACCGAAGTCAGCCTATAATGGAGCTCATTTCCACTAATGAAGGATTCAATGTATGTTGTATATTTAGTTTGGATTTTTTTTGTTGTTGCTCATCTTGTTGCTCAGCGATTTGTCTGGTTAATTCCGGTAACGAACGAGACTCTGGCATGCTAACTAGTTACGCGACCCCCGAGCGGTCGGCGTCCAACTTCTTAGAGGGACAAGTGGCGTTCAGCCACCCGAGATTGAGCAATAACAGGTCTGTGATGCCCTTAGATGTCCGGGGCCGCACGCGCGCTACACTGACTGGCTCAGCTTGTGCCTACCCTCCGCCGGCAGGCGCGGGTAACCCGTTGAACCCCATTCATGATGGGGATCGGGGATATACATGATGGAGTCACCCCAAGACATTGGCCTAGGTCCCAGGTACTCTAATTTTGCTGTATATGTTTCCAAAAACATATCAAATTAATTACCTAGATTTTGAGTTTTACTAGTCCATCATTATTTTTCTAGCCATTGCCATTGAGTGTCTGAACTGTTCAGCCCTTGGTTACCCACACAGCAGCATGTGATAATAATCTTGGTTTTTTTCTTTTTCCAAGTTCTTGTGATTTTTACTTTTGCCATTCATACTTACTCACAGGCCATACTAATTTTTCTTAGTCTAAAGAATTGTTTTCTCATTATTATTACATCAGAAGCTTAAGCTTTAATAGCTTTTTTCCACCCATAGCATTTCTATTTTTACAACTCTGTCCAACCAATCCCATTGCATTTTCAAAATGGTATTTGGCCTTCAGCTCTAAGGATAAAAGTCTTCTTGGCTTTCGACTGGAAGAGAAGTCATTTGGCACGGAAGGCAGCACAGGCATGGGGTGTGCACCCAGCCAGCCACCTCTGCTGGAGCGAGCAGCAGAGCCTTTACAAGCCCATAGCAGAACCCAGCTTTAAAATGCTCCTGGATTTCTTCTCTCAGCTTCACATAAAGCATTACCTGGCTCTTGGAGAACTAGGTAGGCACCACAGACGTGCAGGCAAAAAGTGGTAGGGAAAATGAGAACAGCAGCACTGGGTGGTGTTACCTCTGGAGTGGCTGCCTTCAGTTCCCATGGGCCCCGCTTAGCAGCACCACAGGCAGACAAAGCAAACAACTGTTGGGGGAAGAAGCAAAAGAACCCAAGTGAAAACTAATACATCCAGTGGTCTGTGTTTAGTTCCATATCAAGTAAAGACTTAGGAATAGGGAATCACAAAGAAAATAAAGTTTTGGAGGAATCCTTTGCAAGACACAAGGATCCTTAGCATCAGTCAGTGTTTTGGAAGGATGAGTGGTCCCTTTATTGACCCTTAGAGATGTAAGGTATATCCAGGTCTTGTTTTTTCATATTTTGGTATTCTAAATGCTTTAGTATTTTCATTTGAGACTTAAATACTGCGTGTCAGTCTGAGATTTTCTGCCACATTTTCCTATTCAAATGTTTTTACTGCAGTGAAGAATGAGCAAGATTATGAAAGCAGACAGACATGTTAGGCTTGACGGAGTTGACTGGACTATTCTTTTTCTCTTTTTACCTGGCAGAGCAGTGAGCCACACTTAAGGCTTATGATGCAAAATAAATCGTGCACTTTTGGGAGAGAAATATGAACAAGTACCTTCTGGAGTTTCCTGCAGGTTCCGTCTGCTCATATGAAATTGAAAACAAAAGCTTTTCTCTGCCTTTCTCTAGGTTTCCAAGTCATCTATCGTATCCTCTAACAACTGCAGTAAACATCTTACTTAATATGCACATACAGACTTACACATGTAACTTATTATCGAAAAAAGGTCTTTAACATTTGGAGGTGTGTTGTAATCTTGTTAGGCTTCTATAGCTCTTATTATTAATGGAAATGAAAGGAAGGCATCTCTGTGAATATTAATACATTCTTTCATAGTTGCTTTAAATAAGCCGAAGTTAACCAAGGCAAAGACAATGCTCTGTGAATCCTGTGTTCTCCAGTATCTTATTCCATCATGGCACTCTGCTTAAAAAAATACTTGAACCCATCTCCTCACATTTGCACACTGGAGGACATATGGTGCATTTCAGCTTTAAATTTGAATTTCCTTAATTTTGCAGGTTTAACTTATTCCCTTAATGGTACTTTAACAGGCTTTTTTTTTAATTGTTCAGTTTTGGTTTATTACAGTTGTCTTAAAGGGATATTAGAGATATAAAGATTATTAGAGGGATAGAAGAAGAAAAAATTGCACAGGCATGCAGACAGACTTATGGAAGAGTGTGCAATAGATATTTCCATCACACTGTAGTATAACAATCTCCATGTCAGTGAGTGAAACGTTATGTTTTTTTCAGTCGAGATGTATTATCTCAGCTAAAGTATATTAGACAGTCTGCTGTGTTATGTTCTGCTCCATCTGGTCAGTCATTTAGGTTCAATAGCAAGTATCAATGGAATTGTTTCTTATCAAGTGTTTCAGTGCGGTTAAATCCTTGATTTGGTAAAACAGTCTGAAAAAGTAATTACTGTGCATATGCAGATTTTCCTGTTTTTGAAGTTTATGGCACCCAACCATAGTGAAAGTAAGCAGAATTAGAATGGGGAAAATGGAAGAAATGCATATTTCTGTAGCTTGCACTCCACAGTCCCTGGTTCACAGAAGCCCTACCCAAACTCCTCTGTCAGGAAGGTCAGGGCTGTGGACTGGGAAACAGTAGAGATAGAGGTAAAAAGCAGCACCTGTCTGGAAAGTACCCTTGTGCCCTAAATGTATGGCCACCCATGAGTACAAGTCCTTGCAACCATGCTAGCTCTCCAAACTGCACTGCTATGGCAGAGAACAAAGGCAGCTTTTGGACCCTGCATTTTGGAAGGTGTAATATTTTAAAATGGGTGTGCCTGTCCCAGCATGGTTACAGATGACTACCAAGGCACTCACCGTGGTTCCTTGCATAATCAAAAGCAGCAATAGTTTCAAGTGTCTAAATGAGATCCTTACCTGATCCCACTGATTGAGGAGAGCTTGTCCATACTTTGGTAGAGAAACCAAGGACTCCACTGGGCTGACCAGGGTCCCATAAAGGGCACAGGTAATTCTTGTGCCGTTCCTTAGTGGGTAGGGTTTTTGGGTAAGAATGTTTGATTCTTGTATCTCTGTTTTCTGCAGCTTTAGACTTTCATTTCTCAGGAGCTTAGATTAACTGGATCTGAGCCCCTGAGATTTGTGAGGTCAGGAAAAGAGTCAGTGAAAATAGTTTACTGAAAGTGCTAGTAAGAAGGAGTTTCTGTTGGGAGACAGATATTTTAGTGTTGGCTTCCTGCTGCAGGAATTGTTTATTTAGTTTGTATTAAATAGTTCCTGAGAGCAAAGTGCTCTCCTGGGAACAGGAAGACAAGATTTTCAGCACCCCAAACTAAGAGTTCTGACGGTCTCTTTATCTCAAATGAATACTGAAAACAAGTAAAGAAGCAACATCAATATAATTTCTGGTTTTACATGTGTTTTGTTCTGATCTCAATTGTATTGTCCGTGGTCCAAGAATGACTAGTGCTTTATGCCTCTGTGGGGACTCATGGAAAAAATACATTTCGTGCTATATCTGAATTGTAACACTATAAACTACCTGTCTCTTCAGGCTAGGATGTTTCTGAGCAGGAATGCAAGTCTATATTTAGGTCCCTAGTGCCTTTTGCATTGCACAGTTGAGGTGCCATTAGCCTTTAGGCACCTCCAGGTTACGATAGTCATGAATTCTCAGCAGTCAGTGTAGCTCCTTCGGCATTCGGCACCTAAATTCTGCACAAGTCTCAGGTGCAAAGTTGATGGTTTAAACTGGCATTGCACCACTGACTGACAGATTTATGCCAGCTGAGAATGTGGTGGTGGTTTGATTTATGGGACTACTGTGTGGGTGTGTAAGGGATGAGCAGTAGGGCCAGTAGTGCCAGGCCAGAGGCAGTCGGAGACAGGAAGGCTGAGCACCCAAGCCATGTATAGCTGGTGCTTCTTTGCCCTTTAAGGTTACTTTAAGGTCAGTGTTTTAAAGATCTCCTTTTTTCATTTTCCTTTCTTGCAGCTCACTAAATGGCTCTACCCTTAGAAAAGTGCTTATCCTAAAATTCATGAAGTGACTCTTAAAGGGTTTCCCAGTCCTTCCCTCATTCTGCTGAGCGTTTGCACTAAGGAAAGAATGATACAACCATGACTTGATTGTTATAGAAGTACGTGGTGCTTTATTCCAAGTGTTGAAAGAACATGCAGAAGACACCCTAGCCTAGGAACTTCCGTCAGGTGGTTTTTATTCTAAATAAACCAAAAGGCAGTGGTGACTGCGGGATATATTTTACTTCCTGTCATTGCCCCAGAAATATTTATTTTTATAAAAGACATCTTTTGGACCCAGTCCTGGTTTCTGCTGGCATAGAGTTAATATTCTTCTTAGTAGCTGGTACAGGACAGTGTTTCAGATTTAGTATAAGCATAATGTTGATAAGACACTGATGTTTTAATTGTTGTTAAGTAGTGCTTACTCTAAATGAAGGACTTTCCAGTTTCCCATGCTCTCCCAGGGAGCAGGTGCACAAGATGCATGGAGAGAGCATGGCCAGGACAGCTGACCTGAGCTGGCCAAAGGGTTATTCCATACCGTATGGCATCATGCCCAGTACATAAACCAGAGGGAGTTGGCTGGGAGAGGCAGATCAGTGCTTGGGGACGGGCTGGGTGTCAGTCAGTGGGTGCTGAGCAATTGTAGTGTGCAGCACTTGTTTCTCTTGGCTTTCATTCCTCTCCCCTTTTCATTACAATTACTATCATTATAATTATTACTATTATTATATCTTACTTTGTTTCAGGTATTAAGCTGATCTTAAAACAGGCATTTTACCTTTTTCTGCTTCTCCTCCCCATCCCACCAGGGAGCAGGGAATGAGCTAGGGGCTGCGTGGTACTTAGTTGTTGGCTGGGTNCCAGAGGGAGTTGGCTGGGAGAGGCAGATCAGTGCTTGGGGACGGGCTGGGTGTCAGTCAGTGGGTGCTGAGCAATTGTAGTGTGCAGCACTTGTTTCTCTTGGCTTTCATTCCTCTCCCCTTTTCATTACAATTACTATCATTATAATTATTACTATTATTATATCTTACTTTGTTTCAGGTATTAAGCTGATCTTAAAACAGGCATTTTACCTTTTTCTGCTTCTCCTCCCCATCCCACCAGGGAGCAGGGAATGAGCTAGGGGCTGCGTGGTACTTAGTTGTTGGCTGGGTTTAAAGTATGACAACCTTAAACAGTTTTCCCTCTATTTTAAGGTATGGATTATGGTGGAACATGATTGCAGGATGAGTCAGCTATTGAGTCATATGAGCTTATAATGTTATGCTTGTAATGTTTTGTTATGTCTGTGGTATTCTTATGCAATTATTGTGTTGCTTTATGCTACTCTGCAAGTAAGATGAGTTTTGATCAGTATTGTATACATGGCAAGAGAAAGGGAGCTCCTAGTTTGGAAGAGTCCTAGAGGGGACGTGGTAGAAAGGGTGAGAGGGAAAAAGGTGCAGTAGGATACAAAGGGAAGCATCTGTCAGTGTACAGCAGAACAGTAACAGCACTCGGTGAACCCTTCCATGAGCACACCACCTGACAAGTGTAGTGTCATTTAAATACCTTAGATGCTTTCCAGGAGAGAACTATTTCACGTACTTGCAAGATGCAGTAGGTCTTCCACAAGAGATTGTTTCTGTAATTATGCATCCTCTGCACATCTGTGTGTGTATTTGCATGCGTGTATGTATAGGTTCATCTCTATTACACATTTGGTAAAAATGTGCCTTCCTGGTTGCTCTTTATCAACAGGAAGAACGTCGTGTGATTTATCTGGGTAAAATCAGACCTGACACAACCCGAACAGAACTGAGGGATCGGTTTGAAGTTTTTGGTGAAATTGAGGAGTGCACAGTAAATTTGCGGGATGATGGGTAGGAACTTCTGAGATTATTTCTTGTTTGAGATGTGCCATATGTGAAAAATTACGGGAGCGAGATTACTGGTATGGGAGTTACCAGTATAAGTCCTGTGTCAGATGACATGCTGAGTTCAAAACCTTACTTACTTTCTTTCATCCTTATTTATTAATCTTGCTAGTTGAGATTTCCCTGTCCCAGAAATAAGTATTTAGCTGCATGACAGGACAATCATGCTGATAAATGGATGCAGTACTTCTGGCATTTCCACTGCTGGGTCTCCAGCAAGTCTCGCTTTCGGGAAGGGGTTACACTAACGTGTGTTAACTCTTTTCAGCTTTTGTTCATAACTGTGTTTTTCAATGGCAGAGACAGCTATGGTTTCATCACCTACCGCTATACTTGTGACGCCTTCGCTGCTCTTGAAAATGGATACACTTTACGCAGGTCAAATGAACCTGATTTCGAGCTGTACTTCTGTGGACGCAAGCAGTTTTGCAAGTCTAACTATGCAGACCTAGGTAGGTATTTTGCTCTATGTGAATTAAAATACATAACTGGAATCTTGTAACTCATGAGAATGTAGGGTTTGCTTCTTTTTTGTTTACTGCTGATATAATTTAAATTATTTGGAGGGGTGTTGAAGAAAGTGATTTTTACTTGTTAGAAGTTTAAAAGTCTACTAATGTGAGCTGGCTTCTTTCGAATACTCCAAACTGTAATATTCTTTTAAAGCCCATTTCCATCGTTATGAAAAATAAGTGCTCAATATATTCAATAATGCATTTCTAAGTTGAAAAGATAGCACCACAGAAACTTCCCACATGCTTTACTATTTATTGCTATAACTGTTTGATTCCAATACCTCATTTATGTATATGAGTGGTAAACAGAGGACAAAGTAGATGCCTCAACCCAAAAACTTCATTATGATTCTTACTTCACCATGAGTTCTGTTCTAGATGGGCAAAATTTGCCAGGGACACTCCTTAAACACGATTCGTAGTTGCTCAGGTTTGAAAGGTAGAAAAGCTTGTGGCCAAATCTGACCCTTAGTGTGGCAAAAGCCACTGACCTCAACTAGTGATTCTAAAATTGTGCATAAGCATCTGTGTGTGAAGGTGTCTCCTTGCAGGGCCTTCCAGTCATGATATAAGAGGCTCCAGCCTATGGAGAACTCAGCAAATCTCTTGGTGTTTGCAGTTACAGTGATGTGGGGCTTTATGCCCGCCAGTCTCCAGCCCCCAGTACGCTCTGATAACTCCAGTCCCAAGTGTGCATGCTGACTGTGACAACATATCTGGGTCTGTCTGAGTCTTGCCTGGGCAAAATGTATGGTTCTGTCCTGTGCTCCGAATCAGGGTGTGGTGCTTCCCCTTGCAAGGGTTTTTGGAGATGTTCAAAGTCCTACAGCAGGAATACTGATGTTAAGTATATGCATGAAGAAACTATGCAGACTACAAAAACAGCCTGTGTAATATTACAATATATTATAAACTCACCTCTTATTTAATTACCTTTTAAAATGTAAAGTATTCATTAAATGTTAAACCTTTCCTAATACCTGTATAAATAGACTAAAGGCATGGGAAGTACTCTTTTCTGAATAACACAGCAAGGCACATTTTGCTGTTGAATCTATACTAATCAGATACTGTAGATTTTTTTATGAATAAATGACCACAGTCATTAAAATCTCTCATAACCCTGTAACACAGTGCTAATGAAATCTTGTATGTGCTGCCCTCGGCTTTGTACAATGCAGACAGTGAATACAGATATATTTTTTCTAACCAATTGATGTCTTTTCAAAATAAATTATAAAGATGATACGCATTGTTCACAATGAATATGCTATAATTCACTTCAGTGGCTAAACAGATAATGTAAAGCTAAGAAAAGGCAATTGACTGCTGAGGAGATATAGGCTTGATGTCGAAAATATAAAAGGTAGCAAGGCATTTGTTGAAATGTAGGCTGATAAAAACAGTAAAACCAGATTGAAGTCTTGCCTTGATTTGACTTATCTTCAGCAATGGAAGCCAAGGTCATCTATGTATCTCAGAAAATCTGGGGTTTAAAATAAGTTGTCTGAAGGGAACCCTCTTAAACATTATTCATCACTGGGAGTATTCCCTGTCAGCTCTCTCCATTGTGAGTGGGATTCCCAGAGTATCTGTGAGCAGACTGTTTTCACTTTGTCCTGCTGACAGGTTGAGCTTCTGTACTTCAGACTGCATTCCCTGTATTTTGCAGAATATCTGACAGAGCAACATAAGGAAATGGCAGGATGAACTTTAAAATTCATGAGCTGGTACTAGGACAGAGAGAATTAATCAGCTTTGGGTTGAGTACAGAAGAAAGAAAACACTTGAAAATAGTAGTCAGAAGTTTAACACCTCTCCTCTGTGAGAAGATATTGTCTTAACAGAACTTGTAATGAACATTTAATGCAGAGTGTGTCTTATAGTGGTAGATGGGGAGTTCTGATTAATTCAACACAAGAAATGGCAAGAAAAGGGCACTCTCATAAAGGAGCTGTGACACAGGAACTGGTGAGAGTCGGTGTTAAGCAGGGTTGACTCCAGAAGGAAATTCAGTGCTTGCAGCCATGTCAATAATTGTACTGGAGCTGTGTGGCCACAAACATACAATCTGTGTCTGAGCAACTGACAAAGCTGGAGCAGGTATCCCAGGACGCAGGAGCTGGGCTCTTGTTGCTGCTGTGGCTCATCACATGCGATGCAGAAAGCTGAGGAGCCCACCTGAGACTGCTCATACAGCCATGCAGAGGCCCTGCCCAGAATTGCTCACACACCAAACAAGCAAACCCAAAAAGATGAGTTGAAGCAAAACTAGAAATTCTGGCAGGTGTAGAGACTTCTACAAGACCACAAAGCAAGGCAGGCAGAAGCAGCTGTGTCCTCTGTGCACTGCTCACAGGCTGCCCTGGCTTTCTTCAGAATGTTTCTCAGGAGAATTAAGTTTTGGATATTGCATGTTGCGAAACAGCAGTTGCAAGGCAAAGGTGGAGTTTTGGTTAAGGCATCTGTCAAGATTATCTGGACTACTTTGAGACCTATACACAAGTGTCTCGGTGCTCAAGTCCTTGAGGAAACTGTTTTGAGTTAACCTACTGTAGATGTACGTTCAATTAATGGTTCTTCCCCACTTCTGATGATGTGTACTGCTTTTGTTAAGTGCTGCTACTTACCAGGAATGCCTAAAGCTTCTGCGATGATCATTTCTATGCTTTTATCATCCCATAAAGTTCTGGTCATAAGTGGCTTGTTTCTTCAGTGCCTTGTTTGTACCGACGTACAGAGAAAAGAAGTAGTTCTTGCCTCTTACCTAACCTTGCATCCTTTGGGTTTCAGATTCAAACTCAGATGATTTTGATCCTGCTTCCACTAAAAGCAAGTATGACTCCATGGATTTTGATAGTTTACTTAAAGAGGCACAGCGGAGCCTGCGTAGGTAACAAGCATGTCATCCGAGGAAAACAAAGGGATGGCGAATACCTCACGGACATCATGTCCTTCAATAATGGACAACTAAAAAGTCGTACTTAGGAATTTCTCCTACTTTACACTCTCTGTTCAAAACCATGGTTTACATGAACACAGCTGCTCGAGGAGTGGAGGGGCAGGATGCTGTCCAGTAAGCACACGCACGTCCATGGGTGTCAGCTTCGCTTTCGCGGGTGAGCGGTGGCAGGGGAGCCGGGCGTTCCCTGCCAGTTCAGTGCAAATCACGAGACATGGCAGCAGTTCCACAGAGATACACATACAATGATGAACTGCAAAATCTGTACATATTGCATTTTAACAAAAAAGAACAAAAACAAACAGAAAAAAAACCCCAGTGTGAGAACTACGGCTGCTGATGTCTGGGGATCAGACACTGCATTTTTTTTTTTTTTTTTGTCAAGAAGCTTCTTCTCACAACACAGTGATAATATGACAATCCAGAAGAAACCACAGGTCCCAGAAGCCTGCAATCTGTCTTAGCTTTGTTTTAAGATTGTTCTTTTTTGGTTGATTTGTTTTTTGAGTTTTTTTGTGGGTTTTTTTTTTGCAGAAAAGAAAATTAAAAGGCTCAAGCTTCCCTAACATTTTGAAGTTTCATCTTTTAATTCTGACACCCATGTAAATGTCTACAACATTGATCTTCCACAGCAAAATTTTCAAAGCCTTGTTAATGGTCAAATGTGCAGCTTGTTCAGCGATTTATTCTAATGAGCGGACGTGGTGTTACATTATTAATGAGAGTTGGATTTAACTATCTGGGTGTGTGCACAGGTAGTTTATTTGCTACATTCTCTAAAGTAGTTGAGTATTTACAAATGTTAAATGGAGTATTTTTGTTTATGTACATACTGTATGACGATGTTCTTTTTTGTTACAGCTATGCACTGTAAATGCAGCCTTCTTTTCAAAAACTGCTGAATTTTTCTTAATCAAGAATACTCAAATGTAATTATATGAGGTGAAACAATTATTGTACACTAACATATGTAGAAAGCTGAACTTACGCTTATATATATTTGATTGTAAAAAAAAGAGAAAAGCGTGTGGGTGAGGGTGTGAGTGTGCATATGTGTGCGTGTGTGTCTGAGTGCAAAAATGCATTATACACATCCATCCCTTCTTTGGTGAGCTTATATAAGAATTTTGTCAAGAATTATCCTAGCCCAAAAGATATTAACCACCTTCTGCAGTATTTTTCCACATTTTTCTCATTGCTTGATTTTCTTTTGCAGTTTTATACACTGAATTTGTTAGGGGAATGAAATTTTCTCATCTAAATTTTTCTAGAAAATATCATAATTTTATGTAAAGTCTCTCAAATGGGTAATCATTAAGAAATGTTTTTATTTTATGTATCAACGATAGTTTTGGAACTAGAGGTCAAAAATCTTTTTAAAATGCTATTTTGTTTTAATTTTTGTGATTTTAATTTGATAAAAATATGCTGAGGTACTAAGTACAGTATGATTTTTACAGTAATTCTGTGTCTAAACACTGTTCTTGAAGCCAGTAATCTTTTCATTGGCAGAGTTTAATGATGGTATTTATCTATATTTTTTACAGTTATGCATCCTGTATAAATACCAATCCTTCATTCCTTTGTTTACTAAAGAGACATATTTATCAGTTATAATTATCCTATTTATTATAAATTATGAGATGACTAAAAGAATAAAAAGGCCAGTGGAAGTTTTATACCTAGGATGCATGATGGTTGTCAGTTTGGAGTAAGCAAGTGCTTTGTTTGGAAATTCCGCTTTTGCAGAAGCAGTGGGTTGGTTTTGGGTTTTTTCCTTTTTTTTTACTATGCACTAGCATGGCCTCGGATGTGCCCATGACATTGTTGCTGATGACATGCTTCTGTTAAATTAAATAGAAATTCCAGGAAAGAAAAAAACCACAGGAGTATAAACTACTGCTGTTCTGAGCATCAGAATTTCATCTGAACTCAGAGTCTCTACTGAATCAGCAAAGTTTGGAATTTGCTTGTGAATGTATAGATTTGTTATTCTATTACTCTTTGGCATTCATGACTCCTCTTAAAGGTATGGCACACCTAACTATTTAATCTACTTTCCCACTCTAAATCTTAGAAAACTGATTCTTCCCCCATACCAGTGCAGTTGATTTTGATGGCTGCATTCATTTTATCACCAGCATATTGTGTTCTGAGAGATTCCACTGTCTGTCCTGTCGGATGCTTGCTTGATTTTTTGGCTTCTTATTTCTCAGTAGATAGATAGCAATAAAACAAAAAAAAAAAGAAAAGAACTTTTCTGGAGGTTCTGTGTTACAAATGTAACATTCTTTACTCTGCATAATTCTTGTTGTTGCTCTGTAGGTTAAAAATGCAGGTATTTTAACTTTGTGTGAATGCCAAACTAAAAGTTTACAATTTTCCTTTCTGGATTTTGAGTATCTTCTGTTGTAAAGAAAAATATTAAAAGCAATAAATTATTTTTAAGAAATCAATATTTAGTATATCATATTATGTGTTCAAGGACCAGATGCATTACCTATTTTGCCTTTACATTTCTGTGATTAAATTTTAAAACGTTCTCTTTTGCCCTGGTTTGCTGACATTAATAAATTGGTGTGGGGCTTGTGTGGGGGCATTGTTTATTTTTCACCAAGCAGGCATAATGATGTGAGTCAATTTTTTTTTTTTCACTGGCCTGGCAAACATTCTCATCTTGAAGATGGCTTTCCTCTGTGGATTTACAAATTACATATGAAATTAATAGAGCTAGGATTGCTGAATAAAGCTATTTGGATCCTTCATAGACACCGTAGTAGGAAATCCATCAAAACATAAACTCGGTGTTTGCTTTTCTTTTTTTCTTCCCCAAGAGCATTTCAAATTAGCACATGTACCACATTGTCACCAGAGGCAAATTGCAGTGTAGCTCTGTGTGTCTTTTATATGAAGATTGTACTGTTGCTTTCATGCTGTGGTAAGTACCACATCCTCAATACAGGTAACAGAACTGGTACTTAGGAGCTGTGATCTTTCCTAGACCTGAGTAATTCCTTCAGAATGGAAAATTATCTGAATACTAATCCAAACAGAGGGAGCCTAAAGTTGAAGAATAATACATATGCTAAACTACTCTGAAAAGCAGTTGGGCTGCCATCACCAAGAGCAGCACTGAGAGGAAAGTTTGTGCCTCTGAGGGTAATAATACTTGGGTCAGTTGAAAAAAAAACAAACAACAAACACAAAACAACCTCCTCCTCATCCCTTTAGATGTAAGCCTACAGTAGGTAATGATTATGTGTCCTTTTTAATGGCTGTAATGAGAACTTCAATCACTGTAGTATAAGATCTGATCTATAAATGACCTAGAATAGCCATGTAATATAATGTGATGATTCTAAATTTGTACCTATGTGACAGACATTTTCAGTAATGTGAACCACTGACCTGATGGAGCTACTGTAAGATTTGTACAGTAGGTGAACATGTAAAGTTATAGGTTGGACTATGCTGAACAGGGAAAGTGAGATATTAGTTAAGCCCAAGCTGGGCTATTTTCCACCTGCCGATTCTACATGTACTTTTGTGGTTTAATTCATTGTATGAAAATTCCTGTGATTTTTTTCTTTTTTTTTAATGTGCAGTACACATCAGCCTCACTGAGAAAATAAAGGGAAACGAATGTTTCAAATCCATTTCTGTTTCTCATTTTTGTTACAAGTGACAGGTTTTTTTCTCCCACAACTGGTTGTGTACTGGGTTTTCTATTACTCTTTCTAGCAGTTGTAATTTATTTCAGATTATAGGCCAGAGCACGCCTGTGTTACTGCACTTTGGGCAGGGGACAGCATCACCAGTTTTAATACATTTAATGGTTGAAAGGTGCTGTGTGCCTTACTGCCATGAGTACCCAAGTCTGTTGAAGAGCCATGCCATAAACCATGTAAGAAAACTTTCAAAAAATCCTCGGTGGAGTTTAAGAGTTGCTGGTTTGAGTTAGAAGCGGGTGGGGAACATAAGGACTTTTCTGTCTGGCCGCACTGGATCCCAGTTCAGGTAGTAGGGACTGAGAAGTGCAAAATGGTTGGTATCTTCCATCCTGAGACGATAAACACCTGGACTAGGAGTAAGCCTGTTGTAAGAGTCCTTCACCAGCCTCTGTCTCAGCAGACAGATCAGGAGGACCAGACAGGTAGGTGGCTGGACAGGTATGGCTTTCCTGACTCCTTTGTGGATTGATAGAGTGTGCAGCATATGAGCTTCCACACCAGCATTGCCACTGGGCAGGCAACAGGTGGGCCTGGGGACAGCAGAGGGTATTCACACCCGTCTCCTTTACATGCACAGAAATAGGGGAAGAACTGCTTTTGTTTGGTTTGCCCAGGGTTCATTCATTCACAGGTAGCCAGTTCATGGCTGCAGGTCTGTCCTGCTGTGCCAGCAGCCTTCTCTGGGGGTGCACAGCACCATTCTGTGTGACCGAGTCTTCTCATCGAATGTCACCTCAGGAGGGACCCAGCTGTGGTGTGAGGCTGTGCTTTTTAAGGAAAGGACCACTAAATTCACTTGAAAAAATTGCTTTTCACAAAACAACTAGCCTCCAGCTCATCTTTGTTCCCAATGTTGCTGTTTAATTTATGCTCCATAACTTGCAAAAATGTTTAGCTTTTGCATTTTTACCATTTGCTAATCCAAACTGTTGTGCTTGGCTCTCACAAGGATAGTAGAGCGAAGTTCCTCACTGTGTGGGATTTGCATTGTTGAGTCACTGCTCCTGATCAAATTAATGCTCAAAACGTAGTAGGCCAAATCATTCCTGATGTATTTCATCAGTCTTGCTGCTGTTCCTCAAGGCATGAACTTAGCCCAATATTTCTCCAGTTACTAGGCTTTTTAATTTCATTTATTTATTCATTTCATATTTTTGCATAGCACTTTTGATGCTTGCCAAAAAAAGCACTCCACATTAGATTTCCAGGAAACCATTGCCTCCCATCTCCTCCTTTTACATTATTAAAGTTTATTGCGTAAAATCAGGGCTTTCCATTGCCTGCTATCCTGGGTCACCATTTTTCCCCATGGTGAATACTGCAAGCTGAGCACCTGAAATCAGATTCAGGCACCTCAATGAGTGGCCTGATTTTCAGAAACGCTGAGCTTCTCGCAGCTCCCATCAACTTCAATTAGACCTGCTGTCTCTCAGCGCTTTTAAAAATCAAGCCACATATTTAGAGGCCCAATTCAGCACAGCATTTACATTTGTGCTTAAGTCTGTCCTGATTCAGCAAAGCACTTAAGCATGAGTGTTTTTAGATCCATTGAAGTCAAGTGCTCGGCTGCTTTGAATAAAAATAGACTCCTGGATTGGGGCCTAAGATTCCAAATACAGAAACCAACACCTAATTTTAGGCTCCATTTGGAAAACTTCTGCCTCTCCTACTCCCTTTAACCTTTAATGCTTACAGAAAACACAAAAACAGCCATCAGGTCTTAAGGGGAAGAGAGATAGGTTTAGGGAAGAGAAGTGGAAGCAACGGACAAAATTCTTCTTTGTGGAAATGCTTTGAAAAAACTTTAAATCCAAATCTTGCAAGATGCCTTGATTCATCACTATTATTTCACATTGCACATCCAGAATCTCACTGAAGATTAATGTGCAGTTATTCTATTGTCCTTCACCATTAATTAATAAACTGCTATATTAAACTTTAACCAATGCCAACTTCTCCTGCTGTTCCGCGAATCACATTCTCACCATTGATATTCAATGTTCACAAGCAAACTAATCTATAAATCAATTTTCTCTACTTTATCAAACAGCAGAAAGTAATAAAGAAGGTCACAAATAGTACAGTAGCTCCTTGGAGGTTTGTAACATCATAATTTAAAGCTCAGAAAGATTGAATCAAAAGTTGAATTAATCCCTAAGGGAAAAGATTCTATATAGATTCTATTGATAGATATAGGGCAGCCTGTCTTCATTGGGAGCTGGTATACTTGTTAATGCTGCAGGGCAAAGGAGACTAGTCTTCTCAGCAAAGAAGAAAATGAAATCCTTGATGAGAGGAAGTGAGTATGTCCTCTGCTTCCCGTCGCTGTGCTTTCCTTACACTGCTCTGCTGGGAAAAAGAGAAAGCCGATTCATCCCTTGCTACACGATGTGCTCTGCTGAATGGCTGGTGTCTGTGCAGTGCAATTATGGAAACTGCAGCTGGATGGAATACATGTATAAATCTTAAATGTTGCACTTGATTGGTATTCATTCCACAAGTGATGCTTTATTGTCAAACAACCTCAACCCAAAATCTTAGCAGCCTATGAACCCAAAGCAAAGTGAAAGGTTGTTTTTTTTCAGTGACAAATTTTGGTGAAGTTACAAATATTTCTTTTGCAGCTGGAAACATATTCCTCAAAACATGTTTAGCTGTTGAGGTTCCTTTTAATTATTGCAGCTTCCTTTCGACAGTCTTCTGGAATAATAGTTTTGCAAAGGCATTTCTGATTCTCTTTTATAAAAAAAATCTATAATCTTAATGATGTGACTGGACCTGGTGGATTAAGCTCTTCCTAATTCAAATGGAATTAATGGGGAGAAAAATACTCTCATATAAAGGGAAATATTTTTTTTTTAAATTACTAATGGGCTCAGTTGAAAAAATTATACTCACAGGTTTGGTAAACAGTGAGATCTGAGATGAAATGTACCTTTTGGTATGCATGCATGGTGAAGTACAAGATGACAGATTTGTGCTTGCATACTGACTTTTCTTCTGCTGTTTGCTAGTAGAGAGGAACTGAACTGCCATGTGAAAAGGCAACTGAAGAGAAAACAGGTACTATTCCAGCCTCTCCAAAATCTGTGATTAAACTCTAACCCTGGTCAGCCTTTTGTATTAACCCTGGCTTGTGTAAATAGTGGACAGTGATCAAATGTAAATAATCTCATGTGCCTTATTTGCATCATGATAGATTGTCTGCCAGGTGTAATTGAAAGCCAGAGCTAAGTATGAAGTAAAACATGTCCTAAAGAGCAGAATATGCAAATTTCTCTTAGGACTCTTCATCAAATAAAGTATTTGCTGCAGTTTATTTTTGACAATCTGTGTTTCATTCTCTATTAAATTAGTACTTGATAAAGTAATAAAATTATTACAGCCATAAAGTTACTGCACTATACCTTCAAGAGATCTTCTCATCCTTGGATTATCGAGTTTGGCATTATGAAAAACACACATTGGTGCCTTACACTAATTCTTTCCTACCGCATTTGCAACTCAGGCCTATGCTTGTTTATGCAATGTGTTGGCAGAAAATTTATTAAAAAAAAAAAAAAAATCAGCCACACACTTGAGAACTAACGGGGTGCTTTTTGGTTTTAACCATTTCCTGGAACAGCACCACAGCTAACTAGTTTTCTATTGCATGAATAATTTATTGTCATAGCTAAGCATGCCCTGGCTTATACACTCCTGCCAGAAAGTATGGAGTGGTGAGTGCTGTTGCTGAATAATGATTAATTACTTGCCCTTCTGAAGGAGCCCTGTTTTGTAAACTGGTCACACAGCATGTTACGTGGATTGTGTCTGCTATACAAAAGGTTACTTGCAATCACATAATGAGACATAATGATGCACATCACAACAATTCTTTGGTACAAATCTGCACACAATAGAATTTAGACAGAAACCCATTTATTTACATACCGTGTGTGCCAGAGGGTACAAAACGTCACTGCATTGCTGAAGTGCTGCCATTGCTCTTCTGCAAGGCTGACATTTTGGATGAAAACAGTGTGATGGCTTCTTCAGGAATCTTCAGCCTCAGCTTTGCAGGGTTGTCCTGTGACAACCTGCTGGCAAACTCTGGGAGGAACTTGGCTCCCACTGTGTGAGGACTGTATGAGTGGGATGGTTTGCTGACAGCTGTCCAACCTCTTGGTGGGAAGCTGGGATATAGTTCCTCCCTGCAAGGTGAGGAGTTCGCTTGCTGTGTGGAGTGAACATCCCTGCCTGTGTTTGTACCTGTCTGACCTAGGAAGGGTGAGCAGGGAATCAAAGTTTTGCCATATATTGTACTTTGTGTGGTCAAAGGAAGAAGTGCATTCAGAAGTACTGTTCTAAAACCTAGAGCCACAGCTTTTCTGAACCCTAGGAGGAAAAAGATCTAGTTGTTCTCAGCTCCTGCTATCTGGAGAACAGGAAGTGCTTGGCCGCAGCTGTCCCGGGGTTCTTGGGACCACTGCTGGTGACGCCATGATGATTTTTTGCCTTTTCTTTTATACCCCTTTTATACCTTTTTTACAACTTCTGTATTCTTAGTGCTTTTAGCCTACATTCTTGGACTTGTTTGTTAAGCTAGGAGACTAAACATCTTAGAAGCTTTGTAGTTAGGGATCAGTTTACCCCAGACTCCAAGGTCCTCTCCAGAACACATTTTGTAAACTAAGATAGAACCATCCAGGGGAAGGTTCCTTGGGGAGGGGGCTCACTCGAGCCTCTCATTGGGGAATCTTTGATAGGTATGCTAATTAGTAAGACCTATAACATGATACCAGATCTTTTTTGGGGTATGCATTGTGGTGTGCATTGAGGTGCATTCGACCTGGATGTAGTGCACCTAAGGATCCTTAAAATAAGTACCGAGGTAAAATCCCTTTTTCCCTTCTAACCGTGTTTGACTCTTGATTTTAAGACCAGGAAAAGGCATCACTGGCAGCACCACTGGCAGAGCCAGTCTAGTCCTTCCTGGTCTCAGCCAGAGTCATTTGACTGTCCAGGCAGGGTCTCTACTATTTTTGTCTGTGTGATACTAAGGCCCTGCTGGTCAAACTCATCAACTAAGCTGCAGAAATTTGAGGTGCTAGATGTGTGACATGGGCTTTGGTAGGCAATGGGCCTTCTCCTGCTCTGGAGAGGATGGGAAGTCCTCGATGTGCATCTCTGTCCCATGACAACATGGCAAAGCTGGCTGCAGCAGCCCATGGCATGTTTCCTTGTGCAGTGTCCTGGATTGCCCAGCACTCTGCTGATCTGGTCAGGTAGGGTGGTTTAGACACAGGAGCTGCATTGGAACAAGGGTGTGATTTGAGAACCGTGCCTTGGGTGCTCCTATGCTACTGGTCTGTGTCACAGTGTTCAGGAACTCCTTTTATTGGAACTGCTCATTTTGTCCATTGTTGTCTCAAGAAGGACAAAATGTTATGGTATTGTTTATACAAGAGCACAACTGCGGTAGAAGATTTGGTACCCTATAAAATTTGTGTTTTCCTATAAATGAGGCAGATTTTGCTTATGTTTGCTTATGGTACAAGTTTCTGCTCCATGAATGTGTCAACGAATAAACTGTGGCCAAATCATCAGCAGTCTCTAATGCAATTACATACTTGCGTGGAGCTAGAGAAGGTTGTTGTGGGTAAGGCCAGCAAATGGCACCATGCTGCGACCCGAGTAGCTGGTATTTCTCCTGACATTTCCCACAGCCTTCAGCTTTGCCTGCCAGCAAGGTCATGGCCAGCGCTTGGCCCTCTGATACATGACAGGTATGTGAACGATGACGGAGCGCTCTGCGCCCTTTCAGGGAGCACAAGGCAACCATGAGCCACTTGTGGGTTTCCAGGAGCCTGGTGGAGTACACCAGCACCGGCCATACAGCCATGGGGGACACCATGTAATGACTGTTCTATTGCCCAGTCAACAGCTGGGATAATTCTGCAGCTAAAAAATATTATTTTTCTTCTGCAAATAGTTCCTTGAGAGGTAGATCATGTGTAGGCTCATTTACTGCCTCATCCTGTGAGGATCCTCTGATTTGAAATAATCTGAGGTGACTCTGCAGTAGCAACAATGGAGAGTGTTTCTGCCTCTGCCTCTTCCCTTGATTTAATGAAATAAAATGTGGTATGCCAGATTGCTCTATGCTGAAGGCTTCTACCCTGCTACCAAATTTTGCTTAAATGGGCCAACACGGTCAGACGATACTGGAGAATGGGGGCCAGGAAGAAACAACACAAGCAGGAGGATTGTGTGGGCAATAGAAACATGGTGAAACCAGCACAAGCAGGAGGCAGGCACCTGAGTCTCAATCCTCTTGAGAAACAGGGGAAAAAATCCCCAATGGAATCCTCCACTATGATGGCTCAATAGTATTGGTATTATTTCCTAGCCCCCAGATATTTATTTGTGTAACAAATATGGTGTCAGTAGTTTCAGATTCAGACCTTTGCATATTTGCAACTGGGCAACTGTAGAGAGATTTATGTGGAAACCTTAATGACAGTAGATGGAGAATGGACATGAAGCATCAAGCACAAAGCCTCACAGGTCTGAAGCTGCATGGAGAGCCCTATCAGACATACATAATCCCACTGGCTCTTGCTTGTCCTGTTACTAAGCTGTTGACATTGTACAGAAGCTGATATATAATTGAAGAAATTACATACTAATTTGAAAATGGAAAAGGCATGGCAATAAAAAGGCTGCTATGTAGTGAGACTCCTAGAATGCCTCTTCCTAGCAGAAGCAGCTTTGCAGGTAGCATTTATGCTTTTACTCCAAATCTCATGGCACTGGTCTTGCTCTACAATGTTGGGTCTGATGAGACTGGATGAGGTTAAGCTGCCTCAAATAGCTGCTGACTGGCAGTTTATTCCCTCACTTGCTCAACAATGCCAGACTCACTATATGTCTGGGAGGCAAAGAATACAGTTAGACTAGACAAATGGAATAGGAACCAACAACAAAGTGAATCCTGTGCTGTCATATACATTTTTTATTCACATTGCACATAAATCTCATCCAAGCTCATGGGAGAACTTTAGCATCCCCTTAAACTCACATTTATTCTCCATCCTTCTCATTCTTTGCACTATTAAGAAAAAGATTTATTTTCTGAAAACGACTCTTAATCATTGTGCAAATAGCAATGGAACATTTATACACAAAGTGATAAATAGATTATTCACATCTTAATACGAGACTGGAGATTCTTCTGACTTATTTGTTTTTATTGTATCTAACAAACAGATGCTATTCTAATTCTCTAATAGCAATGTTAATTAATGCATTTCATTATTCTCATTTAGATTTAGGGTTGGGTGTTTTTCTCTGCCACAGTGTGCATGGGACAGTTCTACAAGACAGGAAATTAACATATTCAGCACTCCAAAATGCTTAAGATAGAGAAAAAGAAAGCTGGGTTTAACTGGTGAAGGCAATAATCTGAAGTTCTTTGAAAGATGCAGAGTAATGGAGAGCATGGAAATGCATCTGTTATTATGCTGGTTAGTGGAGTAGCTAGAGGAATCAGTCAAACCTTTTGATTATAGTGTTTGATGATAATGGGCATAGTGAAGCAAGAGTAGGGTCGGTGCCAGAGTATATGTCTTTTGCCACAGAAAGGTAATATTGTCAATTCAAGCACTTCTGAATGTGGGGAAGTGGATTGTCAAGTCCTGTTAAAGTGGCTTTTCTTGGAGGAACAGAAAATGTTTTCTCTCTCTCCTGGTTATATCTGTCTTTATTACATTATACTGCCAAGGGCAGTATCTGGTCCTTGGAACTATTTATTTCTTGTGTGCAGAGAGAAACATTGAGCAATATTTTCATTGTTCCATTTTGCTCTCAGAGGTTTGGGTAATGCCAAGGAAAATACTCCTTTGGTCAAACTGAAAGTCATACGGATCTTTGGTTCCTTTACCGGGGCAGTAAGACTTAACATTTCATCTTTTAAGGTGTGTTTAGTCTTCAGATACCTTTTATCATACTCTTCATGAACCTGCACTTCATCCAACATATGCACATGCCTGCATACGTACCAGATAAGCTGGGTTATATATATGCACATATACGTATCATTACCCTGATATATAAAATAGGTGTATGCATGTAGACCCCTCATCTGGGATTTGTCACCTACAAACAATGAAACTAGACTGCATAGACTGCAGTAATAGTTTTCTCTCCAAAAAAGGCCATGGGCTATGTCTACATCCTTATGTTGCAGAAGAATTAAGTCCTGCAGGCCAGCAAGAAGTTCTGATTTCACTTGTGCTCTGGCTGAGAGTATTGCAAAAAGCCTCCTGACTGAGTGACCATCACAAGTGGAGTCAAAGGCAATGCCCTGGGCTCTGTGGTCATGGCAGCTCACTGGTGTCCACACTGTTGTTCATAAACTGGTAGGAAATACACAGTACCATCTTAACTGGTGGTAATTTGAGCATTTCTAACAATTTGTCTCAAACCAGTTTTCTGTAGCTTTGCAGTTACAGTAACTGAATTCAGGGCTGCCTGAAAAAGAAATAATTGTTCCTTAAGGTGTTATTTAGAAACAGATTTGTGTGCTCTGTGAGCAGTTAGTAACAGGCAGACTGAGACCCTCAGAATTTAACCCAATAAGCCCATGACCAGCTAAAAGATGCAAAGCAGGAGTGCCTGTTTTTCACTCACACTGAACTAGCATCCATTGAAGTTGCTCTGCAGGTATCCTTAGTTCCCAAGACTGCAGAGTCCAAAGCATTTCCACACCATCTTGGCTTCTTCTCAGGAATGGAAACTGGCCTGGAGATCCAGCAAGTCCCAGGCTTGGCATGATGCTGGTATAATCAGGGACTACTTCAACATGAAGGAAATTGTCATTTCCTTAAATCTGGGATGGTGTATCAGCCAGTCCAAAATATGTGAACTGGTAGGAGATACTTTTAGCTAACAAACTGCTATGAACCCCTTTCTCCATTTATACAGGGCCAGATCTGACAACTGAAAAAGGGTTTGATTTCCCCCCTCCATTTTCATACACTCACTTTGTGATTAAATTTATAGCTGGCTGCAGTATTTTAAATGCCATTTCCTGTCCCTGGTCATAAACCAGCAAAAGGTCTCCTTCAACCCATTCAGTTAACAGTGATGACACTGTAAGAATTTGTTTCAGCTCCTGTATTTAAGAATGCATTTATTTATTTGATTGTTTATTTAATACAGCACACTTTGGTACTTTTCAATAGCGTCTCTAAACTGAAATAGTTCCCCTTACATGCAGCAACACCAGGTGGGTTCTCAGCAGGACCTTCCCGGGTCACCTTAAATCACTACAGCTTTGAAGAAAATGGTGGGAGCATGTTGTGTCCTGCAGGAGCACCCAGGACACCCACACTAGCACTTACTGACACTTACTCCGAAGTCTAAGCTTTGTACTGTGTCACATACAGGCTCAGCATTGGAAACTCCCAGTCTATTTTTGGGTGTTAGTACCATGGCTCTTCAGGGGTAAGTAGCATATGTCATTTCTGTTGATGTCTGACTTTGCATTTACAATATGTGACACTATACTATTTATTTAATAAGATCTATCTACTTCCATTTAAGAAATCTTTTTATTCAGATCTGTAAAGGGAGATAATTGCTCAGTTCTACTGATTGTCTATTATTAAGGAAAAAAGTATTTAAAGATTTGAAGATACCCTTGCTGCACTCTTCAATGCCTTTAGAGTTTCTTCCTTGTGTTTTTATCACTTCAGCATTCCACTAGCTTTCCTTCAGCTTTTGATTAAATCACCTCCTTGATGAAATCGCTGAAAAAACAGGCTCTGGGAAAGTGCTTTATCTGAGATCCCAAAGACAAGTTTGTTCCAAAGATGTTCATGCTTTGCAGTCTACATATTTAGACCTCTCTGGTGATACTACAAAATCTTTGCAAATGCTCATATTGTTTTTCAAGGCTTTGGGTTACTTTGCTAGAGAGATGTTCCTTTGTGAATTAAGTGCTCTTTGAGGATAAAATGTTCATCAGAAGTCTTCAGAGTTACAATATCATCGTTTTCATCATATTACTTTGAAAAGACATAATTTATATAATTTTTTAAACATACTTTCCTAGTGCATATGTAACAAAGGACTTTTCCTGCCTCCTCATTGAACTTCATAGCAATTGTGTACTGGGACAGAGCACCGTCTCCAGCCAGCCCATTTGGCTGGATATCTGAAATTAAAAACCTCTTCTGGATTTAGTTTTGGCATCCTTTTGCAGTCACACATTGTTTTACTTTCCCTCTCTTTGTACTTTCCTTATTATGCAGTTTTCCCTTCCTACAATATGTAGGTAAATTGGAGATACAAAAATGGAGGCTATTAACAAAGTAAATAAAAAAACCTAGTAGTGTCTAGTGGCACATACTAACAGTATATAAATATATAAAAATATATACACACATACAAACACATGCATATGTGTGCATATGTGTATTATTTGTCTGTACACTGAAAATATTCCCAGCTTGAATAAGGAGAACAAATTCTGGAAGGAGCTGCTTAATGCCTTTCATAGGAACAACCCCAGATGACCCTTGAGGATGGTCTGATAGATATGAATTGCTACTGGCATTATGCAACTGGAGAAACAGGGCTACTTTGCCAAAAGATGAATTCATTTAGTCATAAACACTACAGCTAAGTTGATGCAGGGTTTATCTAAAAAAGCCCAGCAGGTTTGGTGTAAAATGAAAGGCAGAATTTTAATTTGGATGGGAATTGTTTTTCAATAATGCTAATTTGTACTAAACATTCTGATTTACATAAGAAAACAAAGGTCAAATATTAGGCCAAGGAGCACAATCAAAACTTGGGTTCAGCTATGGGAGAAAGCAGGCTGCTGGAACATAACTCACTAAAACCAATTTTTTCAGCTTTTGCCAACTTTCAGGAATTTTCCAGTGGAGGTGTAGGCACCTCTGTCACTAAATGTAACCCACTACATGCATAATTACTTTTCTTAATTATCCTCCAGAGATCTGGTAGAAGTAACTTGAGAGGCTCCTGCACCACAGGCTGAGAAAACCTGCAGTGCTCTCTCTGCTGATTTCTTCCTCACTTTCTCCATGTCTTTTGTTTCCAGTACGACATCCATCTCCATCTTTGGGGTGACAAGAGCTTCTTATTCATCAGGTTATTTGCCTAGATTTATCTACAGGCACTTCGTTGCTCTCATCTAATGCTCCTCTTTTGACCCATCTTGTAATGCAGTCCCCGATGGAGCAGGTGGGGTTATTTCTCTTGAAGAATGGGCAGATTTTTCAGTCTGGTCCAATTTAGGTCACTGTTCCTGGGTCAGGTGATTTCTGGATCCATTTTCTGCCTTAAACCAGGAACTGAACTGATACCATTGATGGATAAAAGTTTTCAGTGTGAGCTTGTGCATTTGGGTATCTCTGTGTTGACAGTTACACAAGGTCTCCCCAAGGGAAGCTCCCACCATTGCTGATGGACCCATGGGCCCACCTCTGCTCCTCCCCTGCCCTGCAGCTCCATTTACCAGCAGCCCCACTTCTCTCAGTTCCATGGTCAAAATCATCACCTAAAGGCAGCCCATCAATATATTTCTTGAACCTGTCTCTTCCCACAGACAAAAAATTTTAAAAAAAAGGAAACTTCCACCTTTTAAAAAAAGCTTTTTTTCCTTGAGAATCAGCTCAACTTTTTCTTTAATGAATGAAAAGAGAAATAATCTTTAAAACAGTATCCAAAATTATGTTACTGCTATTTCAGTTAAATTCATCAAGATGCTACAGCTAATACCAATTCACAATAAAGTTTCCTGAATTAAGAAACTGTAATTCCCATATATTGAATTTATCAGTCTTGGTAGTGAATTAAGGATACATACTATATAATCCTCATTTTTCAATCTTATTTTCTAGAAATTTGAGTTTTTCCTGCATCATTTATTATACCACATCTTTACAACATTACATCATTGTTTTCTACTAATATACTATCTGAAATCGTAGAGTACACCTAACTTTCGATTATGGTAAGAATATTGGTTCCTTTTTTGTCAAAATATACTCTCATTTAAAGGAATGAATGGCCATGTACTTGCAGACTGTATAACCTATATGCTTCCAGAATGTATAGCCTGTACACTGGCTGCACTTCACCTGGTCTTAGCTGTACATGACCTAGTCTAGTTGGGTTTCAAGACTTGCCCCCAGTCACGGGACTTTTTGTGCTGTTTCCCAACTCTCATAGCCTGTGCAGCTTTTATAATGGTTAGGAGGGAATGGTTGTCACTTGAGGTGCTGTTTTCTCTTCATTAATTATGTAGGAAAGACAGGGGCTGATTTAGAGACCTAGAATTTGGATGGATGAAATCAGATGTAATGACACCTGCTCTTGTGGTGTACCTTACCTCAGCCCCTGGCAGTAGCTGTGTTTGTCATTACCTAAAGTGGAGAGCACATGCTCATTTATTTAATAAACATATGTATGAGTCCTCTATGTGCTGAATAAATAGCACTCAGTGACTTTCCCATTCTTAAAGAAGCAAAGGAAGTTTTGGTATGTAGAGTCTCCATCCCATAGAGAAGGACATTGCTCTTTCTCCTCCTCCCCAGTATCTCAGAAAGGAATGACATCACTTCTTCCTTGTAGCAATGTGGGCACAGAGTCAGTGCTCTGAGCAAACTGCAGCTGGATTACTGCAGCAAAAAGCTTGTGGCTGAAAGAGTTTGAAATACAGAAATGCACCCCCAAGTCCTCTCTTCTGCCCAGAATCCAGCATAGACATTCATTATTTCATTGCACTGAGCTATAATGCAGAATTGTGAGAGAGAGAAAGAAAGTTTTAAAATCTCACCAAAATCCCAGGCACTCCTTTGCAGTCATATAGAGGTGCCAAAATCCATGCGGTTTTTTCCCTTATTCTTCTGTAACAGAAGAGAATTAATGTTCCTGGTGATTTACTATCTCTGAAGAGTCATGTCCTTTTTATTTTTAAACCTAAGCAAAAAAGCTTCAAAGTGCAAATCCTTTTAAAAAAAGGTAGGTTTCTGGCTCTAGCAAAATAAAAGTCAGACTTTCAGAAGAAAAGCAGATGTTTCCTTAAATTAGTTAGACAAACACTTCCTGACATTGGCACATGGTAACATCCTATAAATCCCACCACTACTTACTGCTTGGATCAAGGTTTAAATATATGCTTTATATACAATGAACCATTAAGATTTTGTAACCTTGTTGTGCTCTACCATTCTTGCTTATTAAACAGTAGTAAAATTAGCCAAAGGGAGCTGAGGTTGTGCTAGTAACTATGTCAAAGAAAAGCAGTTTCTGCGAGGTCCATTTCTTGCTCAGGCTACGTGTCCATTTCCCACTGGCAATCATACACTACACTGTGACCCCAAAGACTGTTTGCTATTTCTTTTTCACACATGCCTATGCAGGAACATGGATTCTCTAGAGTGGGCTTTACTTTGCCCCTGGCCTTTTAGGCATTCTTTCAAAACCTATTCTTGCAATAGTAACCAATTAAACTAGTTACTAAGAAAGAAGCATGTTTCAGCACTTAAGTTAATTGAACTGTTACAAACTAAATATGATTCCAAATTGTTTCTGTATTCCAAATCACTTCATGCATGCAGATAAAATGAAAAAATTACTAAATCGTTTTGAAATGTGCAAATCAGGCATACAATACTGACATTTAGATCTGTGACCTGATCACAATGTAGTAAGTACCTCTGAAAACGTTGCGGATTTTAAAGCTGTCATATGAAACCCTTGAACCACTGCCTGATGTGATATTCAATAAGTGGAAGTCAGGCTGCAATCAAATTGTGGAACTGTCTGCATCAGGGTTTTACTACCAATTTACCCAGAAAATAATCTTTCCCTGATTCATTTCACGGGCCAAGAAAGAAAGGAGAAATGACTTAATGTATAAAACACATGCTTTATTCTTTGGGACCTTGGTTTGTGTTCAATTTGTGGTCCTAACTAAAATGAGCAGCTCAATCCCCAATGAACGGTAGTCCATATCACTGAACTACCACACACGATTAGGCACAATTGGCTGTCTATGCTTAGGAGAAGTTGAAGAGTGATTTAGCATGGAGACTAAATCACTTCTTTCAGCTGTAAAGTGGAGTGGCCCTTTCTGGGACTCTGTGACCAAAAAAAGTACACAAACCATATCGTTTCTTTTTTCAGCATTTCTTCAGTACAATAAAAATAAGGGATAGGAAAAGGCTCATTTTCTAGTAATAAAAGCCATATGGCAGCCCTAATTTGCAGCTATTCTCTTTTATTAAGAAATTAGTAACTACCATAACAGGCAGAGTGATGGTGAAAATACTGGTACATGGAACAAATGGATGCTGCTAAAAAGAGGAGGAGGAAAAAAGATGCTGAAGAAGAAAAGCAATGATGCTGGAAGCTGGCAAAAGCTTTCCTCTCTGAATCCTGGAGCAGGAGAAATGCTTGCTGGGTAATACATCTATCTAGTTACATGTCATACATGACCACACTATTGAAGGGTTTAACTATCCTGGGATTTAAACGTGCCTCTACCGGGATAAGCTGCACTTGTACAAAACAGAGGACTGTAAACTATTTTGCCAATGGTGGAGTGGTGAAGCTCTAGCAGAGGGGTGATTTGAGAATACCAAGGCTTGCACAGGAGCACGGGAAGGAGAGGGCGATAGCTGGATGGGCTGTGTGAGCACAGCGAGCTCAGTGAGGGGTGAAGGGAGCTGCAGAACCACTAAGCAGGGGATTAGAGGGAAGCTGAAGGGGAAAAGGAGCCTACATCAGTGTAGTGTAAAGAGGCAATTAAATGAAGTCACTGGATCTATTTCATAATACTCCATCAGAGGATATTGGCTAGTACTATGGAGAGATTTACTATTGGTACCTAGAACCTTCCTAAAACATAAGGCTCAGAATTAGACTCTACTGTAATATTAGGTATAAACAGGCTCTATCAAGTACTAGAAATGCCTTAGTGTGGTGCTCCACTCTGAGAAATGGGTCATGATAGCTTGGCAGTGGGATGCACAGGCACTGCATTCAGCGCCTGAGCTGGTACAACCAGGGTGATGTCCTGAGCCCTGGCTGGTCAGAGCATTCCTGTATATTGCTTCTCCATGGCATACAGACAGGGGGCAAAGAGGGCAGGGGAGTAAGCTCGCAGCCCTTACACTGCAAACTTCTGTTCAACTCTGTGTACTAACACTAGACCTCAAATTCACAAGCTTTTATGTTTAACAGTGATTTTTTGGGGGGCTGTTCTCAGGGATTCCATTAATTTTCATTATGAACTATACTTGCGTCTTTCATCTCAGGAAGAAACGATTATGACTGGAGGTACGTGACAGCCTTCCCTTTTTAGTTGCTGGAAATAAGTTAATAAATGCAGTCACAATCCAGGATACTATTCTCATTCCTTATTGATACCAACTATACTCTAACAATGAATTTCAAAGTGCTGCTGATGTAAACTTTACCTGAAGCCTGTTTGATCTCAGATAAGCATCTTCATCCCATTCTTCATTTCAAGAAAAGAAAATCTTACCGCGCAGAAACATATTCATGTGCTTTGGGTTTAGTTCAAGATAAGCCGTGCTTTGCAGGAAACCTAATTAATACCAATCACAAGGAAAACAGAAATTGGAAGGAAATGTTCTTTCATTTCTTGATAAACAGATCACCTATGATACATAGGCAAATGGACATACCAATTTGCTTTATTTTGAAAGTATCTCCCCGTAGGGAGGATTTTTTAGGGAATAAAGAGGTAGTTGCACTTTTGCTCTTGTGTACATGACAGTAACTTTGTTCTGTTAAATGAGAGTTGAATAGTGTAAATCAGACCAGAATTACATCCTGTAAATGTGGGTTTAGTGGCATTTAAAAGAGTTTACTCCCAACACTCAAAATAATTATTATTAATGATAACTCATAAATACATCTTTTAATGTTCCTATAATGCATTTCAGGCATTTCTTTTCTCCTTTCTCTTCCCCCCTGCCAAGGGGAAAGCCACAGCTTATGACCTAAGAGACCTTACAGGCTTAGAATAGAACCTTTAGTGATAAATATTCATATTTGGAAAAATCTTGCAAAATCAGAGCAGCTAACTTCTGTCACAAGTCTGCATCACATAATAACATTTCAGCTGACCTTTAAGAAATTTTGCTGTTGACCAGCACCCTTTCCCATCCATGGATTTCAGTACTGGAGTTAGCCATACTGGCTATGTAGCTACTTCCAAACAAGTTTAGGACTTGGTTTAGATCTGATTCATAAAATTTTCATGCACAAAGCAGAGTTCCACTCTTATGAGTGCTCTGGGTCATATTGGGAAAGGGAGGGTTTGCAGGAAAGGTCACTAATCTTTAGAGAAGTCCCTGCCTTGGCTATTAATCCACCTTTAAAGTCCTTGATGTCAACATTTCAAGTGACAGTATGGTATATACCAAGCTGGTGAAGAAATACAAGCATCAGATGGTTTAGTTTTATCAAGGCATTGACTCAACAACAAATTGTGTGAGCTAGTATTCTATTTGGCCCCAAATGACTATAAAAAAAGGAGAAATTTCCGTTTTGTGACTTCCTTTGAGCTTCCTAGTACTTTCAGCTTTGTTCTAGCTTGCTCTCAGCTGTCTTTGTATGATGCAACTTTTTTAGCTGCAACATTTAGGGTTTGCCCACACAAAACTATCCAAAAACCCAACAAAACCACCAAAGGACTCAGCTGCTAATACACTAAATGTTTAAAGGAAAGGTCTAAACAATGGATCATTGGAATGACTGGTACAGGATAGCCAAGGAAGCCCCTGTTTCTGCTCTTAACACCTATGTGCACACATTCTTTAATGTATTTCAGATTATGTCCCTTCACAGCCTCTCCTTTCCTCATTTAATGATATGCTATGTTTGCCTTTGAGAATGATTTCTTTTTGTTATCCTGTGGCATTACTGAGGAAGCTTCTGATGCAACAAGTCACTTTAAGAACACAGAATCTGCTGCCCATGCTGAAAGGACCGATATTTTCATTGCAAGAGGAAGAAGTAAGAGGAAATTAAAGAGTTGGAAAAGTTGCCTTTATCAGCTTTGAAGGAGATATAAACATGAAGAACAGAATTCATTGGCTAAAGATAAAGCTCCAGAGCTTGGACTAATTCCTGATTCAGCATGTGTGCACTGCTATTTAGCTACTGGTCTGTAAGCTCTTGGTGGTCCATACAAGCAATTCTTGTCATTGCTTGCTGGCAGGTGCCATTAGCAGCCTGCAAGCCAGTCCTTAGGCATTTCTGAAAATCAATGTCTCTCTAATGAGGAAAAAAAAAAAAAAAAAAGATTAAGAGCTACCACACTAGTTAATTTTGCTTTCTCCTCCCTTTCTTTTTTTTTCATTTCTTTGTGTTTATCCTCACTGACATTAAGATATGACCTATCTAGTCTACCTTTAACTGCAGAGTCTGCCTGGCAGTCTAGCTGCATCAATGCCATTTTACTGTCAAAATACGTCCTCAGATACTTGTTTCCTTGGACCTCTGCACACATATTTTCTGCTGAAGCTTCCCTAGCTGAAAGAGAGCTAGGGTATGTCTGTGTGGTACATCTGTAATAATAAACCTTAGCTACAGCATGGACCTACTTCACAGAATGCATTTGGGTATTGTATTAAGCTGTAAATAATATGGTAAGTATTCAGAGGGATGGATTTATGTTGCTATTTTTCAAGTAACGGTGGCTTTGAGGCATAGTATATGTATCTGTCAAAATAATACACACAGCTCTGCAGTTAACTATTTACAAAGGATTAAAGTTTAGCTCCTAATAAGATGTTCTCTCTGATGCTTTTGCATTTGCTACCTAATACCATGAGAAAAAGTCTGTACAAATTATGAAGAGAATGTAGGAATTAGTGCAGATCCAAAATATTCTGTTCAAAGGTGGATATAGTGAAAATCTGGGATAGAAAAAGCAGTCCAGACAAAAGCATTTCTTGCACATTGTAAGAAGGAAAATGGAAACAAATCTTTATTGAAGTTCAGAAGTGATTTAGACACAGTCCTTGATTTTGGTTGGATTTCTGTAGGGCAAAAGAACCATAAAGCTGTAATAGTAAAGCTCACAGTTCTACCAGCACTTCAGACGAAACACTCCTGCCCTGCCAAAAAACTCAATAAACTATCTAAAGAGAAAAGTCTTTCTGAGGATTTTGACTGTATAAAAGCCACAAGGAATCAGTATGAAATTTACAGGTAAGTATTGCCAATTTGCAATTTTTCCTATTTGTCTCTCCATTATTTTGAATGTTTATCATCCTTGGTCTCCTTTTGGCAGCATGTGATTCTTTGAATGAGGGAAAGCAGATACTACATGACTACTCCTCTGCAGCTGTGTTTCTAAGTCAGCTGCTCTTTATTTTCTAATTGGGAACCATGTTAGCATACGGGCTCACCTTTGGTAAAAAATATTATCATTCTGCACATATCCACTGAATAGCCAGGATTTTGGAAGCAATAATGACTGAATTAAAAACAAAATAGAAACAGACAAATGGCATTTAAAATTAGAAAGATGACTGGGGAATTTTTAAAATAAAGACAAAAAAATTGTAAAAATTGTAGAAAATCATAGTTTTCTGGATATGTTCTTCCAGCTGAAATCATAGAGATCCTGTAATCTCAAAGCTAGAATATGTTAAAAGCTGAAAAAAATTGAACCAGTTAATATCAAGGTCAGGTGACCAAATCATTTCCTATTTAAGTAGATGCCAGAAAAGTGGCAACTGAACTAAGGACCGTTACTGCTTGACAAATGCTAGAAACCTAAAAAAAATAGGAGTATGTGGCTTCAAACATGAATTTGGCATATCATAAACTTTATGGAAGAATTATAATTAGAATTCTAGAATCATAGAGTCATTTAGATTGAAAAATACCTTTAGCATCATTGAGCCCTACTGCAAATCCAACACTGCCAAGCCCACTGCTAAACTTTTCCCCAAGTGCCACACCTACATGTCTTTTCAATACCTCCAGCAACGGTGACTCAACCACTTCCCTGGGCAGCCTGTTCCAATGCTTGGCAACCCTTTCCATGAAACAATTTTGCCTGATGTCAAATCTAAACCTTGCCTGATGCAATCTGAGGCCATTTCCTCTTGTCCTGTTACCTGCGAGCAGAGGCCAACACCCACCTGGCTAAAACCTCCTTTCAGATACTTGTAGAGAGTGGTAAGGTCTCCCCTGAGCCTCTTTTTCTCCAGCCTAAACAAGCCCAAATCCCTCAGCTGCTCCTCATAAACCTCGTGCCCTAACTATGTATTGCCAGGAGGCAAAGTCTGCAGGAAAAAGCATTTCCTGCAGAGAAAGTAGTGGTACAATATATGACAGCATTCAAAGAGTTGAATTTTCTGATTAATTTAAGTGTATCAACAGATAGTATGGATTTTGTACAGGTGTTTATTCTGCACATACACAGAAAAATGCCTGCACTGCCTGTTGACATCAGCCACCTGTTCAGGTTAGTTATAATACCTCATTGTGACAAACAGCACGATCCAAGAGGCTATTATGATAGGATACTTCAGTAGTAAATTAGGATGTAAATTAAGATGTCACAGACACAATATGATGCCAAGGTTAAGATTTTTGATGTAATGAATGATGGCTTAATGGAGAGACAGCCAGAAGTCCCAGCAGAGAAAAGCAGCTCAGTAGTACCAAAAGTTCTGGTTCAAAATTTTGCTACCAATAAGCCAGCACAGAAGTCTATGATGTACCTATATTCTAAAACCTCATTTGAACAGCAAAATCCAACAGAAAATGAAAATTGAAAGAGGATATTTAGAAGATGGAAACTTCACATTTTTTTCATTTAGCCTTTAACTATTTTAACCATGAATGCAGCACTACGAACTCTTCTTGCTCTTGATGTCCCTTGTGAGCATCCATTCCAGGTGAGCTTTGACTTTCCTAACACCATCCTTACATGCACAGGCATTTCATAGGTCTTCCATAGACTGAGAAACAAAGAGAAATAACGAACAAGCGGAGTGAATCTGTGGCAAAATGGGAAAATTTCCTATGATTCATAGCATATGCATAAAAAAGTCTAGAAATTAACTTAAATTTGCAGAGGATTTAAGCTATTTCATTTAAGGAAGACAAGAATAATGGCAGATTGTTGCCAAGGGATTCTGCAGAGTCAATTCTACTGAGCAATAAAATGGCAGATATATTTGAAGTTTATAAATGCAGTTCGACATGTGTTTCAAAAAAATATCTAGACATTATATTCATAATGTTAGCTCAATGCTCTGCACTGGTTGAACAAATAAGAGGGATGGCAGGAAGCACTAAAAGGAAGATAGTAGCAGCAAACTTCTTTATATCATTGTTTAAACTGTGGTAACCACAACTTTAATATTACATGGAGTTCTCTGTCCTCAGTTTTGAAAAGTACATCACAGCATTAAAAAGGATGGAAAGAGGAAAGATTATGAGACAGCCAACTTCTGGATGAAAAATGACTAAAACAGGCAATAACAGTTCAGCCTGGAGACCTAATGAGGACAGATGTGATGGATATGAAGAAAAAATAAATGGAAAGAGGAGACAGGTAGAAAATTATTATTCACTGAGTATTATAATACCAAAATAAAGAACATAAAATCTAACTGTCTAGGATGCCTCAGACACAAAAGGAGGGAATTTTGGGATGCTGTGAACAGTCAAACTGTGGACTTCATTGTCACAGGAGGTCCATGTGGTTGCTTCCAAATTTTGCATATGTTCAGAAAGCACCTGACAAACTCATGGAAAGAAATCATCCAGGATTATTAACTCAAGAATAGTCTTGAAAGGTCCAAGCTGCAGGTCACTAGAAGGTGGATGACTTTACCACAGGGACACAGCACTGCCTAGATATTCCCTTTAGCTTATCCTGTCCTGATGCTCCTCACTAGGTTTTATATCAGATATTAAACCCAGGGCATGCACATGTGCAGAGGGTATGATCAGCTCTGTGTTTGTGTGTGATGCCCTTATTCCATGGAACAGGAGCAATGCTCAGTCTTTTCAGCTGGCCCAGTTGGTCCATTGTGCCATAGAAGCATCCACTGATCTTATAACCTGAAAGAGGCTAAAACAGGCACTAGGATAAAGAAAGATGTGTCCCTAATGGGCATTGGGCTGTCTGTCCTGAAATCATCCCAGGAGTGCCAAATATATGGCTGGGGAGAAACAGAAATAAATAATAGAGGGAAATTAGTTTTCAATTGCTCATTTGGAATTGCTAGTTTCAATCAATGACAATTTTAAGGCATTAAACACATTCCAGAGTAACTTGTCAAAAAAACCCCCCCTGCAGTTGCTGACATTCTCTGAGGTTTTTTTAATAAGATCAGGGTCAGTGATAGGAAATAAGCAGGAAGATGAATAGGATGTCAAAATTAAATTGAGTTCCAGAAGAGTTATCTTAAGTTCCCAGAAAAATAGAAACTCATGAAACTTTGTCTGAAACTAAGCAGGAAATGTGTGTTTTAGCTTAGAGGGAACAAGAAGGCTGATGACTGTCTTTAGCGGTATTAACAACCCATGCTATTTTAGCAGCTTGAAAACACCCTCATCCTTTGAATTCTGAAACAGAGAAGGTTCTACTTACTTTAAATCCTAATGATTTGTGGTGCATCAGGCTCTTTCATTTTTATACAGGGAACCCAGATTAATTGTTTCAACCATCTGACTATCCATTACAATCTGAGGATGTACTTCTTGTTAAAGTATCAGAACTGTTGAATAAAATGCCATTTTAACAACCCATATGTCTGTGTTTTTGTTTTGTTCTCTTTTGCAAGATGTTGTAGCACTTCATCTTCTCGAATGTAAGTACACTATTGGCCAGACTGTTATTAATCATCATTGTTGTCAATGAACAAAAGTCCAGTGAAAGAAAACAATTGAATGCCTAGTACTGCAGAGGAGCTCAGGTTTCAGAATGACCACACTGATGAATAATGTTACTTTCATTTGGGAATTTGTCTATGCATTTATAAATCCTGTTCTGAACTGGGGTCTTGCTATATATTTACACCATTGTTTAAGATACTCTGTCTATTTCCTCCTTGGGATCAAGGAGGCAGGATAGTGGGTTTGAATAAGAGCATTAAAACTATTATTAAAAATTACTCTTCTCCAACCAAAACCATGCAATGAGTTCATCATAGCAAAATAGGTTTTCTCTAGTTGTCTGCAGATGAAAATCTAGAGTTTTAAGGACTAGGAAACCCTTGAAACAAACAAAGAGACCATATGAAGGCAGGGCTAAGTAAAAAAAGGCTTGAGAAGCAGAGAGTCACACAGGAATAGATTTAGTTAAGGACTTCCAAGATAACAGAAACAGTGGAGAAAGTGAAATAAATAAAACACAGCTCTTAAAGGACTAGGGCTGGGTAATGCATTCCAGCAGGAGGAACCTGGAACTCAAAAGGTCAGTAAGTTTTTTGGGATTCTGAGGAAGAGGGTGGACATAGAGATGTTGCATGTTTTGCATAAAAATGTTTATCTCCTGGTCTATGTGAAATACCTAAAAATCACATGGTGAGTACTGTCTATTTGCTTCCAGTAGCTTGAAGTCACTAGACTAGAAGTGAAATGGCCCTCAAGAACAAAGGTATGGGAAGGGATGTTTTTAATCTGTTTAGGAGCTCTCTTTTGTAAGACTGTCTCCTATTTACAAGTAAAGCAAGAAACCCATAATGTTATATTTAATAGAATGAATTAGACCCAGAAACTGTGCCTGGAGGAAATCCAGGCACAAAGGAAAGCTTACAAGTCCAGAGACCAAACTTGTAGATACATCACAGCAGACTGGTAGAATCCAATGAAGTAACTGGATGAGCTTCATAAAAAAATGTTTGAGCTCATTTCTTAACCAAGTTCACAATATAAATGCTAGGTCTTTTATGCCTTCTGCCATATTCCAACTACTGGCTTGACTGCAGTGTTGCTATAAGTACCTAGTAGATTGGTTTTATAGTTACACTTATATATATCAAATTAGTGCTGTTTTCTCCCCTGCAAACTTGGGATTTTAATTTAGATTCTGCTCTTAGCTGAAAACCAGCACTTTAATGTCTCTTTAATCTACACTACAGTCTCTTAACTAAATGTCATTTCACACCTTCTTGGTTCTCCAATAAGGTGTTCTTGCCTTACTACTCTCTAAAAAGCACTGTTGTAGGGACTTACAGCATCATTAGTTTCTATGCTTAAACATGGAAAATGATATATAAGAACTAAGCTTTATCATTCTTAATGTTTTCATATGCTTGCAGGGAACTGCAAGTCCGCAGGGGATAGAAATAAAAATGGAAATATAGCAGCATTGTACTAATATAGCAGTGGCTGTGAGAGAATGAATGTTATGCTCTTGAGCTCAAGGAATGCTTATGCAGGAAAAGATTGACTCATCTGAAACCAGAAACCAGAGAGCACCTGCAAGTACTAGCTGGACATGAAGGAAAAGGCTGGACACACTCACCATGCCCTCTTATATCTCTGAACTAGAGTCCCATGACATGAGGAGGCTATTTGATAATGCAAAACATCAACTTGGATGTACCAGGCTATATGACATGAGGGGAGGAGAAGGACCAGTGGTGTTAGTTGTATACTGGATGTGAGTCCTTGAGTGTCTTGCCACACAACAAGGGACTGGTGGAGGGTAGGACTGTTGGTGAGAACTGCACGAGTGCAAGGGTGCATATTCATCCACCATCATTCTGGTCACTGCCTGCAGTATGCTATTCCTCCTTTTTCCTGTGGAATGGGCTGCTGGTCTTCTCCTCCAGACTGAATGCAATGACACAGTGACAACTGCGCAGATTTTTACATATAAAAATATAAATATAAACATATATATGCGAATGAGTCTCTGAGTCAGAGCTGTAGGCACCAGGCTGTTGCACTCTGTATTTACTTTAGGCCTGATGGAAGAAAGTATTAAAATGACTGATAAGTTTTCTGTGTTAACAGTTTTTAAGGAAAAGTTAGATATTCTGGGTCACAGTGCGGGAAGTTTATTTACTTCAGTAATTTAAAACCTAATGACTTTCATGGTTAATCCTGTTTCCTTTGCTGCTGCCTTATCTCTTTTGATAATGATGTAAGCTTGAATGCAAGTGTGAAGGGCATAGGTTTATACCTGGAAAATCACTGAGGTACTCTATTTGATCATGCAGATCTGTCTCACAAAGACCTGAAACCTTGTGAGGGGCTATGCGCTACATTTATTCCAGTGACAACACCCATTTCTTTCCTGATGCTCTCATTGAAAATGAAAATTGCCTGCTTCCTAGTCCTAGAAATACATAATTTTCTGTATATTTCTTCCCCTTACTTATTTCAATCCCTTCTTCTAATCTAGCTCAGCATTATATGTATCAGCATGGGTGACAACTCAAGGAAGTGAATTTAGAGTGGTTCGTTTCACTGAAGGCCTGACTCCTTCGCTGTTGATATCAGAGACAAAATTCAGTGATTTCATTAGTACACAGAATCTGCTGAATAACTAAAGTCAGAATACAGAGAACAGGAATGACCAAACTTGTGGAAGAAATAATTTGAGATGCCTGATCACAAATTTAAAAGGAAGTCCCAAGAGGAATAGATAACTATGGAGAAAACTGAAGTTCTGCAGAGTAGACATATCCTGATTTCCCAGGAAGTGTTCTCAGTGAAACACTGGTGGGATGAAGAGTTTTGCAATATTTCACTATTTTCTTTGGCTCATGAATGTCAAGGGCAGTTTGTATTTCCTTCTGGAACTGAGATGTCCTCAGAAGTAGCTGAGCCATATGACACAACCATGACTCATTTCTTGACTCAGCTGAGTTCAGAAAGAATAATGGAAGAGGACTGATAAAGCTTGGGCATGAAACAGCTCACCATTTCAGGCAGTTTCTTTGGTCTCTAAATGGAGTGGGCAAAATTCTGGATCTCAAAGAAAAAGTAGAATATGATAGCAACTTGAATATACATTGCAAAATCAAAATTTCCCTATAAAGCTTTAAATTAAACGAAAAAAGAATAATTTTTCACCCACTTACTAGCTTGCATGTAAATGAATAGAATTCCATTTTTTGTTTTGTATTGTATTGCTTCTCTATTGAATTAAGTCTTTCTCCCATTTAAAAGCCCCATCTTGTTCTGTCAGTCTCTAAAGCAGCTATTCAGCAGCCAACCAACACAACAGAAATTGTCTATGCTGAATGTTCTTTTCCATTTTTGTATTGTATCCTAGTCTCTTATTATAATGGCACTGCCAGCAGAACTATAGACAAGCGTGTGTCAATATTTCTATGCCAAACACTGTTTTATTAGTAGATGTTTGTAACAAGACCATTCTAATTTGTATAATCAAAACGAAGCTAAATACAATTATTCTCCATCCTGACACTAATTTTCTCTAAAAATATACTTTATTTTCTCAATCACTTTTAAAAGATGGACAATCAATAACAAAAAAAGCGCTGAGGTTGAAAACAGCATATTGCTGGTTATTCCTCCGCAGAAAGGGACAAGAAAGAGCATAAGAGATCTTGTAAGTATTTAACTCATGTTTTTATACAACATGCTGGAAACCAGGGAACTCCTTCTCATGGCCGAAAGAATGATTTTTCTTCAGAACGTTTATTTTGACCTTGGTCTACAAAGACTATTTGTAGCCATAGATGTATTTTATCTTTCATTTAAATAAATGTGCATGAAATTTGTATTTTCCATTGTACACTACTTTGCCATTTTGGGTTTATTTCCCCTTTTTCCTCCTCATGAGTACAGAGAACACTAACAACAGTTGTGTCTATGCCATGTCTATTTTCAGGAAAAGTGTTTGCTGCTGACCATAGCTATAAGTGTGAAGGGAAAAGATAAGCTTGTAGGAAGCACTGCCTCATTTGCATGCTATTTTTAGTACAGACCAATTCTTTCATCTTTGTAATGGCTTCACTTCTTGCACAAGGTGAACTAAAAATAGAACTTGTTTCTCCCTTGGTAGTATAAGGCAACAAACTGTACCGCAGATGTCCAGCTTTCAGATCTGCAGAGTTTTGAAGTCCAGAGCTCTTGACATTTACAGACCTCACAGGCTCTCTTAAAATAGTCTTGAAAGTTCAACCAATGACCAAAAGATTGCTTGAATTCCACCTAATACTGTGGTAGATTTTCATATAACCAGGCATTTCTTTCAATACTGGTATTAGCAGCCTGAGGTAAATCATTACTATGGTTTTAGTTTACAGTGATGCCTACAGATGTGAGCCTAACCGTGTAGGGTTACAAAAGAGCTCTCACTTGTTCCCTCTTCTGTTTCCTCGTCCCTCTTCTGTGCCCAGCTGCATTCATCCTGACCTCTCCCTTCCACTAGGTCAGGTGGGTTTTGGCCTTTCCTGTGGGTGGATTCATCCACTAACCAAAGAGGCAGGTAACTGCATTTCTGCTGACTTTTTCTTGAGCCAGTGAGCTGAGTCTGTTCAGACAAGCTCTGGTGGTAAATGGTGGGCACACACAGCCAGGAGCATCAAGACAAAAAAAGAGGGGGGGGGTGTGTGTCTAGGGAGGATCTCCCCTTTCTGCTGGTAGTACACTGTGAGTCTAAAACTATTTCAATGAGCTGTACCCTGTGTAATTTGCAATATAGCAAAAGCATAGCTCCCGCCATTTACCCTACATGCTGCACCAGAATTGAGGTTCAGTGATTTTCTGTGACAATTATTTGAAATATTTTCTTGCTCAACATCATAGTTCAAGTTCATAGCCTGCTTGTGGAAGTGGCTTGCTTGTATTGCTTCCCAGGGGAGCACTGGGCCAGTCAGATTATCACCATGCCGTGCAAGCGGGATGACAAAGCTTGTGCTGCTCCTGGACCCACATAGCTTGGCATCACATGCTAGGAACACTTACAGGCAGCTTGTTATAAAACACTCAAATGGCTGCTCAAATCCTTGAGCAGAAGGAGCACATTAGACCTGCCAGACTAAAGATTCACTGTTGGAGTTTTTTTCAGTGGGCAGAAGAGGAAGGGGCTTATGTATGAAATTTTACCTCTGGATAAATGCACACCAGGTAAAATTTGCATTTGTTCATATTTTCTACCTGAATTTTGCACTAAAAATCACAAAATGAATATGAGTATCAGCCCCTGTTCACAGTCTTGCTCTTTCTACTTGCCCATGATAGTAAATCTGACTCTACTAATGGCAGGTGAAACTGCTTTTCATGGAATAAGAGACGGTTTAAAATCTTTTAACTCCTTTCTTGATGGATTGGTGAAGCCATTTGTGTATGCATATGGTGGAAGTTTCATTTACATTTTTAATTCATAACTCCATGTAGCTTTTTACCGTATTCTGTTGCTTTACCACAAATAAATAAAGCCGTCATTTTGGTACACTGATGAGAATAAATCACCCCAGTCTTATCCCAAACCCCTGATGATGCCAGTGACCATTTCCTGCACCTGTTGTTATATGACCTTATTTTCTTGGCCATGGATGTCTTGAAATGTACCTCATTTTCTGGATGACAATTTCCTGGAATTACACTTTGCATAAAATTAGAAAACAACTTTAAACCATGAAAACTTTCCTGTTTCTGAGTCTATGTCTTTGCTTATGTCATAGGAACCCATTTTTAGGCATCAGTTCTGAAATACGTCTCAGTTCATGAAGATACATATTCAACAACATGGACACAATCTTTTTTTCCCTGTTTTGTTCCTTCTTTTTCCAAGCAACAAACTCGGAGTTTGTGCATGGGTTTATGCAGTAAAGCACAGATCTGGAGTAGTTTGTGATTTCTGCTGGTCTGTGATTTCTGTGCTCATATTTCTCAGAGGGGGTGTCATGTTCTGCCCGTTCCTAAGAGAGTGATTAAAAGTGCAGAGTGCAGTACATCAGCGTGACAGAAGGTCCTGGTGGTTCCTTATGGGCTTGACAGTGCAAAACATTACCAAAATACAAAACAGAATCGGTAGCATCTTTAATGCTTTACCTTTTACACTGAAGTGTTTGTCTATTTTGTGTTTATCAATATTTCCAGTTGTCTCATACATTCTTCTTTAATGCTGAATGTCTCAGTAAATACGATTTTCTTTCAAGGAGTTATGGTTCTCTCTTTTAACTTAACATTCAGGGGTATATTGTTTTAACAATATATGTTATTCCTGCTTGGTAAATCCAATCATTCAAACACTGTCTCTATTCTGTCATTGTACTTTATTCCAGTGGAAAAGTCTAAGTATACATTATTTTTGGGTTGAAAAATTGAGAATATAAACTCCACAGAAGCAGCTGATTGATTGACATGGTGGAATGCTCTGTAATAGAAGAGTTTTTCCCAGGAAAATCTGCAAGTCCTAAAATCACAAAATACATAAATTAAAAAATTTTAAAAGGTAAGTAAAGGAATGAAGTTAATTATCACACGATTACAATAATGGAAAGATAAAAACTAATCAGACATGAAGAACAGATTGTACAGCCATTAACCAGGCTGTGGTAAACCATTCCTTAACCCTGACTTAAGAGATCCATCATGCGATTGATGGCAGACAGTTAACTAATGCTTAAACAATTCCACAGTAATTTAAAGCTGTGGTAAATGGCATCACTCAACCAAGCAGTCACCCTCAGTCCCAAAAGTTATTTTTAACTGGTATGAAGTTATGCTAACCCTCTCTGCCCTTTCCCTGCCTAAACTGCAGAGGCTAATAAGTCTTCACTAGCTGTCCTTTTACCGAAGTCCAGGCCAATGACACTGATTGTTTGGGGTTCTTTTCCTGGAAAAACAATTTCCACTGAAGAGCAGTGTCAAATGAATTTGGAACAACCTCCCTTGGCTGAAGCTGCATTTAATCTCTTTATAAATATGTATTTATTTCCTCACCTTCAATTATTTTTTTAAAAGTTGTTTAAAAAATTGTTTATTATTAAGACCAATCTAACATCTGGTAGCTATCCAACTAATTTTTTTCTGCCTTCTCACTGATTAATGATCAATCAAACTAGTGGAAGGAGCTGAGTTTACACAAGAGGGGCGAAAATTGACTGACGTGAACATGTCCTTGGTGAGTGTTGAAGAGGTAGTGGTAGGCAGGAGTGAGGTTGCTTCTGGAGTGTTACATGGCTAAACAAAAGGCTCTGTATTTGTTTAGTAATTTTACTTCTAAACTGAGGATCAAAAGTGGCAGTGAACTAAAGATTATGCTGGTGACACAATGCTGGGTAGCACTGCCTATGTAGAGTAGGATCAAAATATCATGTGAATGAGATGGATATCCAAGGATTGAAGTAAAAAGAAATGGTTGAAATTTAATAGCACAAAGTTCAAGGTCATGTAGTCACAGCCCAACAAGAACTTCTGCCAAGGACTGGCAGCCTATATTTTGGAAACAGCTGAAGAGAAGGAAAAGACTTGGGGCTACTGTCTGGCTATAAGTGGGTAGGAAAATGAAATTCCTTCTGTGTTTTGTTTGTGAGTAATTCCTCTTTCTGTCCCTCTTTTCTCATGTCTCACAAGGCACACTTTCCTGTCTCCATACCACAGATTGCTGCCTTCTCTCTGGTGGTGATGGAGCAGGATCACTCAACAGGAGCACTCTGCAAAGTACATGAGAAAAAGAGGTTGGAAACTGTTTGAGGGGAAGTAATTGCAAAATGTCAGTGCATATATGGAGGCCATGCCATGGGAGGTGGTGTGCACAGCCCTGGTAAAACATGCTCAGGAAAGATTAATGCAAAGTGGAAGAGGCGCACAGGAAGACTACGAGGTGTATTTTGGGGCACAGAGCTCTAGTCTTACTGGAGGACAGAAAACTTCTGTCTAGTTTTGCTTAGCAAAACAAAGCTGCAGAAAGCCTTCATTGCCACAAATGTGTGGGCCAGAGGAGAAAACATAGCTAAAATGAAGAGGAAAACAATTTAAACTGTTGGAAAATGTTACTGGGACATTAGATAGATTCAAATTAGAAATTATTTAACACATGTATATTTTGCCATGAGAACCAGAATCGGATTTCTAACCATTGGGTCAGTAAGTGGGGGAGCTCTATTCCAGAACTGTCTGTCTGATGGGACAAAAAACCTGTTATTGTCAGACTGGAAATTGATTTCCTATGAAAAATAGTTTGATATGAACCCTGTAATAGCAGGGACATGAACGGTGTCTTAGGAGGCTTTCAGTCCTATGTTCCTGGGCAGTAGCAAGTACCTGATGAAGGCAACATGCAGAGGACTGACCTGTAACAAGTACCTAACGAGCATTTGTGCTTTTAAAATTTAGAACAGTATTTTGCTTTCAAATATGGATATTTTTCTGCAGACATTGTTTTATGAAGTCCAGGGGACAAGAACTGACTTTGTGAGAACCAGAAGAAATGTTTAATATATGGTTTATAGGTGACACAGGTAAATATTGAAGCAGTAATTTTCTATAATCCATTAGCTTCTAAATTATTTTTTCCCTAGAACATCAGGCATTTAGGAAATCTGGAAAAGCAGTCAATTTAAACAAACTCTCTTCTACAGCTGGGAAGGAAGAACAAAAGAGCTTGGAGAAAATGAGATCTCTTGATCTGATTCTGACGCCCTGCTGCCTCTCTGCCAGCCCCAGCTAGTGACCAGTGTCAGCACTAATGAGGGGGAGACAGCAGTGTGCCTTGTTGTAGCTGCTCTTTCTTCTTGTGCGCTGATGACCTCCCCAGAGTGCACCTCTGAATATGCAAGCTATCAGCTCACGTAGCATTTTTGGGGATTGCAGTCCCACACAATTTCCTCAGACACTGTGCTCCTGCAGATGAGAAAGAAAGTGGTAGACTTGGCCACCATGCCACATGGAAATGGGGAGGGCTGGGAAGAGAGAGCTGGAGAGGAAGATGACAGTCTGGTGTTATTCCAGGAGGCGTGGGGTGCTGAGGGTCAGCATGTGTAATTGTCTTGTTGCATCTCATGATTAAAGCATTTGAAAATTAGTTAAAGACCAGTTACTGAATAGAAAGGGCTGCAAGGGAAAAAGCGTCATTCTTCATTACATAGGCTTGAGATGAGATCCAAATCGAACCTGCCACACATATTCACTCAGCTGCACATGCTTGTAGCCAGAAGAATGACAGCTTGATACCTACCTACATGTCAGTCAGTCTCTTTACCCCAAATAAACTTTTGCTTCTATGGTATCCTTTGCTTCAAAGCAATGCTGACAAGGATTTATTGAATTAACCTAAATGGCTTTAAGCCCCAATTCATGCTGGTGCAGCATGTCTCTATCAGGGGTTTGCACTGGTATAACTAATTGATTTAGTTACAGATGGGAAAATTTTCTTAACAAGAGAAGGCCTAAACTGCTGGCCAGGCTGCCTTTGTTGTTTGCAAGTAATCTCCTTCAGCCTGTTGTTAGCATAAATCTGCTCTATTTTGGATTCCCATAGAGCTAATTTACACAGGAACCACACAATAGCACGGTTTACATTTCTTGCTCCTTTTCAAAATGGACTGCAGGATCCTAATGAAAAAACTTTTCACAAGTTGTCTGCATTTCTGTGAATATTTCATTGCCTCTGTCTCAGTCCTCAAGTATACTGTGGAAAAGCAATTCATTTGACAAATGAGCTTTTTCTAGTTGAGCGCAGAGAGTAGAGTATTCCGTTCTGCTCCCGAAGTGACTGGACACACAGCACCCTTTGAATCCCATTTCTGATATATAATGTTATATTAACAAATCTGAGACCTGCTTCCTCTGGCTATCCTGTAATACTAGACATGAATTTTCTCTCACTGATCTCAGGGCAAAGCTTATCTCCTGCTGGGGCTGTGTGAGCTCAGCTGAAAACCTGTGCACATGTGTGAAACCAACGTGATGAAATCCAAGCTGATGTTCACAGAAAATGAGTGTGTTCTCACCTGATTGAAACTAAATTGAAAATGAAAACAACCTTTTTGGTGGAGAATTAGATATGAGGTCCAACTTCAGGTAAATAAAGTTTGGAGACCTGTTATACAGGGGTGTAGAACCTGTGACAATTGGATCTTGGTCTTATTTATTTATTACTCACCACAGTGATAAAGCTTTCCTATTTATTTTTAAAAACACTGAATTCCTTCTTTGTCGTCCATGTATGTACTTTCAGACCTAATAACCTTTTCAGGAACAGTGCTGAAATCTGGAGACAGTGATACAACAAGCTTCAGCAATTGTTATCACTCCTCAATGTGGACACTGTTTTAGGAAACATTTTACATAGAATGGTATGGAACAGTAACAGCTCATTTGGCTCTATTTGCTACCTCTCCAAAATTCTGGGTTTTTTTTTATTATCCGCTTGAGTGCTCTTTAGTTCTCGTTTTTTGTATTGTTCCACTAACTGTGAAGTAGAGGTACAACTTAATGGGCCCAAATGATTCACATTAATGTAAGGAGTATATAAACATTGCAGTCTTTGCAACAGCAAGAACTGTATTTTCCTTGAGAACATTTATGCTCTTCACATATTTGAATGATACCCATTTTGCAGTCTAATCCTACAAAGAAATGGTTGGAATGTGGGGCATTACAGAAACTGATAAAGAGAGATTTGTAGGTGAGTACATCATAACAATATTTTATTTGCCGAAATCGTTAACTTATGTGTCTAAAACAGTTTTAAACTATTCATAGAATTGAAAAATAAAGGGTTTTGTAAAGAAAATAAACATAAGTAGGTGACTTTTTACCATGCTAAATAGTCTTGTTGCTGCCTTTCGCTCAAACCAATTCAAAAGAAAATGGTGTTTCCACATCAGGAACAAATAATTCCCCTCTCTAAAGTATATTGTTATGGCCATCTACTTTTTTCTTCTTTATTGTGAAAAGATAGACATGAATAAGTAATGCAATTTTCAAGAGAGATGTTGCTGCAGCCCAGAAATATGAACTTTTATCACACAACTTTTTGTATTGCAAAGACTTTTGAAAATTAGCTAAGGAATGGTTGACGGCTGGAGAAGGAATTGGGTTGTATCTTGACTAACCAGATTGTGACTAAAAGCCCACATATACCCTTTCCAGACACAGTTTTCACACTACTGGTAAATTTTCACACTGCTTTTCCAAAATATTTTTTAAAATTGTTTCTAAGTAGACTATGTAAAAACTTCAAAATATATTAATTTGCCAATCAACATCTTTATATGCATATCTATCTATCGATCTATCTATCCATCTATTTATCTATGTATCTCAGAATAAAATTTTCTATGCAAAATCAGTCAAAAATGTCAGAAACTGCTCACTTATATGACTGGGATATAAATATAGATTTTATTTTTCATTGCAGGGAGTGTTCTAACATTTCTAAGAATGCTGATCATTCTTCAATGCTTGTGTCATTTGTAGCACAGCTTTTTCTCTGTATTAGGAAAGTCTCAGGCTACTTGACAAAGTGCAAGGCTTAGTTGGGCAACAGCCAGAATTCCAGCATGAAAGAGCAGAATTCATGGTAATAATCGATGTTCCTGAAAGACTAAACAATGCAGTTAGGCTCCAAGGGTGGGATTTATAGCAATCACCATGGTGGTGGAAAATTTAAGGCAGGCAAAAATATTAAGTCATTTTTCCATCAATTTTATAATACTCTGCCTTTTTCAGATCTCCTGCATCTCAGCTGCTTTTGTCTGTTCTCACTTTCTTCATTTATCCTCATTCTTCGTTTTCCTTAAGCCTCTGCTTTATATACTCAGTGCTGAGTAAGACAATGAGGAGAATTTGTTCCTGTACATCTCCCACTCTCCCCCTAAGCACCCCACACTGTATTATACAGTAGTTAAGTCTCATGTGAGTAATGGCTATGTCCTTGAGGAGAAAATACTGATTATATGGATAAAGATTGGTCCATAAATAAAATTAAAAGGAATCAGATGCATAAAGCAAAGAGGCTAGAGAGTGTCTCACTGGAGTCTGAACTCACCTGCCCCTTTCTTATTTCTGACCTCAGGTAACATAAGTAAACTAGATTGCTGCTTTTTCTTCACCTGTTTTTATGTCAATGTCAAGAACTATTTACAACCTCTCTGAACATGTTTTTCAGGAGAAATATGTGACCAATGTAGAAATTCAAAAGGACTGTTTTGGCACCTTGGTCATGCGTGGAGGGAGAGCACAAGACATTATAAGAGTGGTCTAAGCAGACAAGCTGGAAAGTAAGAGGTTGGCTGAACAGCTGATGTGAGAAGAAGCCCTTGCAAGAGCAAGAACTGGTCCTGGACGCCTGTGGAATGAGATGAGAAAGCAATTTTCTTCATACATATACTTCCATCTTATGAAGACTCCATGTATTAATTTCATGTCAATGAGTAGCCCTACTGACTTCATTAGAACTACTAATGTGTTTACGATTAATCACATGCTTATATTCTCCCCCACTGAAGATACATTTTCAGGAAAATTGTTCTTGGAACACTTTTCACCTTACATGAAGGTACTGCCTCAGACGTGAGACCCATGATATTGCTTACCAGTGTAACTGCTGGTGACCCACAAATCACACACCAAATTACCCAGCGTTGGACCTGTCTTTGTGGGAACCAGGTCAACTGTTGGGTCTGCAACCCTTGACTGAAGATGCAGCAGCATCACACTGGAGCCAGAGAATAGCAGAAGGTGAAGGGGAAAGTAGCAGGAAACTGGAAAACTGACTATTTTCAGTAATAAAAATATCTATAGATGATAGTGCCTGACTTCTGAGTAGAACCTAACTGCCCCTCATATTGAACTAAATTTCTTGTTGTTCTTGACCGTGTCAAGCTGAAGCAGGTAGGAGGTGACACCTGGGAGTGTGACCCCCTTCCCTCCTCTGGCACCCACTGCTTCGCTCCAAGTAATGGGCAAGTGCCTTCTTGCACTGGGGATCATAAACCTGGAATCCTCTCCTGACAGCAGTCTTCTGTAACTATTTCTTCAAAGAACTGACCCAGCTCTCTCCTCTTTTAATGTTCAGGCAGGGAGAGGTGGTTTCCTCAATTGCTGCTAGAGATCAGAGCACTCGCTGAGGAAGCGAGACACCCAGACTCAATACCTCGCTCAGCATGAAATAGTTCAAACACGTCTCTCTAATTAGTGGGGAATGTGCAAAGAAACATCTTGAAATCCTATTAGAACGTCAGAGTTTGGCTGAAAACTCTGTATCACGCTTACCAGAGGTGGTGTGGGCTGCATTCCCTGTGGATGCTGTGCACAAGAACCTGGCTGAGTGCTGAGTGCTTTAACCAGCAGACTGGTTTGCAAATAGGACTTCCTAAGGAGAGGTGGGGTGTAGCTGGTGCCTTGGATGGCAGTGGAGTATTTGGTGGGAGATAAGCATTCATTGCCCCAGGACAAGCACGCGCAAGTGTACCGGGGAAAATAAACGCCTTGGGAACTTGCAGATGAACTGGGGATATGACTGATAATTCTTCAGAAGACCTTTGGTAGGTTTAGAGCCCCTAATTTAGAGATGCCTCTGCACTGGATCTTCCCAACATAAAGCTCAGATGGTCAGAAAAAACTGGCAAACTGTGTTTAAATGAAAATGTTTTAAATTCATTCTCTCCTCTTCTCCTTCTTTCCTTTTTACATCTTCTTATGAATTTGAGCTCTTTCACAGAATTTGTCTCTGGAGGGCTTCTCTATCTCTCTCCTTAGGTTTCTCAGACTCAGAGAGAAACATAAAGACTGTTTTAACTTCTACCCTGGGATTAATAGAATCCAGCCTGTCTAGCTGCTGGGTAAATCAGAACAATTTCCCTCTATGCCAAATGCTGGTGGTTTGTCATAGATGTGCTCAAGCCCCTTCATTAAATGTGGCTTGCAGTTCATGCTGTGTACTGGTAGCAGTTAGCTAAGGGAAGAGAGAGACAAATAATGACCAAAAGGCTAAGTAAGACTCACTTCCAAACATCTTTCAACCACATCCCCAAACTGGGAGCAGATCTGCTTTGCTGATTGTAAATGTTATATTATTTGGATGGACTCTTTAAACCCTGCCATTTTTGGCATTTAAAAGTAAAAGAATAAACAGAACCACATCTGGTTTGCAAATGTGCATGCCACATTTGAGCTTTATGCAATTTCGAATCAGTTGTTAAACACTGAAAATCAGGGTTCATAAGGGAAATGCCTACTCAGCTGATTGTAGTGCAACTGGTGCAGCTACAACAGGCACCAGACACTCCTGGAATAGCACATAGCTCTGTATGGCTACACAGGCATAGGCAGAAAGAAAAGGCAGATGGTATACTTAACTGCACTTAAAATGATTGTGTGTGTGTCAATAATGACTGCCCAAATCGGATTCTGCCATAAAAATCAACTGTATGTGCATACTACTAAAACAAATGCAGTCCTATAGAAAAAAAAAGTGGATTCCAGCACTCTAATGATGCTTAGTATGATGATCAGTTATTTTCTATTGGCTGTAGGTTTTTAAAGTCTTAAACATTTAATGATTAATAACATAATAACAAAAATAAGTAAATCATAAGGGTAACCCTGACAAAAAAACCCTTATTGTTCATGGAAAATATTCTTAAAAATACAAATTATGTCTGTTGCTCAGATTGCTAGCAGAAGTTGGTGGATCCTACAGTCTCAAAATACGTGCCTTCCTTGGACTCCATAATGAAATTCTGGCAGGGTCAGCTGAGTTCATAATTTCAAGGTAGATTAAGTTGTTTATGGGTGAAAGTTAGGCCATGTGGTAATCGATGGAGTCTTTACTGTCAACCACAGCATCATACATATAAACAGACATTTCATATAAGACTTTAAAATAAAGAAATTTTCCTTTTCTGTATGCAATTTAACGTTCTAACAATTTTTCAGTTTTAGAGAAAGAATTTGCTCAACTTAGTTAAATAAGACCATTAAAGAATGTAATTCCTTGTAATTGCTCTGTATGCTCACTCCTCTCTATTCCTCTCTATAACGTAGAGAGTGTGAAACCCTTACATTGAATGTTATTCACTGTTAGCAACCCCACCAATCTCAGCAGGAAAGCTCTTGGAGTAGTCTGAGAACCAGTTTGAGTAAAGTTCGCAAAAGTTGGCTGTAAATAAGCACCAAATTCTGTCAAACTCGATCATATTAATCAAATTTGTCTCAGTATCTTACTTGTCCACATTCAGTTGCTCAGTATGCAACACTATTAGCCCAAACACATTGGCTGAGGACAATTTACTATGTGCTTCATCCCGTGGTCTTTCTCTCCGCATGGAGTGCCGTGCTGACATATCATCCTAATGCATCCATTTCTGGAACAAGCAGAGTTTCCTCTAGCTGGAGTAATAGCAGCTTAGGTTTATGATGACACTCGTAGAGTTTAGGCTCTCAAATCTCTAAAGTACTTTTGAAAATTGTATGCAATATTTATTACCCCTCCAAATTGCAATTCAGTGGAGTAGCAGAAGAGAATTGGACTGCCTTTCATTACAGTTTCCTGACCTTTTATCTAATGTAAAACCCCATTTTTAATGGCTGGTGTCTTTGCCAAACCCTAAGAATTGCCTTGTATGGCCTTAAATGAGCCCCAGCGGGTATGAGCATTATGACATTGTCTAATTACACAGTCACATTTGAATTTTGTTCTAAACTATTTGTGCTTCAGTCTGTGCATAGGACAGAAGGAGCTTAACTGAAAAGCAAATATTCAATTTTAGTTCTCTTCCCATTGCTCAATATGTCCCCTATGCCTTATTTACTGCACAGTATCCAAACCTTGCTCTGAAGATAATTACTATGTCCCTTCCAGGTTTTTCTATGGTGCCTGTTGCTATAGTACCTGAACATTTTACAAACTTTAATGAATTTATACGCACAAAACCCCTCTGAGGTGAGGAGTAGCATTATTCCATCTTGCAAGTGCTGAACTGAGCCACAGAGCATTGAAGCTAATCCCCCCAGTCCTCTAAGATTTGAGGTTATGAGTTCTGAATTTTTGGTGTGCTACTTTATATATTCTAAATTGCACTGCACTGCTTGTATACGAGAGTTATCAAATCAGTCACTCGAGAAATCAGGAATGAACAAACACAAACAGAAGACTTAAATAAATCACTTGCCCACTTCATATGACAGTGACATAAATCCAGCTTTCCAAACCATTGTTCCATTGTCTTGACTTGAGACCACCTTTCTCTTCCTGAAATCCTTGCCCAAGCAACCACTTTTTATAGCAAATATGCATAGGTCCTATAGGCAATATGCATCACTCTACATCAAGACAGGTCTAAATCCTTCTCCCAGCAGAGCAGAAGGAAACACTGCCAGCTCTGCAGGTCAGCTGGTGATGGGGTTATTTGAGGAGAGCTCAGCAAGGACAAGGCTGTGGCAGAGATGGTAAATAAGTGTTTTGCTCTGATGCTCACTGTAGGAAGACTGAGGGGAGCCCCAAACCCTCTGAGAGGACTCAGCAAGAGATTGCCTGAAACAGAAGAAACTGTGGAAGAAGTAATTCAATAAAGAGATAGAATAAACACTAAGAAATCACTGAGACTGTATGATATTCACCCAAGAGTCTTAAGAGAATTAAAGGATGAAATAGTTGAATTATTGATGGTGGTAATCTTTCCCTTAAGGCTTCACTGATTTTTGAGGAGGGGAGAGTGGTAAATGTGGCACAAAATTTTAAAGAGGTTTCTAGGGAAGATCTCCAACCCTGTGAGCCTGTGAGCCTGATGCCTGCACTTGGTAAATTAACAGAAGACATGATAAAAGATGGAGTTAATGGAAATCTGGATAAATGTGACTTACTGGAAAGGTAAAACATAGTTTCTATAAAGGCTAGTCCTGGCCTTTAAACAAAATGGCAGGCTCTTGAGGGGACAATGAGCAAATCATTAAGGATGACCCTGAATTTTCAGGAGATTTTTGGCAAAGTCCCTCACCATAGGATTTTAAGGAATGAAATTTCCATGGCATAGGAGACATGGATGGATACTAATCACAGAAGCATAAACAGAAGGCATGACTAAACGTGGTTTTCAAAAATGAAAGGAAGGCTCTTCTAGGACCTGTGCTATACAACATGTCTGTAAGTGACCTGGAAAGCACAGCAAACAGTGAGGTGACAGAAATAGCTGAGCTGGGGAGTCAGGCTCCAGGCTGGCTCTGAAAAATTGCAGAATGGGCTTATGAGACTAGAAGGCAAGATGGAAATTAAAATTCTGTACAGGTACAGTGGTGCAGGTGGGAAATAATAATCCTAAATTTGTGTACTAAATAATGTCCTCTGACACACCTATTACTATGCCAGAGTGAGACCTTAGGTCTTGTCACAGAGAACTCCAGAAAAATGTCAGCTCACTGCTCAGCAACTTTTGGAGACAAAAAAAAAGGGGATTTTAAGGTGAAATTAGAAAAGGAATGAAAAGCAAACAGGAAAACAACACTACAGCTCTGTAGCTATGGTCCGACTGTACCCTGAGTATTCTGTACCGTTCTTGTCCTCTTGTTTCAGAAGTGTATGGTAAGACAGAAAAATCTGAAGAAGGGAAATGTGAGTGACAAGTGTTCTGTGGCAGTGCCTGTACCAGGAAAGGTGAAACAGAGTGATCTTCTTACTGGAAAAGAGAGGACCTACATGTGGGGGAAGAGGCATCTTTGAAGTTCATGAATGCTGTAGCAAAGGTACAACTGGGAACTGAGTGCTTCCTGTCTCTTCCTGTACAGGAACCAAGGGATGATGTTACCTGCATGTTTTCACTTGTGTGTAACAGACCTGTAAGGCTCCTCACTGAACAATGTTGTGTGCCTTAGAAGCCTCAAGAGAAGATTGGGGAAGCACTTGGAAGAGATTTGTGCTGTGGGTGAGAGAAAAGCTACATCAGGTGTAGGATTGACCCTAACTGAGGATTCCAGAGGTGAGTGAGTGCTGTGGGAGAGGCAGGCTGTGCTCACCCTGTGCGACACCCTGCTCGGGTTCCTGCACCTCGGCACCTCGGCTGGAAGCAGGGAACCAGGACCCTGCTCCACAGCTGCACCACTGCTGTTTCACTTTCTTGCTGTGAAGAAGGCAACAGGTATGTGGTCAGGTATCATAATGCATAATGCAAAGAAGCTGAATTAGGTCATATCCTCTCTGCTGATTATAGGCTAGAAGAACGCCTGATTACAGCATCTTGGGACCGTTACAAAACAGGCTTGCAAAATCAATGCCTCGTTATATTTTGAAAATTAACTGAAGCTGAGGGATGAAATCCACACATTCAGAGATGATAAGGCTGATAAGTGCATTTTGAATTTCTCCATTTGAAAGAAATACGATAAAAGCTGGGGATCTGTTTAGGGGTACTACTTCATTTGAGACATGCTCATATCCACACTGCACACAGGGCACAGTGGGAACAAACACAGAGGAATACAGACTTGAGTTTTAAGTCAGGAGAGAAAGTAGACATCAATCATTAGCAGTAAGTAAATTGGACCTGGCACCTTAAGTGCCTTAAATGTTAGAAGTTACCCCTGAAATAGTATCCTGATTCTTAAAGGAAGATACTAAATTACTTGCTGAGCAAATGGGTGACATAATCAAAATGATGAACGTTGCCAAATCCTGAAGGAATTACGGTGCCTGGGAATAAGGAGTTAGGAGACAGGGCAGGAGTGAATTGCCAGTTTACAAGCAAACATCACACAAAACACAAGAATTTAAGAGGCACAGCTGTAAAGAACAATCTTTATTTTGGGACAGTCTTAGTTGAACATAGTAAGTGAAATCACAGTTCTCCAGCAATTCACCTTATATAAATGTTGCTGTTATCACTTGTGTATGCATGGAAAAACACGAACCCAAATAATTAATAATACAGAACAATCCTCCCTCTTAAAATGGAGATGAAATTAAACTAGATATATTTTCCTTTAAAAGAATCTCTCTCTATTATCTTCAGAGTGTTTTTCTGATAGTGAAATGAGTGATAAGATGGTTCTAGATGAAAAGAAAAGCCTTTTAATTTACTAAGGAAAAACCCCAGAAGGCTGCTATGACTGGCAATATTAAAACTTACTCCTCTGTAATTGACTTGTGTCTAATCTAACTTATTTTCTCAGCATTAATGTTGGTCATGACAGTGAAACAATATTACCAATTCCAAGAAATATCAAAGATCTGATTTTTTTAAAGTAAAATAAACAGGATGGCTGGGAGGCAAAAAAAGAATTTTTCTTGTACCATGAGTAAGCCAGTATGGATATTTTAAAGTAACTTTTGAGACTGACCTCAGGTTGCCCCACAGGAGTGCAATTGACCTCAATTTGAAGATTGACCTCAGGCTGCTGTCCTGTTCTATTTAACAGTGCATGGCTGCACCAAAACAATTAATTTGCAATGCAGAGGTCTAACAAGACCTGCTCTGCAGATAACTCATCTCTTCTGGGTTTGTTCCTCCTTCTTGCACTACAAAAGGTGGGGAGGAAAAGAGCAAAATGGCCTGGTGTTGGAAGCAGGCAATTTTGGCACAGGTGCTGGCAGATATCTGCCGAACACAGAAGTATTTGAGGTACAGCAAGTTGACTGAAGAGCTGACTTTGCACCTTAGTCCCTTGCTGATCACTGGAAGCTGAAGAAGTTGTTGTAGACAACTGTCTTTTGTAGACTTCGAACAAGTCCTAAGACTGAGAGTCATTAGACATAGCATAATGATATCTTGTAGAGGAGATCATGATTTGTCAGATATATTGACTATGAAGACTGCTTTTTCTGACACCCATCATTGTGCTAACCATATTGATTTATTTTGCATTCATCAAAGGAGACTAGGGTTTTTAAATTACTAAAATTGGATATATATGCTAATTTCACACACAGGCACAAGTGCTACATTTTTTGTGAAGCTGAAATTTTGATCGCAGTGAATTTCAAGCTTCCTACTCGTAGTATCACCAGCTCAAATTAATACTCTTTCTCCTCTCAGTAAGGAGTGTGTACACCTAGGATGGTAGTTAACATCACTTTTCAGTGTAGATAAACAAAAGCAGAAAAGTAAGCAGAGCATCAATTCTCATTGCAGTGGCTTTTGATTCAGGGCTCTGTGGAAGTTCTGCAAGCAGTTCTGTTTTTAATATTTGTGGCATTTATGAAATGAATATTCACTTGGAGCAACCTTCAGATAGTTTTTACTATTTCTTCTTGCCACTGTTATTCTATAGAACATCCAAATTATGATAAGTTGTCCCTTTGCTGAATGTTGTAAAATTAAGTATAAAGTGAAAGCTAATTTGCTCTAACACACTGCAAAGCATTATCGTCAATACTTTTATTTTTCTAGTTCTTCTGTTTTTAAGAAAGATTTCAGAATTCAGGTTTTTTTTTTAGGTACCTATTTTTAGATACCTATTTTTCTTATTCGATAGAATTTTTAATTTTTTTTTTTCTGACCTAAAATAATATCCCTCTAGGAAGAAAAGTTTTTACATCTTAATGAGGATTAGACTGTTTCAGAGCTTGCACGGAAGCCTTCAAACATCATTAAGGTGTTGCAGGACGAATGTGGCTTTTTTTAATCAATGAGTGGTTCTCATTCACCTTCTACACAATGCTTTTGCAAAATGTAAGGGTTCTTTTAGAGAACAGACCTTAAAAATAAGGTCTTAAAAGCCTGATCAGAACTCACAGCTGCTGCTGCATAGAAACATCAACGACTTGAACAGTATTTATGTTCCACTTTAGAATGAAAATTTGAGTTTCACAAAATTGCTTTTTCTAATATGATGCTCTCTTGAGAAACTTTTCATGTTATTCTTCTCTACCTGGTTAGACTGTTTTGAAATTCTTCATTTCTGTTTGCAACTGTCCTAATTATTTTTTCATTCGGCTGCAGTATGCTAATCGAGTGAGAGAAAGAAAATGAGGGAACAGTGAGGTTGCCTCTATGCACCAGTAGTGGAATTGTGAAATGGTTGCTCTGAATATGCAGAGAGGAATTAGATACTTAATCCAAAGAAAGGGCCTGTATCAAGATTGAAGTGGAGATCATCACCTCCCATCATCCTAGAATCAGACACCAAAGTACTCAGGCAGCTAGACCTTAACTTTTATTTTTTCCTTGACATAAACTGTGGCTTGGACAGCTTGATGGAACTGAGAAGGCTGGTGTAACATTTATTCCTTCGCGTTTTACAGGGAACTTAGAAGTAGCAGCTGAAAACTAAAGGTTACAAAACCTGTTATAGAAAAACCCCTACATAATTTGGGATTTTGTTACAACTTCTGAAGTGACTTGGGCAACATGAGTCAGATCTTTCAAGGGATTTAAATGTTGACAACGTTAAGGGTTTTTCATACCAAGGGATTTTAAAAATCCTTCCAAGTACCCCTCTGTATCTTTAGCAATGGAAACACTATCATGAAGACCCTTAAAGACATAATTAGCTTGCACAGCAGGTAGGTGATGTGTGTTCAAGAGCTTCATTCCCTTCTGAAGGTGGACCCAAGTTTTCTAATTCATACACTTTTGAAATGTGATTCATTTTCTTTCCTTCAACTGTCCCTTGTACTTATCATGCTCTATGTATAAATTTAAAAATGAAAGAATTTATAGCACAGTTGTAGCACAAATCCAACTTGTTTGATTTCCAGCCTGCATGTAAAAGCTCAGTACCATTTCTAACGTTTGGAGGTTGGGATATAGGGATCACATTTTATTTATCTACCTGTGCTTTTTGAAAATCAGCTATTCCATTTTATTGAAATACACAGTCTTAGTATGCCAGGCATCAGCGCTACGAAATGTCATCTGTCCCCATTTCTTTGTGTTATAAATCCTTGTACATTGCAAAACCAGTTAGATTAAAGAGCAGAAGTAGTAAAAACAATAGAGAAATTGTAAATTTGTACCTGTATGTGTGGGCCTGATTCTCATTTGTACCTATTTTGTTTATAGTGGCAGAAAAACGTGGCTCTCAACGATACGCAAGAGGATTTTGCAGTATGTTCTGCTTCACTCAAAACTTGTATGAGCCTGGCTCCATGCTGTTGCCAGCTGTGGGATTATGGTCTTAGGCTCTTTGTATCAGTGCAATTATATGTATCAGTGTAACGATTAACACCAGTTGTTGACACAAATATAAAAGAGATCTAGATCTGTAAGCCCCTATAAAATATACAAAGGGACCATATACTTTCTTACATCAGAAATTTGTCTACATGGTCCTTTGCAGGCAGGTAAAAGCTCTTTCACACATTGTTCACTTCATTCTTCCTCAGTTTTATTCAGAAGCAGAACAAACTTGAGTTGTGTAGTATGAAGAATCAGCTTCCCACCTCTAGTCAGAAGTCAGAAGCAGGTTGTATAAAGTTGGCTTTGGTGTTTTCCTAACAATAGCTACTGGACAGACCGGCTGAAACCACTGGCAAAATACTGCATGCACACACTAGGAATAAATAAAAGTTATGTCTTATCTGCACAGAAGCCTCTGCTATTCATTTTTTGTAGCTCTGTCTTTGATATGAATTGCTTAGGTTAATTGCATTACATGGGTATGAGCTTTGCAAGAATGGGTAAACCGGGCCCTACATATTTGAAGTAGCATACTTAGTTAACCCATTCATTAATTGAACACAAAAGAAATGTAATTATGATGGGAGGAGGAGTTTTTCATTTATAACTTCATCTGGCCATGTAGCTTGTTTAATTGTGAGTCCCCTACAAGCTCTTTTAAGGCAAATGCATCTCATATTGACATCCCCCCTTTCCATATGTTTTTTAGACACTGCAATATGAATTATACTTATTATGGAAATGACAGCCAAATCTATTTTGCTCTGACAAGTAATATGCCAAGACAGCCTCTGTTCTGTCAGCAAGCATTGCCAAAGTACAAATGCATATGGCAGCAAACCTTTTTCAAGTTAAAACAGAAATGCTAAAAACTGACTTTGCTAATTTATCAAAACTGCTTCCAGGCTCTCACAGGATTTCTTCTGGCGGCTACAAGACATCCTTCTCCAATGCAACTGGAAACATTTTGGAGCTAAGTCAGTATTTTCATTCACAATTCATGTTAACACTGGACCCGAACATTGCAAGGTGCTGAATCTGTTAATGGGGAGGCAGCCGACACTTTCCAACAAAGAAATCATGATCCTACTCTAGTGGTTTGCTGCCATTGCATAGGAATTTGTAAAATTACTTCCAGTTGTAAAAAAATGGTTCAAAGTGCTGCTAAATGAATTTAGGCACTTTGCCTTCATTCTTCCCTCTCATTGCACATAAACGCACCTGTGAAGTCAGGACAGAGAAAGGTAAGTCCCAACCCCTTTTTCTTCTACAGAATTAAAAAAAAATGAGCTTTCCTCTCTGTCCTTCCTGTAGAAGCTCAGGTGCTCAGTAGTCCTCTGGTAGTGTCAATAGCCTTAGGGCATGGTTCACCACACAGGAGAGCTGCTTTGCTCCTTTTCTACACACACATCTATTCTTATTTTGCTTCTAAGGATAGCAGAGCTCCATGCCATTGTACTTTAACCAGTGGAGAAATATCACTCAGCAGTTCCATGTTTTATGAGCCTGACTTGGAAAAGGAACTGCATGCTTTACACCTTCAGGAGTTACGTACTATGTCATTTGTTAACTGATTTCACTGATAAAGCTCTTCAGTGCCTTTAGACATTTATGAATGCTGCTATCATGTCTCTTACCTTTGCTAGCTCTGCTTAGTATACAAAAGACCCCTTTTACTAGTAATTGCATTGGTTTCTTCTGTACTCAATTAGTAAAAAACACTATCATTTTGTGTAGTGTAAGCATCCTGCTGGATAAGGCTTGTTTTTGAAGGTGAATGAATCCTGAATTTCTTTGGTGGAGTAGCAGTGACACCTCTGATACGCAAAGACACTGTCAGCTCATGTAAGGTATTTGGCAATGGAGGTTTCAGTTACTCTCTCCCTATTCAGAGGTTTCTTGCATAAGAATGGAAAAGCCACTTCAGTCACTCAAAATATTTAATCTTTTTTTGGCATTTTTAAAACAAATGTCTTTTAGGTACTACTGATCATAACCCTAATCCTTAGCTAGTATAAATCATTATAGACTTTATTTGCTTCAAAAATTATACCGACTTGCACTAGTTAAGTGTACAGACAGGGCCTCTAGGGCATAGCCATTAGGAAACAGCAAATTTTCATGGGTTTTATTCATTTGGGTCATGAACTGGCAGTTTTTCTAACTCACCCTGAAAAATACATCTCTGAGATCTTGACACTAGCTAAATTAGTCATATTGAATTCTTGTACAGGAATTTCTTCAGAGAGGGCCCAATCCCTCCTATTTTTCATCCCCTTAGGAGTTTGTGGTTACATACCTAATAACTTTGTGTTTTGAGAATAGAATTTTCTTCGCTGTTTCTCAGAAAATTCAACCTTGAATTTTTCTCCCCACTCATATTTTAAGCTTCAAGTGTGTCCCCTTTGAAATCAGTGACAAAACTCTCCTTGGCATCAAGGAAGAGCAGGGCTGAGTCAGCTGATAGCTCTGTTGTGAGCTGCTCCTGCAGGAATGCAAAGGATGAACACACACAGAGTTGTATCACTAGAGTGGAGAGTCCCTAAATTGGATAGGTCTGCCCCTGCATCTGGCCATCACTTGGCAGACATAACAGTGCTAAGTTTAGCTTTGTATCGATTGTAATTTGCTGTGGCATGCTGGGCAGGGATGAAGATCTAGAAACGGAAGATTATAATGTATTAATGCATTTACAGTATTGATATTATTGCAAATCATTCCCTAATTTCTACAGAAATATTTTGGGCACAGCCATATGAATATACTAAATATAACAGCCTTGTTTCATCATTTAGAGAGCCAGAAAGGTGTTAGATTTCATAATGTGTAATAGAGTTAATCCATTTCATAAGTTGGGAATTGTATAAAATCTGTCTGAAGATTTTTCTAACTGCATTTTACATTAATCAGTATCTACAAATTTGTAATAACAGATTTGGAAAGTGACTGTTGATAAGAAGAGTTACAAAACATTGAATAGAAATCTGAAAATGCCGAAGTAAGTAACTTCCACTAAATAAAGAAAAAATTTCCAAAGGCTAGTGGAAAACAGCCATGTGTTTCCAGGCTTTCCAGCAGCTCTCCAGCTGTACATCTTCTCAGAGCATTTAATCACAAGACCAGGACTGTTGGGGCACAGGTACACCAGTAGGGTATGAACAAGGAACTGGGAGTACCTGCCTGCTAAGGTGTATGAACCAGCTGGAGACACCCAGGCTGAAAAGACCTAGAAAGGAAGGCTTTGCCGGGGAAGGAACAGCCAGCTCAGCCTTTCCCTTTTATTTTGCTTAAAAGTTTAAAATTCCCTCTTTTTTGGGGGGGGGCTACCACCACCAGATGGCAAGGTTGGGGTTAACCTCTTCAACTTTATTGCAGAGCAGTTAATCCAGGTGTGGAAATGAAGCCTATTGTACACATTTAAAAATGTACGGGGATGACAACTGGAAACTATATTGAGTATAGAGGGATATGTGAAATATTTAGATGTTGCTGTTTTGCCTGGACATATCACACTACAAAAACTGGAATAAGTTTACCAAAGATGCAGAACCAATGTACAATTCCTATTGAAACAAAACGTAAGAAGCTAAACTAAGCACAACCAAGTATCACCCCCATCTTGAACAATTTTCTAAACCATGTTTTATAGGGTTTGCCAGACAAGCAGCCATAGACACAGATCAGAATCACTGTCCTTCACAGTTCAGCTGACTACAAGTCAAGGAAGTCTAAGACACTCACTGTTTTATAGACACTGTACCCTGGAGCACTGTCCCTTTACCTGAAATGGTGTCAACTGCTTCAACCCTCAGTACACAGCAGTATGACCACATCTGCACGCTACTGCATACAGGGCAATTAGTCCTTCTGGTGTTGGTCAGGCAGGAGCTGCCCCTGGTAAATCCATGCTGGCTGTTCCCACTTATAGAATGAGGGCTTCAGTGAACTGATGCTGTGTTTTTTCCACAGGGTCCCTCGTGGAGACGCTTAGGCGGCACTCTGCTAACACCTGCTCGTGCACACAATCTCACCTTCGCAGGTAGTCACAAACAGCCACTCACACACACAGTCGAAGCATGAACAGGAGATGAAGAGGCGAGAGGGGTTCTCTACATGCAATTCTGAAGCGTTTAATGGCAACATACCCAAAGGCAAACAGACGCAAGAAGAACCACGAATCGAAAGCCCGTGCCGGTTTTATCCCCAGAGCTCCCAAAGGCGGGCAGAGCATCCAAAACCAATAGTCTGAGGGCTAGGGGGCAGAGACGAGGTTGAGTGACATAACAGGGGCCAATGGGAAAAGGGGTGGGGGGGGGGGAGAGGGCCAGTGACCAGCAGAATCTAGACAAAGGAAGAACTTCCCAGCGCAGTGTTGTGGGGAGAGACCACTTCTAGGGTAACTTGTGGGGTGTAAAGTGGACTTAGCCTCCACAACACCCACTCACTTTGTGGTCCTCTGTGTGTTTGGATGCAGCTTCCAGGAAACTTTGATCCCACTGCTTTCCTAAAACCTAAGGTTAGGATGACTATTCTCTTATTCCTCAGATTCTCGTCCTTGCCCATCTGAAATAGACGTGTGGTCTATTCCAGACATCGGGAATTTCCTCTGTGTGCCATAACGTTCTGAAGATGGTGGAGTGACCTTGCAATGACATTGACCAGTTCCCATGGCACCATTGGCACCTGCAGTATCCCGTGCCATCCGTGTCCAATTTGTTAAAGTGGTCGCTACCTTTCTCTATTTCATGTCATGCCTCACTCCTGAGGTCTTTCTCAAGGCTTAAGAAGCCGTGTATGTGCACATTTTATAAGTAAAAGCTGAGGCAGAGAAAGCACTGAGTAGCTTGTATTTTTTTTTTACTGTCGCTAGGGCCTCAGCCCCACAGCATGCTCCTGTTTTCCTTTGCTTCACTTTTTGTGATAATATGCTGTAGAAGCTTTCCTTCTTGTCTTTCAGATCACTTGCTAGTTTCAACTTCAGCTGAGCTTTGGCCTTCCTAATTGCTTCCCTGCGGGCTTGGACAATGCCTTGATACTCCACCTGGCTTGCTCACTCCTTCTTCCATGTGACATAGATCCTAGGACTTGTAAAGCTAATAAAACTTAATGCTGTGCACTGCACTTCTTTTCCTCCTAGTGCCATTTGCTAGGATCAACTCCAGTCATCTCTGGCCACTCCATACATCAGTTTAATGGCTGTCATCTTGTGATCACTGCCACCCTGTGACCAGCCTCTACAGAACACCCAATTTTAATCTCCTCTGATAGTCTAGAAACCCAGAGAGAGAGCCAAATTGTTGTTTTCCTTATGATAAACAGAAAATGGCTAGTTGGAAAACAGTTGATTAGTAGTACAACTGTACTGAATGACTGTTGTGAATCTTTTATGCGACCAGCTCTTCACAGGTGTTTGGGTCAAATGATGCCTAGTTCTTCAGTTGTAACAAGGATAAGCTGATGTTTCCAAGAAAGGAAATATAAAGGTGTATATCTAGCACATTTACGACTAGGATTATACCAAATGAGACTGACAAAACATACAGTATTCACCTTCCAGATGCTAGTCATAGTAATACATCAGACAGAGTAAGGCTTTCTTTCCTCCTAATGGTGTTCAAGCATAAATAAATAGTCTTAAGTGTTTACAAGCTACAATAATGGAAACCCACTGTGTTATTTCAGAAGGGTAAATAGACCAAGATGCCCATATATGAAGGCGAGAAAGAAGAAACCTTCAGAGACATAAATTAACTGAGGTTTGTGAAAAACGGTTTTGAAATATGTTTCCACCCTCCTCCATTTTTTACACGGTTTTTCCACTCAGATGATGTAGATGCTTAAGGTACAATTATAACATCTTCAGAAGATTGTTAGATTATATGAAAGAGGAAATAGTAATATACGTACAGAGAGTTACTGAGAAAGAGGGTATGTGGTTTGAGTCAGAAATCCTCTGATCTCAAAAGAAGCAGATGATGCAGATAAAATACAGGCTTCACTGGCACAGCTAGCAGGGAACTTTTATGTGTACATAAAGCAATTATAAAAGGTGTTTGATTTTGCATTAAAGCAGCCAATTAGTTCCTTTCTTGACTAAAAATATATATTTCTACTTTTTGTGTTTCAGCAGACAACAAACCAAACTGAATCTTGGTAGAAGTCATTGATTAGAAAAATCTTTTAATGTATTTTAGTGCAGGAACTCTGACAGGAAAAATATCCCCCACGTCAAAACCCCATTCCTGCTGTCTGATAAGCTACATGCGAAGATTTCCCCACAAAACTGGCAAAGATGGTGGCTTCGAAAAGATCACTTTGCTTCTGGGATCAGGGTGGATGTTCAAAGGCAGGGGCAAAGCACTGTTGGCCGGGGAGCCCACATGACTGACGTGTTGGCTACGGCTGTGGTGAACCCTGCCCGGAGGGCTGTTCCACGTAGGGCTGTTTGTTGGTTCAGCAACTGTAGTTCTCTTGAAAACAGGAAGGGGTCAAAAAATGCCAGCAACAAGTAGGTGCCCACGTCACAGAACAGAACGCACAGCGGCTGCAACACACGAGAGAGTGCCAGAGTCTCTGTTTACTTTTTGTGTAATTGCACTGTTGTGTTACACAATGTATTTCCTCTTGTGTGGGAGCAGCTTTCAGGAAGGTTTCTGCAGCATAATAGCTTCCCATGAGGAATGATTTCAAAGGGCAACTCTGAGATATAGGTGGAAGAAGAGCTGCTGATTTTAACAGGTTTTCTTAGCAAGTTTGTGAGTAGCCATGTTTTAGAGTATTAATATTCATTTATGAAAGGATATTTACATGAAGGTAAACACTACAACCTGTCTAATATTCCCCCATTTCTCATAGTCCCTAAATAATTGCTGTTATGTAAATATTTTTAAATTAAAAATTATTAATATTAATAATGATAAAAACACGATGGTTGAGATGAGATTAAATTGACTCACAGGGATGCATATAAAAGTCTTGGAGGTTATTTTTCAAGTCCTGAGGATCAAGGTTGCTGTCCTGGCACAGAATGAAAGGGATATACCCTGTCACAGATATGTTTGGCAGCATTTTAAGGATTTGAAAATGCTTCATTCATATTCACAGAAGCACTGAAGTAGGTCAATCACCACTATGTGTGGTGCTGATGGAATACACCAGTAACACTGATTTTTTAGCCTCTCAGCTATTGTGAATCTGTCCACATTCACTGACTAAGGGAGATGCCCCAAAGCTCACTTCAATTTCCAGTATGAAGCAATGACAACTCTGTCACAAGGTTTTGAATGGCTAGGACTAGCACTAAGATTTTAAGCCTCATGAGAACACCTTCAATTGGTTTTGGTAAGACTTCCCTGGATCTTGTGTAATGCATTTGAAGACAATATATGTGGTTATTTTCTTGGGCAAGTTCTAGAAATCAAAGGACAATAGGACATATTCTTCTGACCAGCCTTGATTATTACCAAGGGAAGGACTAATTTATTCTGAGCATAACATATGCCTTCCTTACACTTTCATGGAGTATTCTTCTCAAGGTAGCAGATGAGGGGAGAGGACACATGCAACACTTTGGTTTGTAACACAGACCTTATCTTTTCCACGCTGAACATAAACTGCTAAATCCAATACATCTCTTGCAAGTATCCAGTCAAGAATTTTTATATATGTTGTTAACATGAACAACCTTGATAGCTTGTTACTCAGCTGTTTTTAAGAATTTTGGTTAGACACAGCTCTGTAAAAAAAAATTTGGGGTGATAAATTCAGAAGGCTTTCACTGCAGGTTGTGTTGTAAAAAGATATTTCAAAAATAACCTTCTCCTAGAACTCTTAAGTAAAATATACCTTTATTATTGGCAAAGTGTGCCGCAGTTAGATGGTTACTAGTATTTGGCATCTCTCTTTTCTGACTCTTTCCTTTTCTTTTCTTTTTTTGCCAAGGTTGACACTTTAATTTAAAAAAAATTATCTAGTAGAAGCAGAAAAGATAAAGTTTTTTAGATAGACAACAAGGAAAACCTCTACAAAGAAACACCGTTGAAAAAACACATTGAGAAACGGAACACTTTAAAAAGCAGGAAATTCTCCAAACTCATGATAAAGGTTTAAGGTGTGTGATTTTGTATGGGAACAAAAAGGTCTGTTCTGAGACATCCAGCTCCTCTATTACCTTGAACTTACGGACTTTTCTTCCTACTAAAGTGGAAGAAAAATGTGTAATGTGGAGGCTATTGAGATAGATGCTTGAGCTAAGGAGGGTTTTGCTCATGCTAATCATGCAAATTTTTGGGGTACAGAACAAATAGCACTGTTATGAAGCATTTTTTTACCACCAGTCTACTAGTCATAAACAAGGGGAGCCTGATCTGCTGCTGGGAAATCCTGGATTCCAGCTGCCACAATTCTGATGCGTGGGATGCACTGAGGGCGGGGTACAGGAGGCTGCTGATGTTGGCTGGCATCGCCACTGAAGTGCCTTACGCAGCACCTAATCACCGGCTTCTGAGAAGGAGGAGGTACGGGGAGAGCTTGTTTTTCCTATAAATTGATCTCTGGTCCTTTCATCCCCCAGTATAGCTGTACTTGTTTGGTCTACCGAGGCCTCTTAGGGCTAACACGTAATGAAGTGGAATTGTGTAAGGGTGTTCATAGCCACAGCAGTGCTGTTAGCTGTGCTCTTTAATGGATTTGGAGAAAACCTTGCTCAGCAAATAGCATGCTGAAAACAAATATTCTCTTTGTTGTCGTAGGATATACTGTCCCCATTACTGTACTGCATTTTTTCTCGAAACTGACCCAAACACGGTCTCATTTTGATCTTTGAACTTTGAGCTGACCGGTTCTCAGATACTGATGCCTCACCGTGAACCTTAGCATAGAAACAGATCACTGGATTTGAAGTAGCAGGAGAATGTGTGCTGTCCTGGTGGGAAAGCCATGTGGTAGCTTTCTAATTTATTCATAATTTTACTTAAATCAGAGGTTGTATGAAAAAGTAAATTAAGTAAATACCCAGCTGAATGCAGTCTGTTTGAACTGCTCCACACTGTGCAGCCAGCTGTGAGGGGGAAAATACAGCCTTAGGATAGCAAAGGCTGTGAGTCCAAAAGCCCAAGGGGTGACCAAAGCACCCAGCACGTTCTCAGGCAGTTTATAAACATGGCAAAAATCATTAAATCTATTCCACTTCTGTTCACTAGACATCACTGCAGAAATGAATTAATTGCACGCAGTAAACCAAATAGTGTTCCCCTTTCTGACACTGGGCTACACCTTGATTTGGACTGTGAAAGGAGATAGGGTAGGTCTTCATCTCTTGTGATCCCATCTTTGAGCACTAGGACTTTGACACCAGGGGCTATAACCAAAAAGGTATCTAATTTCTCACTGAAATCAGTAACAAATATGGAATTTGATGTTGCTTTGCCATGCATTTAGGGACAACTTAACTTCACCTTTCTTTCCTGTCTGGAAGCAAGGAAAATACAGGACTTTGGTTTGTCTGTCTGTTTTCTTGCTGAAGGTGTGTGATCAGTGCTGAGCTTCAGAAATTGCTCTCTTCTAAAACGCGGGTGTCACACCGCTTCCCAGGCCACTGGTGGCACAGCCCAGGCCAGGCAGTGCTGTTAGCTCAGGGTTGAGCCCAAAGTCACAGCCTCATCGCCAGCCAACTCCTGGAAATTCTGGCCTGGTGTGTTTGCTCCCCTGATTTGCAAACAGATTCGGGAAGGGGTAGTAGGAGGGCATGTTAATTCAACAGGTGTGCCTTTGGTGTACCAGGTCGCAGAGTGAAAAGGCATGATGGTGTAAATAGGAGGTTTAATATTTCACCAAAATGTCAAAGCTTAAAATGTCTGCTGGAGCAACGGAAATGCCTATGTGAGGCTGAAGCAAAAGCACAAACCACCGTAAAATTCCTATAGCGTTAATGCTGATGTGATCGTTAGAGTAGTACCTCACTGTAGATATGGTTAGTGGTATGCAGGCAGCAGGGTTTTAGTTCAGTGGCATTTTGCTGACTTTACAGTAAAATGGTCTTCCTTTCTCAGAATTTAATGTGCTATGTCAGGACTAAATTATATAATGGATGCCTGGGACTTCCTATCTTGTGGTCGGATTCTATAACAAATTTCACCCTTCCTTTCGTCAGAGAGGGTAATTAATGGACTGTACTATGATTTCCATATGATATAATGGGCAGAGAACTTTTTTAGTTGTGTATATATAGCTTGTGAATCACTTGGCTTTAAAAGAAACTGCATTGTGCAAAGCTTAAGCAGTACTGACCATTTTTCTGCAGAAGACCTCTTTAATGCATTCAGATTTCCATTTCTCACTGAGGTAAAGATTCCTAATTTTTAGCATTGGGTAGCCATATAAAGCTGTGCACAGATGTTTGTAGCCAAAAATTATTCAATATTCATATAGGTTCAATGAACTAAGAAGCTCTCCCTTAGGTAGGAGTTATAGGATGAGGTTAGTGAACTCTTTAGTTAATTTACTAGTGAGTGGTCTGCGCTTTGACTTCAGAGTGCAGATCAGTAGAGGAAAAGCAGGTGTCTGTAAAGCAACCACCTTGTCATACCAAAGAAAATCTGATCATGCTGATTTCAGCAAACTGAATTGACTCACACTAGTCCTGAAGCTTTTTATTTTCCTGACCTGAAGGACAGCATGGAGAATCGGTTAAAGAAAGAGGGAAACACAAAAAAAGGGAATGAGAATGCTCTGCAGCTTTTTGTCTTTATTCATCTGCAGTAGTAAAAGATTCCTATCTGAGTATGTGGTAAAATAATCATTTGTCAAAGAGGTAAACTTACTTTACACCAATGGTCTGCACTTAAAATATCCCTTGTGTACTATGAACTATATGGTGTTCATAAAGTCATACTCAAGAGTCAAATATTCTTCCTTCTTCAACTACTGCAGTTTTCCACTGTCTCTAAGGATGGGTTATTAAACACTCAGTGTCAAGGCACACTACACTGTATTTGTATGATGTATGAGTCATTAGGTCACTTTTTGGTTTTTTTTTCAAGTTCTATTTTTTATTATATGTATGTATGGTTAACATGGACTCAAAACTCCTCCAAAACCCCCAGAAAACAAAACAAAACAAAAACAAACAAAAGGAAGAAAAGAAAGGAATCAGTAGGCACAGTGATTCTGAGAACATTGTGCTGTAGTCCATAAAAGCCTGAGGTCATTTCTGCTTGGACATTGCATAAAGTGTGCCTGCCAGTTTCAATATATAAAATCCAGTGCCAAGTGACTGAAATTAGGGTTTTACTGTTTGATCTTTCAGGCAAGTAAGCAAATTGTCACTTTCATTTCTCAATAATTGCTGGGATAACAGATCTGGCTGTTATTTTTTCCAATCTACACTATTAACCAAGGTATGGTGGAAGGAGTCTGGTCAAAAGTAATTAACGGTTCTGAACAAGTTTTCATTGGGGTATTTCTTTTACACATGTCAAGGGGAGTATATCTGAAAAAAGGACAAGGCTGGTTAAATGGAAATGAAGCTTCCAGAGGAAGTTATGTTCTTTTAGAGGTAATATGCTAAAAGGCTGAGATTACAGAAGTATTGCTGAAGGAGCAGCATGCTCTTACATGTTGCTAAGTGGCCCCAAGCTGACATCATCATTAGTTATTTATAGCATTCTAATATCTGAAGGTCCTAGTTAGAAGTAAGGCCTTCGGATATCATCCTCTGTCCAAAGTGGAAGAATGTCCTCAGTCCTGAAAAGCTCACAATGTCATTTAATCTCCTTGGGGTTGAAAGCAATCAGAACATCTTGTGGGGGCTTCAAACAAATAAAAGGTTTTTGCCGGAACAGCGTCTCATAGAAACCTTTCTTGATTGGTCGATTAATAATTCCTTAATGGAATATTTTAATTAATTTGGCTGACACAGGCAAGTACTAAGAATGCAATGAAATGTTAGTCAAAATGATCATATGCCACCCTTCTTCAAACAAGCATAATTTTTTACATGATAAGCACAACATTTCTTAAAGATGTTCTTAAAATAGTATCTTTCATGATTTAACGGTATACACAGGCACACAGTCAAGAAAAGGAGTAAGAGAGATACAGGAATATACATATTTGAGTGTTGCAGCTTCTGTCAAGTGTCTGATGGTGGAGTGAGCAATTTGAGAATTCAGAGTAGTGGCTTTACTCAAAATTGGAGGTTGTGATAAAACATTTTCGGAGGTGGACTATTTTACACAGCATTTAAGTCAATACAGCTGCTCTGCTTGCCTTACAAAAAAACCATAATTTCTTACCAGAGAGTGAAGAAGTTCTATTTTTCTGTTTTTTAGAAAGCACTTTTTCAAATCTTACTAATCTGTATTCTGCAAACCCACCACTAATGGCAGGTTTGCTGGAGTGAAAACCACTCTCTACTTTGCCTTGGGCTGTCTGGTTTGTTCAAGTTACCCTGGAACAGAAATAGCTGTAGTTTTGGCAGTATCAGTCCTGCTTTACTATAGGGAATACATCACTATTTATCAGTGAGCATTTCCAAATGCAAATGACCCTCCAAATTAGGGATGTCCTGCCTCTTAGAACCACTACTAAATGACCACCTGCATGTGTTCATATTCAAAGCTGGTCTACTCACCCCATATGCATCTCCTCCAGTGTTTTATTCGACAATCTGTTTCAGCTTCGCAAGGGAGCTAGCAAATTATGTATTGCTCATTTTGTCAAAGTCATCATTGATGACAATTCCGGCATCAAGAGGCTCATTTTGTTCAGCAGATGTTTTTTTCAAATAGAAGATAAATCATGGTTTTCAATCTTTCTTTTTCTTTTTTCCTTTTTCTTTTTCTACTTCTTTTTCTTTTTCTTTTTCTTTTTCTTTTTCTTTTTTCTTTTCCTTTCCCTCTTTCTTTTTCTTTTTTCTTTTTTTTATTTATCTTCATCCTAATCTTCGTCTTCATCTTTTTTTGTTTCTTATAAGTGAGGATACATGGTGTGCTGCTAGGAATAGGAGTGGAAACACATAAAAAATAAATTAATAGAAAAAATATTGAGTCACAAGAGGAAATCCACTGCAAGCCTACAGAGCCCATTAGTGTGATATATTTAGCACCAGCATAATGGATAGGAAAAAAATAGAAAGTTGTTTATATAAAAGGAATGGTCTCAGTCATATTGGATAACACCCCAAATTCCAAGACATGATTTATAGTCTCTGGCCAACCCACAGCTATTTTGTGACACAGGATTTCCCAAGCTTATAGGGTGGCATCTTCATATGAAAAGAACAAGTGACCTCAGAAGCAAGGTGCTGTACGAGGCTCATTTTACATACTGTTGAAATGCAGCTTGTCCAAGGGCTATGCTTCACGTTGTGAAAGGAACACACTTTGCTGCCAGTCCCTTGAAGCGGGCAGTTAGTGTTCTTAATTTCAGGCCATTGCATTCACAATAAATTCAATTTTTCCAAGCCCTTCATTTTTCATTGACAAATGAGGTGATTACATTTTCCAAGAAAATAAACCTCTCCATGCACTCATCATTTTTAGCAGAAATTGTGGAATTCCCTGAACCCTACTGGAAGGCATATTGTGCTCCACAGAATGTCTTAACTTCTCTGGCGGCCAGCTCCCTCAAACATGCTAGAAATACTTTTTCATCCTTTGAAAAGAAATCATGGTATTCCTCCTCTATAATTGGAAGTGACGTATCATGGGAGTCTCACGGGGTGAGTGTGTCAAGAAAACCAGACTTTAAAAGGCTGGTTAAGTCTCACAAAGAAGGACAGCAACGCAGCCCATGCACTGCAGCTCCCTTGAGGGAGCTGACTGGAGAGGCTCTGTGTACAGGGATGGGTTAGGAAAACAAAAGCCCACTCAAAGCTGAATCTGGCAAGAGATACAAAGGGTAACAAGAAGGGTTTCTACAGATCTAGCAGCTGCAAAAGGAACATAGTAGAATCTGTAGGCTTATGGCAGAGTAGGGCAGGGTACCTGGAGACAGGAAGAAGGATGAGGCACTCAGTGTCTCCTTCCCTCTGCCTTTACTGGAAGACTGACCTTCAGCAATCCCAGGTCCGTGACACCAGGGAGAACGTCTGGAGCAAGGAAGAGTTACCCTCACTGTAGGAGGCTCAGTTTAGGGAATGTTTAAACAAACTGTACCTACACACATCCATGGGGCCTGATGGGTCCAGAGAAACATAAGAAAAATCTTTTTACTACAAGAATAGTCAAACACCAAATGAAGTTGCACAGAGAGGCTTTGGAGTCTGCATTCCTGGAGATACTAAAAACTCAACTGGGCACAGCCCTGATAAGCCTGCTCTACCAGACCATGGTTTGAGCAGGTCTAGATGATCTCTAGAGGTGCCTTCCGACCTCAACCATTCTGTAGTTCTTTGTGTTTCTGTAGGAGGGTGTGAGACAGAAATAGCTGTGACTTAAAAAGTATTTAAATTCCTTCATTACTACAGGGATTGTATTAATACCTATTATTATTATTATTATTATTGATACCTATTTAGGAATATAGCACTTCAAATACAAGTGACACTACTACAGAAAAATATGTTTATCCAAAAGGACGATTTACCAATAAAACCTATATATCAGTCAACTGTGATTTTTTAAAATCATGTTCAATATTAAGTATTTCTGGAAAATGTAGCAATGTAATTTAAAAATGTCAATTCCACTTTTTTTTTTTTTTAATAAGCTCTCTTAAAGAAACCATAAGAAGCAGTTTTACCTGTTAATTTAAGTGCACACTGGATATTTCAAAAATCAAAGCATTCTGGTAAAAGTTGTCATCATCTAAATTTGTGACAGTCACACCAAATAGCAGACCCATGCAAATGTATTTGATAGGAAAAGGAATTACTTCCAATTGCTCTTAAATGGGGAAAATTTTAATCTGTTTTTCAAAGCTAGGAGACTCAATGTGGAAAATGCCCACTGCACAGCATTCTACACAATTCTGTTAACAGCTTTTTGACATATTTGGTGCTTTCTGTTGAAGCTTCAGTGTTATATTTTAGATGAATACTACAAGAAAATGGTCAATACGTACTTAGTAAATTTTCTATCCAGAACCGCCTGACAGGACAGAGAACATGAGAATCTTGACCTCATAGCAATTTAGAAATCACAGCCAGCATCAACTAAGTTACCTCTATGCCAGTTTAAGAGCAGGGGCTAAAAAGAACCTGTGATGAAATATTAGACAACTTGTAAGAAATTCACAAAAACAGATGCTCGTGTATGTCCTTTTGGCAGGATGGTCCAACTGCCTTTGAAGCACACTGTAACTAATTTGTTGAAGATACCAGATAATGTCACACATAAAGGCAGCCATGTCATATTTCAGCCTGTCCAGAGCTGAAATGGTATGAAGCTAATATGGAACAAGAAAAGGCTGTTTCAAATAGTAGTTAAATGCCACAAATAATAAGTGGTAAACCTGTTTGAATGACAACCCAAATGTAGAAGGAAAATTAAACGTAAATCTGGAGAGTTCCTGAAGGACCATGAAGAAAAGCAGGGATAGGCCTTTTGACCACGAAGCACAAATCTTATTAGCACTGAAAACTTTTTAGCCTCTTGGAAATCAGGAAATTTGCTGGATATCACTGTAGTGGCCACCCCAAACAACTGGCAGTTCTCCCATTTTACCATCCCAACTAATTGGCTTTAAGATAATGGAATTTACATGACTTTTCATGAGTTGGTAGAATATGCCAAAGAATGTGAATTTTTCCATACTGCAACATCATTTCAATGCTGCTAGACAAATGACAGAGTCTGAGTGAGTCACTGTTGACATTGATAAGACTTTAGTAAAGAAAGTTAAGAAACAAAGAAATCATTCTTTAATGGAGAAGTCGTTCCATGGAATCTTAATCTTATTCTCAATAACACCTAAGTGTTTTAGCACGATCATCATGTGAAGTACTAAATAGTGGTTGAATAAAAAAATGGACAAAAAAATGCGACACCTTTGCCTAAGCCAACCTTATGACTACAAACAAGCCAAATTTCCTCAAACACATTCTCATTATAAAATCTGCACATGAAAATAAGTTACCTTTGCTGATGTGCCTCATTCAGATAATACAGAATGAACAGACTCATATTTCACAAAACCTTTGAATACATTTACTAACTGTGAGTGCAAAACAGCAAATATGGACATACAGGATGATGAACTATCTGTTCCATTGAGATTTGATGAAGAAGACTGGAAAAGAGCAACATTTGACAAGCAGCTGAGTTATGCAGGAACAGTTAATTAGAACAGCTTATCTCCAAAAGAACCCAAGTGAAAAGCAGACTTCTCAGGCTGGAGTGTCAGTAGAGTCCTGTTTTCTCCACAGAAACTACAAAATATACTCACTTCATCTAAATATTCAAGGAGAAATAGCACTTTATTTCCCAATCATTTGCTTAGTAAGGCCTGATAAAATCAAAATATATTACTAAAACTTGGGCTACTATTCTAGCTTTTATACATGGATTTTTAAAATATTGCTTTTTATGTGAGTCACTGTAAAGGTTTAGGCAGAAAGAGATACAAAAATTCAAATAAGGGTTTAATAAGCTTTCACCAGATTGATATGAAGAGATGGAAACCCAAAAATATAAAAATAACAAGCTACAGACTTGTCAGCAAATATAACCTTGCAGATCTGAGATATGAAAATTTTTTAAAAACTCATTTCAGTTAAGTTTTATTTTAATAATTCTATTTCTTTCTATTTGTAAGCCAGTTAAGTTTTATTAATCTCCTACAGTCTTTTGTCACTTCATTTTTTTTTGTGTGGCCCTGTTTTATTCCCTCCCCTTACAATGTATTTTACATACAGATTTTCAGGCACAGTTTACTGTTTCCTGCAAAGAGCAGAGCTCGTGAAGCTAGCAGCTGAAGTTATTGTTAGCACACAAATAGACTAAGACAGATCGTAAAGTCCCTGATGATCCAGGGACTGTATAATGCTGACTAGCTCCAGCAGCACCAACAGAAATTTCATAAGCCAGTGCTTAGATTTCAGCAACTCCATTCCGTCCACTTCTTTCCACTCGAAAACTGTTTAACCTGACTTTATCACAGCCACGAGCACCCCGCACTCTTCTCAGGCTGGAAGGAATGTTTGAGTGGCTAGACCCACCAGATTCCTGGCTGGGGTGGTGGTGGGCTGAGCACCTGCAAACACTTCAGCCAGCGTCCCAAACCTCTGCCCTGCGGCACTCGGCACTTGGGCATCGCAGGGGTGAGCGGCGGACAAGGCACCACCGCTGAGGACGAGCTTTGGTGGTTGTTTAATTTGCCGTGCCAGGGTGCTACTGAGCAAGAGGGATTACACCACGAGCTATTTCAGATGCTTCACATTCCTCTTCAGCTTCACCCTGGCATAACCTAAAAGCGGAGACAAGCCCTTGTACGTGAGGCACAAAAAGTAACAGAGGGACTGCTGCTATGAAGTGCCAAGTACTTCCAGGAGTTGAATATGCTCAACCCCGTTAATATGGGAAACAAAGTCACCTTGTTACTTTTCTGAATAGCTTCTAATCGGAATAACATGTAAAAGTGATTTGGCTCTATCTTGGTGTTAATCTGCTTAGCTAAGATCAGGGCTCAGTGTATGCTTTTTCCAGCTGGACCCATGCTGTGCTGCAGTGTCTCTGGCTCCTCTCGCATTCCTGTAGAGTGAGCCTGGAAATTCTGCGACAGCTTCCTTTACATTTAAGAAGGGTATTTCTTGAATTAAATATGCACATGAATAATAATTTCAGGACAGAGACCCCTACTTTATTTATTTTAATATGAAATTTCATTTATTGTGGTTTCCTCACATTTTGGTGAAGACCACCTTTTTGGTCTTGGTCTTCAGTATGCTACAGACTCCTGTTCTGGTACCAAACTACTGTGTTATAGATGCTGCAGGTAAGAGGATCTGGTGGGTCTGGAGTTCCCAGTCATTTGGGAAAAGCTACTTTTGGGGCTAAATTTTATTAGTGAGCCTTTCATGCAAAGTGATCAGCAGTGAAATAGTTAATGAGACTGAAATGTAAGCTGTCTGTAAGGCTTCAGAGTTAACATCGATTGGGATGAACAGAAAAGTTCACACCTCTCAGAATTAATCTCTCAGCCTGAAAGTTTTGTTCACTGTTCTGGAAGGTCACTTAATTACCATGAGAAGTACAGACATAATCATATAATGAAGGTTAAACTCCAGTGTGTTATTCTGAGGCAAGGAATGGAAAATCAAAGCAGATTCAGCAGCTCTGCAGACATGAAATAGGTGGCCTATGTTTGTAGCTGTTTTGACTGAATTTCATTCTTCAAAACAGGCAGTGTGAATCTCATCACCAAATATTCTTTGAGGTGCAAGGATATTTTTTGGGTTTTTTTTTTGTATTAAATATGTTCCTTTCACAGTCCAGTTTTATATGAGATGAATTACTGAGAATTATTATCCATTGTAAATACGGACAGGAAAGCAGCCTTTTCTAGAGTATGGTATCATGTTAAGGGATTTGTGAAGTTACACTGACATTAAGCACGGTTTAACAGCCTGAATAGACAAAAAGTCTTTGGCATGAACACAGCCTGTTTGATTTTGTGTCAGTTGAGAACAGGAGTATAAGAGCACTGAAAAAGATATCGCGAGTCACTGCATCTGCTCTGTTCGGCAACCAGACAAAATGAATCCTTTTTCAGATGCTCAAAGGTAGACAGAAAACTGAGGACATAACACCAGAAGTCCTTCAGTTGTACCTGCAATTAGGATTTTTTGTACTCTAATGGTTGCACTTGTCCATTCTACATCATTCACAGCTGAGTATTATCGCTAATATGCTAACTTGTCCAAGCAGTCCACAAGTCCCTCATGTAGACAAACCTGGAAAGAGTGCTGAAAAGAAGAGGACAATATTTAACAATACTACTTTGAGTAGATTCAGTCCTGGAACTGAAAAAACATGTTTTCCCACCAGTTTTTATCTTGCTTTAATTATATATATATTTTTTAAAATGTTTATAATTTATAAACTGTACTTCTAATTTGCAGATTTGTCAGTCTAGAGCATGCAAAAGATATTCATGCTCACATGGCAATTCTTCTTTCCCATGTAGGGAATGCTAGAACGCTTCTTTTCCCTTTGTGGTTACACAATTTCATAAAATGTATAGATTTATTATTTCATTAATTATCACCTAATTATATTAATTAATTATGTTAAAATGCATATTTAATTATTTTCAAGAATGAAGGGTAAAGGTACCCTTCAGTCAAATTTGACTGAAATCAACTAATGAGGTCACAAGTTATTAGCAGAGAGATACAAACTGATAGACACAAATATACACTTTCTCTGACCTCCTTGGGAGTGTGAGCAAAGTAAGTCTCTTTTCATCTCAGTTTATAGAAGCTAGAGTTGTAAAAGAGATTTCTACTCTCTCCACTTCAGTACTTGTGTTTTGAACTGCTGGATCTTTTTGACCAAATAGCTCTGTATTACTCATCTCTAAAGTAAGACAATTATATTTGGAGTAGCATTACAGACAAATCTGCTTGTCAGCATCTGCCTATGGTAAGTGTCATGGTCCTGGGAGGAAATATATTAAGCAGCTAGTGTGAGGAATTTTAGGGGTGTTTCAGGGAAGGCCTGAAGTTCTTGTTATGTTTCTAGCATCTCTGTGGACATGACTTGTCATGGTGAAGTGGGAAACTTGGAAGCCTCCATGATTTGACTCAGGAGGCAGTGTGTGAGACATGCTGGTAACAGTCAGGCCACTGAGTCTCACAGCAACAAACTGTCTGGTGTGCAGGCAAACACGGGATAAAAACAAAACCAAAGAGGCAGAAATGTCCTCCCATAAAATTGCTACAATAATCCTACAAGGATTTCTACAATATCCTTACACAAGTACGAAAATACTGGAAGTGGGAATTGAGTCTCTACCCAGATGTCAGCATGTTGGAATAACACTGTCACAATGGATAAACCCATGAAACATGAATCAGTGGCAAGTTTTGGTAGGTAATATATTTCCAGTATGGAGTGACAGAGTAAGTTCTTCATCTGAATCTGAGAAATCTCAAGCAAGACAAATGTTTAAATAGCAGAGCTGGGAACTCTGGTTCTGTGGCTGAGTTACTCTTGTCTCTGAAGGAAAAACAGGTTCTCCTGTAGCAGGCTGAGACATTAGGAGACAGTGGTGGAATAAGTTCTGAATCCTAGAGGACTTTCTGCAAAAAACATGCACTGCTGAAATGCCCAGCATCAAAACAGTGACAGCTGGTTGCACAGAACAAGCATATAGGTTCGAATGACCTTAAAAAAAAAAAAAAAGATTTAGAGTGCAATGGTCTAAAAGCAGTATAAATTTTCTATAAAGCAGATACAAATACACAAATAAAAATGCTCATCCTTATAAGAAGTCACTCAAGAGAAGTGAAAAAAACCCAAACAAACCACGTCCTAATCTCACTCTTAGCGGAGAAAATGAAAATGGCAGTACATGCAGTGACTGGGAACAATGATTTCCAATACAGAGAAGACTGTCTGCAAAGTGACTTTGGCAAATTCAAAGTTATGTGCTGATTCAAATGTATAAACACACTGCAGAAGAAGGCTGCCAACTGAAAGATGCCATATTGGTTGGGTTACTAAATAATCAGCAGCCTATTGCTGTTCAATAGTCCAGCTGAATTTTGGAGACAACGGCAGCACAGCTCCAGCATCACATATGAATGCTAATATCAGACTTTAGAAATGTGACAAAGGACTGATTATATTTAGTAAAAGCTTCCTAAGGCACTGGATACATGCAGGCTGTCAATAAGAAAAATCCTGAAGCAGGCCATGTTATTATTTGGAGCATATAGCAGTTGACACAGAACTGTATCAGTGGCTGCTTGAGCAACAAGGCAGAGCAACACATAGAGAATCACAGAATAGTTTGGATTGGAAGAGACCTTTAAGGATCATCTACTTCAAGCCCCCTGCAATGAGCAGAGAGACATCTTCAACTATATCAGGTTGCCCAGAGCCCCATCCAACCTGATCTGGAATGTGTCCAGGGGTGGGACATCTGTCACCCCTCTGGGCAATAGATAGTAGCCTCATCACAAGACAGACTTATACTTACAACATATAGAGAAAACCAGGATTCATCTGGGGGTCTGTGAATAATTGAAACCTAAGGACATATTTCATGAGATTCTGAGGGCAAAGTCAAGGTAGAACTACTGAAATGCAAAGTACCATTACCTGTGATGAAGCTGGTGAAGAAAAAGCTGACAAGGCTGCAAACAAGAGGTGTTATTATGCTCACTGAAACTAAGACAGAGTAAATCAGCAGCTGAAAAATAGTCAGAGAGTCTTCAGGTAAACCTGGGATCTGCTCTGGGCCAAAACCACTGAGCAGAGCACTTGGAAGAAGTCAGTATCTATTGCCACTTACTGCCCAGGCTGGTAGACATGAAGAAAAAATTGCAAAATTTTCAGTAATTTTTTTCATTCTGCATGTAACCATTAAGATACTTCTGAAACCTTAAGAGAGACCTCAGTGATGCAGCATGGGACTTGGAGGAGAATCTGAAGTGGGTACTTGAAAGAATAAATAAATCTATAAGCAAGCAGCGGCTTTGAGGTGCTAAGGTATTTATGCAGCAGCTGGAGGTACATGATACCTCAGGAGAAGCCAAAGTGGCCTTTTGCAAAGCCCACTGTACAGAGCCCTGACAGACACAGGTAGGTGACACATCAGATTTAAAAGGAAGTGCTGGCTTTACTTCCTGCCTTGAAAGGGTTTTTTTGAGCACAAGGGAGATTTCTGCCTACATGCAACAGAAGACCCTAGAAAGGCAATGCTGAAAGCAGCCAAATGACAGAAGCACACCCCAAAGACTCCAGAGGCAAAAGGTGAAGAAGGTGTGATGTCCAGAAAAGTGACTCCAGGAGGCAGGAGAGTTGACCCAAGCACACGTTTAAACCAACTCAACAGAAAGATTTTCCAGACGATCTAGTGCCAAGGTTTTTGTCTTCATGATCATCATTGTCATCATCATTACAATTTTCCTGAATGCAATCCTGGGTAACTCTATGTGGTGCAGAGTATTGAATAAGACAGTCTTGCTCGTTTTCTATTCCATTTCTTATAAGCCCATGAACAATCTTAATTGCTACTTAGGCTTATTGGTAAGAATTTTCTTCTTATGTTTCTTCAATCATTATAAACAAGACAGTATTTATAACAGCTGGAAAAAATTATACTGTGCAAGATCTCAAATCAATTTGTTGATTTATAACTATTATAATTTTATAAATACTTCTAGGTATTTCCTGGTCTGAAAGGATCTTACAAAGACTGGAGCTCCAGCCAGGGTTCCAGGAGAGCTGCCTTTAATTCACCACAGACTTTCTGTGTGAATTCCAGTTCCTTACACTGTGTGTCATATCCAATTCTTAAAGCATGTGTATGTGTGTGTGTAATTGCACTCACCTATCCCAGTGCTGTCTGATGCACACTAACTACAAGAGTGCTCTGAAATGTGATAAGGTTGGACATACATACACCAAGCCTAAACATGCCTGCAGATATTTACATTTTTGTGTGAACGTGTCTAGACGTAATGCTTAAATAACATCCAATTAACTACATAATATTATTTATAGGAACAAAGTTTAATCATATTCCCATTAGCAGCTTATTATAATCATTACTCATTATTTATATACAAACTACATGAATTAGCATTTTGTGTGCATTAGGGATATGACCATATATGTACCTACTACCTACCTGCCCTTTTAAATTACAAACATCTTAGAATTTTATTAATTTATCAGTCCTTTTCTGCAAATTTTTGTATAAGGTCCAATAATAACTCATTCACTCATGTTAAATGTACTTTGGATCACTTTAGTACTATTCCTTTGCCAGAAACCAAAGTTATATCCTTCTTGCAATGCTTTCGTAAATGTCCTAATTAAAGATCTTTGTTTTGTACAACAAAAATGTTTACTTCTCACATATCATTAATTAGAAGCAATAATAACACTGATTTGCCTATTTCTTTAAAACTTTGATTTAAAAATTAAATAAATTGTTAATATTGCTGCACAAGGATATTGCTCCTTCCTATTACACTTCTTATTTCATTCCTGCTAGTGAACCTATATGTGAGACCAGAATGCAAGAGATTTAAATTATAATCTGAAGAAAGAGGCTCAATTGTTTGAGATGAGTCGGACAAAAAGAAGGGAAATAAAACCCTTTGATTCTCTTTTCAAATCTAACAGCACCATAGAAACATAGAATTATCGAATCATTAGGTTGTCCTTTGAGATCATGGAGTCCAACCTTCGCTGGCACTGAGGTCAGACTGACAGGCCTGTAGTTCCGTGGATCCTCCTTCCAGCCCTTCCTGTGGATGTGTGTTATATTTGCTAACTTCCAGTCAACTGGGACCTCCCTGGTTAACCAGGACTGCTGGTAAATGATGGACAGTTCCCACACATCCCCATAGATTTGTGTGTGTCTAAGTGGTGTAGCAGGTCACTGACCATTTCCCCTTGGATTATGGGGGCTTCATTCTTCTCCCCATCCCTGTCTTCCAGCTCAGGGCATTGGGTACCTGGAGAACAACTGGTCTTTCTATTAGAGGCAATGAAGGCATTAAGTACCTCAGTCTTTTCCTCATCCTTTATCACCACATTACCCCCCACATCCATTAAAGGCTTGAGATTCTCCTTAACCCTCCTTTTCTTGCTGATGTATTTGTAGAAGGAATTTGTATTTTCTTTTATGACAGTAGCCAGACGAAGTTCTAGTTGGACTCTGGTCCTTCTGCTTTTCTCTGCACAACCTCATGACATCTTTTTCATTCTCTTGAGTTGCCCACCCCTTCTTCCAAAGGTTATAAACTCTACTTTTTTTTCCCAGGTTCCAGTCAAATCTCTTTGTTCAGCAGGACAAGTTTTGTTTCCCTCTGGCTCATCTTAGGGCACATTGGGACAGCCTACTCCTGTGACTCCATGATTTCTTTCTTGAAGAAAGTCCAGCCTTCCTGGACTCCTTTGTTCATCAGGATTGCCTCCCAAAAGGACTATCCCAACCAGTCTCCTAAACAGGCCAAAGTATTCTGCTGAACCCTTTCCTCCATTGAGAATCAAAAACTTGTATCATTTCATGACCACTGTGTCCCAGACGGCCTCCAGCCATCACGTTACCCACCAGTCCATTGTTCACAAACTGCAGTTCCAGCAGGACATCTGCCTTTGTTGGGTCTCTCACCAGCTGTGTCAGAAAGTTCTCTTCCGTACAGGAACCTCCTACACTGTCTCCTCTGCTGTATTGTATTTCCAGGAGACATTTGGTGAGTTTAAGTCCCCTATGAGAACAAGGGCTAGCACTGAAGATACAAATCTTCAGGTGCTTTTACTGAAGTAACTAAGCCATGTCAAGGGAAAAGTGCCAGGATCAAGCAGGACACTTATTCTGGCTTCATCTTATGCATTTAATGCACCAACTCCAAATGACTGCAGCCCTCATTCATTACTTGCAGCTTTGCCTCTCCTGTCAGGAGCCGTTACCTTGGAGAGCAAAGAAGACAAGAGGCAGTATTGCTGCCAGCCAGTTTCTTTTCAAGACATGGCAGAAAAAAACCTAGGATGTAAAAAGAAAAGAGAAAGAGGAGGATCATCATTTTAGTTTGGTGCTCTCCCAGAGTCCCAGCAGAGCCACGTGCTGGGCTTCCTGTCTGAGAACATGGGGTTGTTTTCCAGATGTACTAATTGCTTCCTCATTGTCGTCCAAGGTGACAGTGGGGGAAGGCAGACAAAGCACCACTTTCCTACCCATTTTTGACAGGAAAGTCTCAGAACCCATACGACTCTGATACATTTAATACATTACCCTCTGATAGTGGATTAGACTGGAATTGAAAACTTTTAACTGGAAAAATGTGAACACAAAATCACAGAAAGATAATTTGCTAGGACCTAGAGAGCTGGGCTGGCTAAAACTTCGGCTTTTTCTCAGTTAACAGCAAACAAGAAGTGCTATTTTTCTTGAGGGAAGGTATCTGATAGATAGTATGAAATCAAGCCTTCTTTCGGCATGGGGTGGGGAAGCATAATGCTTCCTTCCAGTTTCATGAGATTTTTTTGTATTAAACCCATTGCAAATTAAGCTGATTGCCTAGAGACTATAGCTCCTGCTTATAGCTTTGCAAGAGAGACAAGGCAGTGTAATGATCTGTGACTGCATACCATACAAGTAGACTACAGCCATCAGTCAACTACATAATCCTCAGCATCAAGATTCGTTAAAGTCAGTGGAAGTCATGTTGTTAGAATGCTGTGTGCAATTTGGGAAACATAGGGGTTAATACTATAGAATCAAGAAACTAGGTTTAACAAAAAAGGTGAAAAAGAAGCTGCTAGCGCTGAAGTGGATGCATCCAGAGAGTAGTGCTCGTGGCTATAGATTACTCTTAGATTTTCACCCCATAAGCATTTCAAAAACAAAACAAATGACAATCTATCATGTCTTAGGAGGTGGCATTCTTTTCCTTTTTTGTTATACTCATCAAAATTATTGTTTCCATTTATTAAGATACAGTATTTTTTTCAAAATTTTTGCACACTTACAAGCATATGTCTCTACACCCTCTTTCTTCTCAAATAGCTAACTTTAATATACAAATAACTCACTTTATCGTATGGCTCCTTGGGATCCAAAAGTGTTAAAAAGAAAGTTAAACCTTAATTATGGGCTGTAAGCTGCTAAAGGAAAAATAGTAGAGTGTAGCAATGGCATCTGGACTAGTACTAGTGCACGTAATGCATATCTGTCACTGACAACTCACTGGGTTACATTTAATTCACAATCATCAGTCATGTATTCTCTTCTAACCAAAAAACAGAACCACACCAGCATCAGCAGTAGAAAGTATGCCTTCAGAGGACAGATTTTTCCGTGTGCCATGATTCAAGTGGATGGCCTTACAGATGTAAATAGAATGGACAAATAACTGTCAGTGAATACAAAGTGACTGAGAGTTTCATATACTGTGTTAACATTTAATCTACCATACTTAATGACTTTTTGTAGCTCTTCTCTTACCCATACACTCTCTGAATTAGACTCATCTTTGGTTTTGGGGGACTGCTGCAATGCTCTCTCTCTGTAAATCAGGGCATAATTTAGCAAAGCAGCATCCATCAGCTAACAGAAAATAAGTATTCTTCTTCAAAATCTGAGAACCTGAAATAGTTACAAGATCAGTCCAGAGGCTGGCTATGACTTTGCTCTGCACAGTTGCATATTTGTCTGTGGAATATGAAGTGCTGGAAATCAGTTGAGTAAGAGCAGAAAATACCAGCTTCATAAACTTTGGGCACAAACCTACTCCCTTTAAATCTTGTATTATACTCTCTTTTCTCTTCAAAATGTGTGAGCAGTGACCCACAGGTGTCTAGAAACATTTCTCTTAAAACATGAAACTGTTGCTTCCATGGCTCCACAACAAGAAGACATATTGACACAGCTGATTTTCACTTAACAACTCAGTTGAGGCAAGCAAAATAGCAGAAGCTGTGGTAAATGCAGACCTCTTTGATCCCAAACTAAATGACAATTTTAGCACTAGCACTTGTCCAGATGCTTTTGTTACAGATCAGAAAACCTGTTTGGCAAGCTCTCACTCATTTGGCTATAAGCATTTCAGTTGCCCTCCCACTAGATGTAGTCTCAACACATAAGTCATGTTTCAAGACAGAGTGAACAGATGAGCTTGTCTTACTCAATCACTAATATTGATTCACACATTCACACAGAAGAAAGTGCAACTTTGAATCTCTTGGCAGAGCATACACCTTACACATGCACAATTAAAGATTAAAGAATTAGCAGGTGCCCTAATCGAAGCCCTGCAGGGTGAGTTCTACAATTTGACCACACTTCATTATCTTTGTCCTCCTCATGCTACAAAGTGACCTCTGACTAGGTGCACTTTTTACTGTGGTTTATGGCAATTATGATTCTTGTTCATGGTAGATTGACTAGAATCTCTTTGGACTACCTAGTGTATAATCTTTCGTTATGTATTTCTACTATAGTACCATATGCATTAGCACTGGCCCACTGGGTATCATTTTATTTCAGCTTTCATGTATACATTCTAATTATTTTACTACTGTACTCCCATTGGAGCTTAATGTTGAAAATAGAATCTACTTTTCACCAGGTCCACCACAAAATTACAACTCGTGACACCTTAGGTTAGCTTTCACTAATAAATATGAAATAGGAGGACACTTCATAGCATGCTGAATACTAAATTAACAAGTTAAAATGGCATAAAATGAGGAAATTAAGCTATCCTCTTCTGAAATAACTATGTATTAGAAGAAACTCCAGTCATAATGGCATAATGTGTTTAAAAACAACATTTTATGGTATGATGAGTTCTATGGCAAGCTATTATTACTACTTATTGTTTGCATTAGGGTAGCACCTAAAGGTTTGTGCCCAGCTGTGCTAGACACTGATAAACAATTTAATTAGTATTTACATTCCTCCTGCCCTGCCTAAGCACCAGTCTTGGTCAATTTCCAAAATCCTTCTTCTAATCACCCTTAAAACTCTACCACTTCCAGGTGTTCCACTACCCACCTGTCCCAGTAAATGCTCTTAAAATCTTATTTTCAATCTGTTCTTCATCTTATCTTCCCATAATGTTAAAAGAAGTATCCTAGTCCTGTGCCTGCTAGTTCATACATCTCAGCATTCCCCTGTCTTTTCTCCACTAAATTGATCCTAACAGTCAATGTCCTTGGTTTTGGTGCAACCTTTTCCCCTACTGCTCTCACCAGGCTTGTAGGAAAATTTTGAGGCTGCTGAGCTACTCTCTTCCCTTTGTCCCCGTCGTGGTTTTGGCTGATCAACACCCTGCCAGTTACCTTGGCTCCTCAATCAACAGTTCCAGAGTTGGTTCCCTTGCACAACATGTTATCATTTGTTGCTGCTATAAAATGGCAACACTTTCTCTGCTTCTTACCTCATCATTCACAGAAAATGATAGGAGATTAGATTATATTATAAGGAGGCCCTTTTAAAAACATACATCTAGCAGTATGTTTTGAGGCAAGGGTTGCCTTCAAAATCGGCTGTTCTTGCTGGTGTCTTCCTTCCTCACTTCTTTATTCATATACCACACATGAGGATGGCTTTTAATATGAAAGCAGTGTAATAATGCCATCAATTAATAGTGAATCCCTTATTTGCAGATTTGGAAAGAAAGCTGATATTCAAACAAAGAGATAAAAAACTAATTGCCAAAGAACATTACCCACAGCATGTTGTTGCTTTTTAGTCACACAATGTTCTTGTATTCAGTATACTCCCAGATGAATTAGAGGGGTGCATTTTATACTCAGATTTGTGGCAGATCTCTTTTAGTATTCATAGGTGTGCCAGCATAATACAATTCATTTAGGAATATGACACATCTGTGTAATTTGTAGGTGTTGACTGTCTAACCTTCAGACAACTTGATGGAAAAAAATAATTCATCCATAACAGAGACCTTTATTTTTCAATCCATAACATTCCATTTAATGTATTAGAAGTACATGAAAAGAATGGGAAAACAGGAAAAGTGAAAACAGGAGAAGTTAAAAGAGGAAGAGAAAGAAATGCCTCCTACAGAGCATTTTAAAAAATAATGTAGAGATGGATTATTCCATATTTTTCAAGTCCTTTATAGTGAAAGTTCTATCTGCCTTTCAATGGGTCTATCTTACTTATCTTTGTGATCAAGTAAGAGAAAAGCCATTGCAGTCCTATATAGATATGACATTTATTTTCCAGCAATTCAGGCAACTCGAACATGACAATACTAAAGAATAGGTTATAAATATTTCATTTCATGATTAGGATCAACTTCAAACATAATGCTCTACATTCACATGCCTTAGCTGTGTTGTGATATATACAATTCTATAATGTATGTTACATCACAATCATTTTTATCAAAATAAACCAGAAATTACAGATATTTAAGGGTAAAGGATAACAATAAAAAAAGCTAGATAACCTGCTCCTGTGATTGTATGTCTCTTCTATTAAAAATAAATTATTTAATTGCAAAAAAAGAAGTTTTTATTGCTTCGAATAATAAGACCTCTCACTTAAAAAGGCCTGGTGCATTCAGGGAGTTTTGCCACCTGTGACCACCGGAGTATCAAGATGCTATTATGTGCAGCATAGCTCACAACTATTCCTAGTAATTTTGCATTTCAAGAAATGTAATTTATGGTCAGATTACAATTTTCACCTTCGCACTAAGAGTATCTCCCAGACACCCTTTGCAGACTATGGTCTCACCTGGATCAGAAATAGTTGGTCATGAGCCTGGATTTTCCTAGTTAATCTATATGTTTTTTTGGGGTTTGGTTTGGGTTTTTTAAAAATTTCTTGAAATGTACACAGTATACAATTTACCTTCTCTTTGCTCCATAAAAGAAAATCTTTTGAAAGGAGCTTTAGGTTAAAAATACTGTCCTGTGTGTGCAGCTCCTGGGCTGCAGCTCTTATCAGGATTCTTCTCGTGTCTGTCTCTCCCAGAGAACCCACTGCCGCAGCTTCTTCACCCAGAGCTTTATTCTGTTCTTCAGCCCCACTTCTTTGGCTGATGTGGCCTTCCTTGTGGCCTAAAACTTCCTTCCCTTCTGCTGTGTGCTGGCATTTTTCTCTACAGGAGGGCTCAGATGATCCTATTGGGTACAAAAGTGCTTTTAGTGATCAGTAATTTGGAGTCAATAAACCTCTTTAGTAGCAGGGGTTATTACTGAACGAAACTGTGCCTAGCTCCATTCCTAGCCTACTTCCCAACCCCACGCTTCTCTTTGCAGGAGGGGACAGCAGAGCCGAAGCCTTTGCCAGTGATGCAGTTAACAACAGCAATTGCTCCAGATAAAAAGAGCTACATCATCATTACCAGGAGGGAGGACCGAGTCTAACAAATCACACTGCACCAACAATCGGGTAATTGGATCCCTACTGGAAATGCAGCCTGAGTAATAATTTCAGATGGCACTGATGGTGTTATACAGAAATTAAACCTCTATTATCATATTTCTATGGATCCAGTTCTAACCGCAGGCAAATGGTTTAAAGGTACTGCTGAATCCATGCATATCTGAACTCCTCAGGAAAGGTTAATCCACTTTGAAATTGATGCCAAATTGGCAAAATACTGCTTTCCTTCTGAACTCAAACTCTTTGGTTTGGGCATATGGGGAATTTGAGAAAGCAACTTTTTTCTAAAATGCACACCAGAGGGAAAAACCTCCTCTACCATCCAGTATATTGTACATCTCTTGGCTGGATGAGTGTGAAACATATTCTGGAGCATGGTAGCGTGCACGGATGTGATGTGCTACTTTTCTTACAGTAATGAATTTTATGCCTGCCTGTTTCTGTTCCTTTGTCTATTTTTAATTCAAATATGTAAAAGCTTTTCTTAATACAGAGTCCCAGGTGTCAGTTGCTGCCTGGAGTCCCTTTTCTTTCCTCTATTGTTCTCTTAATTGTTACTTCAAAACAATTAGCTGGGCATTCATATGCAAATGAATGCAAATGTACAGGGGATTGGGTGTGAGAGAATACCACCACTTGTTAATTTCCACTTCAAGGTCTGCTGGTAGGAACAACAAAATTGCTTAACAATGTATTTTTCCTGGGCCATAAAGGGTGAACTCACAACGATTCCAGCGTCCTGCTGGCTCGGCAATTGTTAAGATTCTGCTGTTTCTTGGTAAGATTTTTATTTATTTATTTATTTATTTAGGTCTAGAGACTGTGCTAGCCTTGTAACCCTAAACTGCCCCTGCCCTTGTTCATTTATGCTCAAGGCTGTGCCTAGTAATTTGGATACAATCCTGATTAGGTTATAAAATAAATTATTAATATTGCTGCTATTAATGTGATTCATTAAGGGATAAAAATTCTCACATGAAGGAATTCCTCATGTCTCTGACAAAATAAAACTTTTATAATTTATAAAAGACTATGGTTTATTGCATTGAAACCTTAGAAGAAAGATACACTGACTGATAGACTGGGACTGAGGATGAATCCTAGAGAGACTTAGCCAGTTGCTAAGATAAATCTCATCTCTTTTGGTGCAGTTGTATTTATTGTATAAATCTGCATTCCCTTTCAGGCTGTATAGTAAAACTCTTTATGAAAAATAGTTGGTTATTCAGCATTCAGAACCGCTTTACAAAGATAAATACCTTAGCTTTTCATATGCAATTAATACACAGAAAGCAATTAAAAGACCAAATCCTGTAGTCATTAGGCAGGAAAAATTCAGAACCACAGACTGTCCTGAGCAAGAAAACCCACAGCACAGCAGGAAAACTCCATCACTCATATGTGACTCTCCTACCAGGATCCTTACCAGGGGAAAAGTTGCCTCTAGGAGGTGTAACTTTAGAAAGATATTTCTGAGACTGTGGGAAGAAGTGATTAACTTTTCACTCCACAATTACTTCTTTTTTACATTACCTTAGTGTTCTTCCAGTTTCATCTCTGAAAATCATCTACACAGCAATAAGGGACCACAGTATTTACCCCTCAGGGCAGGTAGTGTCCTTGTTATGCAGTGTAATTCCCGTGTTTCACCAGACACATTCCTCGTGGAAAAGAAAGACATCTGCTAAGTGCTGGGAGCTGACTTGAATTCCGTGCTCCATAACTTGTCAAGGGTTGGTGTGCTGACTGTTTAGGCATGGACATGAAGTTCTGGTTAGATGTATAAATGCTACCGGAATCAGTGAAGTCAGATGTTTTCATGCTTTTGTTCAGACCTTAATTGTCCTGGTTCCCGGCTTCCTACTCCTAGATGGGGTAACAGTACCGTTGTGAGAATAAACACATTTAAGACTGGGAGGGACTTGGGCACAGCAATGGTAGGGACTATATAAATACTTGGAGCAGAGAGGCACTACTATTTATACTGCAGTATAAACAAACAGTAAAAAAGCAGCTATGACTGGATTGGGAAATCTTATCTGGCCCTGGCGGTAACATAGGACCATATTCAAATTGCAGCTAGCAATGCACACCAGAGGAGAAAAGCTTCCTGCAGAAGTGGCAATGAGAAAGGGGGACACTCCTCCTCTGTCACCCCGAGATCCTCTCCATGGAGGAGTGGACACTGTCAGCAGTAATTTGGGTGGCTGCCCCCAAGGCTTCACAACATGTGCTTCAAGGGAAAGAGGGGTGATGAGCTTTCTTACCTTCCTGCCTTTCCTCTCTGTGTCCTCAACTGCCAGCGTTCTATTTAAATGAGCTTTTATTTTTTTTTTCCCTCCATGGGCATATCCATTTATGATGATTTAACTTTAGGCACAGACTCAAAGGTTTTGCCCAAAACTAATACACAAATTCCAGAAAGGGTCTTTAACTATAATACTTCTATTTTCCCCTCCTTAAAACTTGGAGAAATTGAAATATCTGTCTTCATTACAACATAAGCACCTGTGGAAACTTGGAACGTAGTGGATATATCCCCTTATGGGAAGAATAAATGTCTCATCCCAGCAGACTATGCCCTTGCTGGAACCTGCTCATACCTCACCAACCAATATATTTTATCTTCATATATGGTTGAAATAGGGCAGATTTCTGGAACTTAAACAGGCAAATAAAACACATCCATCTTCCAATAAACACATGGGAAGTTATTATTAGCCAGTGGGCTAATAGTAAAACACCCAGAAATACAAGGAAAGGATGATTTGAACTGGTGAGGTTTTAAAACATGTTTTACCCTGAAGTTTCCACTAAAGTTTTTTCCTTAACAAGTTGTTGGAGACCTTTGCCTTTTGCTTTATGAGGCTGACGGTTGCAACTTGAAAGATCAAGGAATATTTTTAGTGGAAACAAGAGATAGATGCTGGCAGGGTGTTTTAACAATGGTCTGTTTGTTTTGGTAACAAGATTCAAAGAAAGCATTATTTATAATGCCCTGATATGCACATATAGCTCTGGTTGTATGCAGCAACATAATAACAGAAGTGGTTTCCTATAATCTGTCTGCACGGCACTCCCAGGTGCTACCTGCTGCTGCCAGGCCTGGAATTTCACATGCAGTTTGAACCAGCAAATCTGGTAGGAGTTCCTCCCTAGACTGCCGATTCCCACCCCATGCCCTCTCTTCCTCCTCTGTCAGCACAGGTGCTTATGCTGGGTTTTTAAATAGATCAAGGAATCAGTCCAGGTTAAAACTCACCCGGACTGTAAAAAACCCCAAACAACCCAACAAGTTTAAATGCTTAAATTGTTATGCTCATGATGCTTGGCCTGAGAGTCCCACATACATTGTGCTTCTTTAGGAGACTCCATTGTTGTCTTTTCTTCACGTACGCCTTTAGTCTAAAACTTACCAAAAAATCCCTAGCTCTACTTACTCTAATACTACTACTGCTACCATCCTTGGTCTTTGCACACGCTAACACTATCTTGTATCTCTATTTTAGTATATACAGATATGCCAGCACTAGAATTGTTATGTGGTATACGTTAGCTGTTTACTAAAAACATTATATAAAATGTGTATTATGTATTACATACATACATATAGAAGTATATAAACACAGACATATGTACTAGGATCAGAATCATGCCTTGTGGTTATTACATGTAGCACTAAATGTCAGTGTGTACAAGTGCAAATATAGTGAAATGTTCCTTAGGCTCTGTAGTTCCTTTTGCTGGCTGGTCTCAGCAATGGCTAATGGAATTTGGACAAAAAATATGTTCCCTGTTTCAAGTCTTTCCTTCTGTATGCTTTGAGCACTTTGAGGATTTATCAGATAGGACCATATTCAGATGCTGAAAATTCCAGTAAATTCCAAATACCTCGTGTTTTCCACTAACCAGTGAAAGCCTTAGGTATTAAGAAATATCCAGGGAGTAGGAAATACTAACTTCAGGCTCCCTTTAAAGAGCCCAGAAATTGCCTGAGCTAGTGATCTGCTTCAGAGATGGCTGATACATCAAAACTTGCTGCAGCAGCCCAAAGCTTTCATTACTAGCCAGCAATGCAGCTGTGACTGCCTGCTCTGTGTGTTTTACAGCTGAGAAAGGAAGCCTGAACCAGTCTCTTTCCACTCGTGTCCTTGGCTCTTCTGATGGGGTCTAGAACAATGTTTCTTTATGTTCTTTGCTCTTGTCAGCAAACTATTGCCAGGTGCTCACAGACAGATGTCCCACTTTAACCCTTTTGAATTCCCTGGAACATCAATATGAAGCATAAGGGTTTTGAATAAATCTGATCTCTTTGAGGCAGGTACCTGTGATGAAGCTCCTGATGCGTGAAAAGCAATGGTAATAACTTAAAAGATGAAATATTCCAGTGTATCAAAGCCTTGGATGTAGTATAATATATATCTAACATGGTTTTATGCAGTATAGATAAATAGAACATAAACAGTGTTATCCCATTGCCAACATCAAAGCATGCAGATTTCAGAAAGGGAAAGTATGATTAGAACATGATTCAAGGCATAAAGCTTTTCATATCTCTGCAAAATGCATATATGGGTATATATATTTATATTTGTATATATGTATTAATGAGTTCTTTTGCATAGTACACTTTGTAAAGCTCAGATCTCTTGTCTTTAGTGTGTTCTAGTGTCCTTTGTTTTATGTCTGGTTTTCCCCATTAAGAATATAATTCTTTTCGTAGCAGACAAAATCCCCTAGTAGCCTTTCTCCTTGCTAATCTTTCTACATTTTTCCTTATCTCTTCCTTTGCGCCTATTGTCTGATTGTGCCTCTACACAGGCCTTCACTCAAGGGTTAGTGAAATTAAACATTAGCTGGCTCAATAGGTAGCTAGTAACAGTAGTTTATCTACCAAGATAAGCTTGCAGGTTTTGGATGTCTCAAGTTTCATCTTTTCCACTTTCATTATTTTAAGACATTGTTATTTGAGGAGTTAGTGACCCATCTCCTTTAATGTTGCTTACAAGCAGTTTCCCTGTATAAGACCCTGTGATAATTTCTACACTGTCAAGTTGCAGCTAAGTTGCAGTTTTAATACATCACTTTTTGGAGCAAGAGGCTATACTTGTTTCAGTGTTTCATATTCTTTCACTTCTAATAGCTTATACATACTGGAAATCCCGTGTTCATCTTGTGTGCTGCAAGATATTTATACTCTAAAATGTAGCCTAAGGAATCAAAGCAGCAAGGCAATTTGGAGACAATACTGCAGGCTTCACTCTGTTACCCAGGCAAGGGAGAGAAAAGTAGATTTGCCATGTATCCTTATGAAGATAACAAGAGCAGAAAGTTGCCAGGATATTTGTAGCTGAAGCATTAGAAATGGAGGAATGGATGTGGAGCCTGCTCAGAGACCTAATGGATTCATATAAAATAGAGATGTCTGTTATTCCACTGGTCTGTGTTTTGTGTGAAAGGGACAATCAGACAGTGGTTGCTTTTCTTCTGTGTGACAGCCTGAGACGTCAAACATGGGAGTTTTGTAGCACATCCCCTTCTGAGCCAGTTATTACAAAGCAAATCTATATTCCAGGCAAATACAGAGATTTGTAGTTTTTCTACAAAAAAACAGGGTCTCAAAGAGCTGGTGGCTGGACTTGTGCCTCATGCTTTGTCTGAAACTCTCCTTTTAACAGGATTAGTTCAAAAAGCGATTCACCACGTTGGAAAGCCTGATTGGGAGCTGCTGCTATGATCCCAGGCTTCCAGATCCTGGCAGTCAAAGAAAAGACACAGATGTGACACTCAAGTGCCCAGGATAAACACAGACCTCTTCAAAACAGCAATCTTCTGCTACAATTAGCAGGAGTTTGTTTAAACCCTGTTTAAGCAGACTCAGTCCAGAGCTAGTGCTTGGGACAAAGTCTCCTTGTCTAACACTGTCTTTTCTCTTGTGCACAGTCAATAAGTGCAGACATCATTAGGACATTAGACATCTCTGATGAGATGTGACAGGTTACGTTGTGTGAGGCAGACAGTCGTGACTGCCTTTTTCAGAAAGACTTTTCATGGCTCTGAGTGACCACCCCCCAGTGCCAGCAGCTCACTGCCAGCCTTCTGCAGCTCAGCAATCGAATAAACAAATCTGCCTCCTAACCTCCAGCTCCTATGGCTTGTAGCATGACAAAAGGGTGGCTGGGGACTACTAGAACATGTCATGTCATGGGACATTGGCCTCTGATACCAACTAATGGTCTTCTCCACACAGAAACTGGAACTCTACTTTGACACACACTAATTTTTCACTGTAAACCTGCCCTATTTGTTGCTGCTTAGCCACTGCAGATAAATGTATCAAAAGCTTAGCAGTGTTTTTTGGATACTTCTTCTAGGTATTTCCTAGGTTCTGGTAGTTAGTCCAGGTGCTGCTAAAATCTTGTGCAGTGGGCTGGATGCTTTCTCTACTACAGCCTGTGGGTTTTAAGAACTGAAGCTGTCACTTTTTTTTCCCACCAGCATAGTAGGAACAGGTCTCAGGTGATGATAACTTCTCATCCAAAAATTTTTCCCATGGTTTAGTAAATGCAAGACCAGAATTCAGCATCTGAACTATTCCCCCATTTTGGGTAACCTTTTCCAATATTATTTAACAGGCTGTTGTAAATCAGTTATAATTTACTGGGTTTTTTTCAGTACTTTGTTCCTCATCAAGGTCTAATTTTCACAATCCATCTCCTTTCTCTTCAGTTGCTATAGCGTACATCATCAGCTATAATCTTCTACAATAGCTTACCAATTTGGGGGCCTTGTCCAATCATTGTTCCTTATTCTACTCTTTTCCTGTTAGAATCCATTTTATGAACCTTTTCATCCAACTAACTAACACCTCTGCCCTAAATCATTAGCCTTTGTACAGTGACACTGTCATGAATTATTGTTTTAAGGTCAGTTTTCTCAAAACAAAACTAATTCTGCAGCCTGTAAACCCTCTCAGGAAGTAGCTATCCTTTATGCTGCTTTGTGACGCCATATTCTCTAGTAGAGCTTCAAAGAGCAGGGGAAGAAGCCTGGGCAAAGATAAAGTGGGACCTTTGTTAAACAGAGTGTTTCTGCATCCATCTTATTCCAGGCAAAAAGTCTGATAATCCACAATACTATAGCTTTCATGTGCCAGGGCACAGTGCCAGTATTGCAACTGCTGCAGAAGGTAGGAACAAAGAAGGAAGATAAGGAGTTGTGCTGTAGGGGAAAAAGAAGGAGTGGAGAAAAAAAAAATCTTTTGCATTCATGGAATGATTGTGGCACAATCATAATAATTCGGAAATAATTATATTTGTTATCAGTCAACATAATTTCCTGCAGTTCTACACACAACGTCATTTTCCTTTTCCAGCAGTCAGGCTGAACAAACGGTTCTGTTCTTGTTATTATTTTAGTTTGAAGCAGAGTAATGTTGGTTGAACTAATAGTATAAACACAAGGATATCACTTAGAAATGTCTGAAGATTGGCATTTAGCCTATTGTTTCCTAATATGATGCAACCATATTTTTTCATTCTCACTTTTTTTCCTTGTATTTTGCTGTAAAATGCCATGGTCCTGTGATATTGTAAGGATAAGCCCTGCAATATGGTTAAAGACTAACTCAGTTTAGGTTATTATCCAGAGCCCATTACTGTAGTATTGGAGTGCCTAAGAGAGACTATTTAGTAGATGAAAGAAAAATAACACAAAACCAGTATCATGCTGTTTGTTTTAATGCTGTAGGGTAGAACTCTGTGTATGACATATTTAAAATGACTGATGGATTTTAGCTCACAGTTTAGGAGAGAGGATGCAGGCCCCTTGCTGGGGTGTGACTTTCTTCCACCAGACAAATCTGTGGCTCCCTGAAGGGACTGGTATGTCCTTGGAGAGGAAGGTCATGTTACCTTCAGTTTTTCTTAGACACTTGGTCAGAGAAAGAGGCCAGCTTTAGCCTGGGCCTTTCAGTTCCCAGGGCTTTTGCCATAGCATATGGAGCATGTTCCCTCCTTCAGCAGGCACTCTTCAAATAAGGCTTTTGTGGTGCTATGAGTTCTCGCTGGCGTATTTCTCTCTTGCTAGATGTCTTGCATTTACACTAAGAGAGGCTCACAAAACAAGAGGAAACTTTACACCATTTATTCTGTTGCTAAAGTCTATAAGGCAGTACACCAAGCTAAAAGAGAGTTCTGCTGGACAGGAATATGCAGCTCATTAATATAACTGGATTAGAACTTGGTCCTTTATGCTTACTATAGCTGCTTTCCAGTTGGCTTTTATTGTTGCTGAAATATTTTGCATTGTCATATGAAATGATTAATATATAAACATGAGAGAAACAAAGACGGATACTAGAGGATCTCTAGTGGGTTTACTGGAAACTGAATACAGGAAAATGAGTGCTGGGAAACACACATAAATAAGAACAGGCTTATTTATAACAGCCAGAAAAAGAGGGAAACCAGTTCCAGCTCTTTTGTTACTTCCCTCCCTAATATAGGTCAGATAAGGAGTTTACACAGATGCATCTCCAATTTGGTTTTCCATGTGCAGTAGAGAGAAGTATGCAGCCTTTTTTTCTGAAGACTTATGAAAGATAACAGTATAGGAGGTTACAAGGAGTGTGATACAAGGAGCTTTTCTGGATATAGACTCATACAACATCTTTTATTAGAGATGTGGGAGCAGAAGAGTAGCCTGCTGATTGCATTCACAGGTTTTATTAAATTAGGAGAATTGGAATCTCAAGAGGCTAAAAAGTGGCAAAATAAGATTCAACTTGGCAAAAGTCATATGGGGTAAGTTTTACAAAAGAAGTAAAATCCTTAATTTAAGGTAGAATCCATCACAGTTTTAAGGAGGTTAGAGGCTTATATGTTTTTAAGGTGTGATCTTTAAATTTATGGTACTTTGGGCACCTGGCATCTATACGAAACCAATTCAACTACATTGTTGATTTTTAAGACTGCAGTCTTCTTTAAAAATTCTTCTATGAAGGCCTGGAGTAGTGTGTAAGAGAAGTTTCTGTTCCAGCCAGCTTGTTTCCCTTTAGTCTCATTTCAAAGTCACATTGATGAGAACAAAGGAAGTTTCTCAAGCAAGAAGTACTGAAAACAAGCTAATGAGAGAGCTTTCTATTAGCCAAATTGGCAGCTTCTTTACAGGGATGTAGCTGGTTCTATGAAACAGACTCAATAGTATCCACTGCTAGATATTATTTCTTCAATAATTGTCATTGCACAAATATAGATACATAAAGTGTGAGAAACATCTAAGGATGTCTAGATACGCATAGTAATGGATAAATTTCAAGAGATTGGCTGGAGGAACTGTGGCACTACCTAACATTTATGCGCTAATTACAGGCTTTTAATATTTTATCAATGGACATTCCACTTAGAGGCTGATTTACAGATAGGCTCAGCGCCCCATAGCCCCAGTTGACCACAGTAGGACCTGGAGATCTCCACAAATCAGAGACCTTCCTCCTCCAATTTGGAAACTGGAGAGTACCAAGGGACCACTAATGCTGCCAAACTCAGACAGAAGAGGATGTATGTATGTAGTGTGTAACCAGCCAGTGGTGGAAACACCGCTGTAGACATGGCTGAAATAAACCTTTTGGGAGGACTGAAAAGGCATTAGGTATCCATATGAACACAAACAACATTTAAAATTTTGCAGCCTTACTACCAAAGAGTTACAAGGGTAAAGAAGGCTCATGTTTTAGGGCTGAAGTTGTTGATCTGTGTGTCAGTATAGATTGTTGTCTCTGTTATAATACAGTCAACAGTTGAACTAGGTCATTAGTGTTTTTGTGTTAATATCCTTGTGTTTATATGAAACAGATCCACGAAGAGCATGAAGGAGTGTTCTCCCCCTGTATAATGTTTCTGTGAATGCTGGATTGTTCTCTTTTCTGTGTTGCTCTTGGAATATTTTTTACCTAGAGGATGGAGAGTGGGATGACCATAGGCAGAGGATGATGAGTTATGATGAATATGAATTTGCTCCTAATCTGTTGGTTTGCTCAGTCCTACTCTAAATAAAACTGTTATTAGTAGTTAAAATTTACATAGCCTAATAAGCATCAAACAATATACACCTATTTATCTTTCTTTGCAAAATTTTTCAGGGTTTATCTACCCCCATGACTGCCCATTGTTTCCATCTTATACGATATTATGCATTGCCCTGCCATCAGCTGGTCCGCAGAGCCATGACTGGCACTCACTGAGACTTTTCTCCTCCACATGGAGACAGGAACATATGTACTGAGTTATTTGTCCCTGCGCTCAGACTGGATCAGCAAGGCCCTTCCTTTTCTCATCTTAACAGCACAATGCATTTGCCTTTCTGTTGCATTTCAAGGGTCATGCTGAGGGCAGCAGTCCTTACCAAGCTGAATGGTAATTCCTTGAGGCACTGACCCTCAGACTTCAGAAGGAGCCCTTCCACTGTCTCAATGAAAACAGGCTTTGATGTATCGCCTTTTTCGGCACTGGGAAAGGACTAGATGCAGCTTAAGAAATCCACAGTGAAAGGGCCTTAGATGGCTTAGAAAAAACAGAGGTCAGGTTCTTTTCAATAGTTCTGGAAATCTTCTTGATGGATGCTGTGTTTGCTGTTACGCTGTGCTCACGTTAGCCATGCAGCAGCAGGATCACAGGGAGGCAGGACCAGACACAGGATAGGCTCCACGTGGTGCAATGGCCATAACACTCAGAAAGACTACATCAGCTGTCTTTCTAATTGGCCATTTTTGTTTTATTTATACCCACTATAACTAATACACTGTGTGTTTACCTCTGAACTGTTTGCCTTTCTTCCAAAGCCAGTTGTGGGTTTCAGGTGGAGCAATGAGCAGCTAGGAGCCAAGATAAAAGCCTGACAGGTGGAACAATCACTTGAATGGAGATAGAAGACCCTGCAGAGACATGGGTAGATCTACAGAACTTTAAAGCAGTAATTTAGAATGAAATTCTCCTTTTGGCTCTGAATCCTTTGGAAAGATATGATACAGTACACCCGTAGTTTTGAGATAGATGCAGGAAAATTTAAAACTTGCTAAGTAAGCGGTTACAGACAGTTTGCAGGGGTAGAAGTATTGGTTAAGAGTCTAGAAACCTGAAGGGAAGTAACTGTTGAGAAGATTTTAGGAAAAAATAAGAATTCTAAGGCAATGAACTACATGTTCTTAAATAAGAATTAAGAAATACCCTCACTGAAGACTTGTCTTTAATATATGGACACCTAATCCTAACAATTGTTCCCTTTCAGTCTTGATAATTTAAGATTCTTTTATAATGTTCCTTCCAGTAGCATGCAAACGATGTCGTCTTGAATGCAATTGTATTATAAAACAAAGCAGGGACCATCTGAACTAAAATTAATGCACAGCATTAAATCAGGTACTTAATCATTCATTTTAGTTTGATTTACTGGAGCTATTGTGTTCTTGTTATATATTACTGAAAAAATTTAACAATACACAACATGTCTCTGAATACCACGATATTTAGATGTGCTTTAGGAGGCAATTAGATCATTCTGATTCTTGAAAACCCAATAGCACTATTAGACTTGCATATTAAAACACCCCCTTCTCCTCTCAAACTTAAATGCACCTCTACTCTGCCCTATCAAGTAGCAAGTTGTGCATTAGTTTCCCGTGTAACAAGGCTATTAAAAGCACAAGCGAAATTAATTTCAGCTGGATACAACTGTTTTTTTAAAAAAAATACTAAAATACATTTTACTGGAAGACTTTTAAAAATCTGCCTGTGAAGGGGGTTGATACATTTCGTGTATGCTACTGCTCTATCTTCATTTGGAGATAAATTATCACATTATTCTCTTTGCTCTCCCACTTGCAAATTAAGTTGTCATTCAATAACTCATAAAGAGCCAAGTTGCACAATCCATAAGAACAAATAATGCAGCTATTCTTTTTTTTTTAAAATGCTGTCTTTTGTATGCATGGTTTTGTGATTTTTTCCCCCTTTAGTCTTTGTATCTGACTATATATTGGAAAGATGCTTATAATTTTTTTCCCGAAGAACTGGACAGCATTAAAATGCTATTAATAGTAAATACATTTTACCAGAAAAAAATATGAAAGATTTTCTAGGAGCACACTTAAAAAACGCCCACATTTCTTTTGGCAAGAAAGTTTTGACTTTTATTAGTTTTCTCAGAAGAATGTGAGTTCCAGAAGAAAAAAGAAATAAGAAAATTACTTTTCCAAATTAGTATACAAAGAGAGTATCCAAAGCCCTTTGATGTATTTTGTTTTTACGTCACTCAACCCTGATATTTCAAGTCCAAACAAAATGAATATTTTCAAAATAACGATGCTATATAATAATGCAAAATTATTTTTAGTGGGTTTTTTTTCTATAAAACTTTGAGCTGGGAATTTGCATGAAGACTCACTGACAGTCTCTAAGATACTGGTCTGGTTGTTTCTGCATTAACTAGTGACATTTGGCAGTAACCTCTTGAATTACATCAATTAAATTTTTTTCTATGTAAGAAGTTCTTAGGAACATTCACATTTTCAGTGGAATTTATTTTTCATCAAGTAGACCTGAAGAAAGGTTCAACTCAAAGTACTGGGAAAGATCTGCTATCTGCAAGGCTTCTGCTCTCTTCTCAGGCTAAATTTCACAAGACCAATTTGCTGGAAATCAGCGATTACAAGTAGAGCAGTGTTACAGTTCTGTATTTCACCTGAGTTAAACAAGGTTTTGAAACCAAGGTAGATATAAAGGAATACATCTCATTTATGCTGTTAGTGCTAGATCAAGGCTGTGGTCTCGCTTCCTCACTGTTCGGTGAGTACAATGTCCGTGAGGCTTGCAGTGCTAACTTTACATGAAATGAGAACAAAACATAGGCAAAAGTGACCCAGTGGTTCTATTCTCAGCAAGTGAGTGTATTTTAGGAACAGTTTAAACCATTTAAATTTCATTGAGTGTGAATGGTAGTATCTCAAATTTTTATCCAGATCACCTACCGTGACAGGGAGAAAAGCACCTGGGACTTTGGTAGCCTGCCATAATGCTGCCCATCAGCAACAAGTGCTGGGCTGTCTTCCTTAGCTCAGCAAATAGAGTCAAACGTGCCTGATCAACTCTTTCTGGAAAAGGTGTGCTGTTTTCTTCCATGGAGACACTAGACAGGACCTGAATTTTGACTTTCTGGTAAATGTTTTATTTTATTGCCTGCTGTTCTTGCCTTCCTACAGCCTACCAATTTGCCATGGTACCCATCTCACAAGTACACACCTCTTCTCCCTTGACTAATGTTTTTCACAGTCAAGCAATTGTGTAGATGCTTTTCTAGTTTGGGCTGGTCACAAACGCCTGATGCTAGAAATGCTGATTTTAGCAAAATTGTGCTTAAAAAAAAATCAGTTGGAAGAAAGACACCAACCTGTTATCCTGCCTTACACAAGGCTACATAGAGGCTCATGCTGCATACCTAATCAGGTGCTTTGAAATCCCTTTTTCCACAACTGCAGTAGCTGGTGGGAAATGATGCCCGATTAGAGCCAAGATTTTCCCTGTGCAGCCTAATGGAGTGAGGATGTGAGGATAGAAAAGCTGCAGAGACTTGTTTTTGCCTTGCTGAGACATGGCTCTGGGCAGCAGTGGTGGAATCCCTTAGGTGCCAGGAAGGCACAGACTGGGGCTCTCCTGGGCTGCATCCACTCCTGGACTGCTCCCTGGGGCAGCATCCTGAACACCTCACTTCATACACAGGGCATAGAGGATATGTAGCTTGTTCTGTTTTACTTGGAGCTGTTGAGAGATTTTGATGCCTGAAATGACCCCCTAAAAAACAGAGACTAGACAGGAATAAGGGAATAAAGGTAGGTATTTATTTGAAGGGCCTTCAAAGGTACACCCTGGGAAGTCCATAGGCTGCTGCCAAAATGGACCCCAAGATGGACAGCAAGTCACAAGTTCTTCACACTTTTATAGGTTTGGTTCATTTGCATAACAGGGTTAATTCTCCAATTAAAGCTTCAGTTAATGATGTAATTTCCCCAAGCTTTCCCCTGCTTTAGAGGCTTTTGGTTTACACTTTTTGGGCCTAGAATGGTCTGAGTGTCCTTGGAGAGCAGGCCTGGAGAGGCTTTGTTATGTTTACCTAGCATGAGAGAGCAGAAGTTAACAGGCTACAAGAAACTTCAGAGTTACACACTAGGCAGTACAGGATTTGAAAAATATGGAAGCTAAAACCTAAGGCATCGGTTCAAGTTCCTTATCTGTGGTCATGAAATAGTCTATGTGGCTGCATCATTTGTAATTTGTGTTCCTAAAGGAATGCAGGGTCAAATAGCTGTAATCAGTAACAGATCCTGATATCTAGGAACAGCAGGTGCTGGATAGACGAACATATCTCCTTTTAGAGATCTAGGCTTACTCTTTAGGACTATTTAGATTTGTATTATTGAAAAGGTACACTATGTGGGTATTCTACACATCAACACTTATTTCCTCATGCCATCAGGCAAATGGATTTTTTGCAGGGTGAAGTCTGACCGCAATTTATCTGGGCAAAGCAGCCTGACTACCTATAGACCTCAGTGTCTTCATACTACTGATCAGAAACTTCAACCATATCTAACAGATGGGAAAACTGAGAGGAGGGGAAGCAGGATATCTGTAATAGAGCTGATAAAGGAACTGACACCTCAGGCACCCGTTTGAGTGTCATGTTCCTTATATGTGTTCTCTGACTCCTTAGGAGGACTGTGTAACTAAATTCTCCGTCTGACTTAAAGAAAATAAATCAGTCTAGAACATTATTCATAAGATTAATCAAGTTGTATAGCCTTTTCTCCTGTGAAAAACCAGCAGTGGTGCCTTTTTTTATTTATCCCACTATACCAAAAATAAACTGACAGAGAGTGTCTGCTAGTGGACTACTTTGCAACCGCACTAAGTGCTAAAACCTACAAGTTTTCAGTGCAATAGAATAGAGAATTGTTCCACAAGGTCTTGACTCTGACCTTATGTTAACTTGTACCAAAATTGTTCAAAAAAAGAGGTGGAAGAAACCAGCCAAGTCCCCTCTAAAATTATCAATGGCACCAGACCCACTGAGTAGATCCTAGTATATTTCTATAAATAGAACTTGGAGGAGTTGTGGAAGATTAGCAGATCCTGTAATTTTCCAGCTGAAGCTGATGACTGGCAGCTGACTGCTGCTCTGGTGGCTGAGGAACGAGCATGATGACTCCCAGCTGTCCGAGGGAGATCCACAAGCAACTTGCAAGGTACTTCAATCCTTGGAAACTGCCTATCTTTCAAAAGCTTTTTGTTGTATCAAAATAAATGTCAAGGAATACATGTGTGGCAACATTCTCCTGTTTAGCAAGTGAAACCTCTGAAGAATCTCTTGAGCCTCTGTTTGCCAAGTGCACAAATCATCAGCCTGTTCTTGGACATGCTTACCAGCCTTAGTGGGTATTACTTGTACTAGAGACTATCTGAAGGGTCAGGACCCGTGAATTACTGTTTTTACTGCAGCCCCTAGGGGCACTTCATGGGAATTAGAATACAAGACATTGAACAAGACACTTAAGCACATAGCAAAGAAGTTCTGGAAATCTGCAGTTTGAAGTAGACAGCAGTAAGTGTGTACCAAGGAAATAGAGAGGAGGCATTAAAGGAGTGTAAAAGTGGTCAGAGGTTTAATATCACTACTACTTCATGAAGAAGTACTTATTAAAAACAGTGTCATAGGGATGATATACATATTGGTTGAAAGCTTATGTGCCAGGCAAAATATATATGTGCTGATAATTACTCTGTGGTTTAGGTGTGGAGGTTGGGTTTCCATGTGCTGGGACATTACAGATGCCTACAAATTGTGTCTTACATCTAAGTTGTTTATAATGTGATTGCAAACAGCGAATGTATTGTTTCAACATGGTTAATGTTTATGAGCTGCATTTCAGTTTATAGGTACACACAGATTGCCTGGAAAAGTACCAGGCCATTCCATTTTTAAGCAGTGATGAAGAAAGATGGAAGTTTACATATTCCCTTACAGTGTAAAATCACAGAGGGGGAACAAAACAAGTCCAAGAAGACTACAATTGTTTGGGTCTTAAGTTTCTATGAATTACCTCATACCCTTCTGCCGTCTGTGAGATTATCTGTGATTCCAAATAGGGTTGTTTCAGACAAAGAAAGAAAGAAAATAAAGGCTGGGAATCCATGAGAAATCAAGACTGCAATGCTATAGATTCTCAGTATAGACTTGCAAAAAAACCTTTATCAAAAGCTTTCCTTTGGCTACCACCAGAACCTTTAACAAAGTCCAGCTGGTTTCTGTACTGCTTTTGGCTCCATGACCCATGTGTACACTCTGGGGAGAGGGGGCTCATGCAGGGTAAATGGATTTAATGCTGCTTCAAGCCACATTAACTGTACTCAACATTTACAGCATATGGTTCCCAGGTCTCCCAGTGGAAAATATCATTCAGAACTGCTGCTCCTTAGTTCTTTGTACACCCTCTACTATGCTTCCTATTTTACTATGACCTACAAACCACCTGAAAGTTTTGGAGGAGACGGTTGTGCAAAGGGGAGAGGTAACATTAAATATTGTTACCTTGGCTTAATTTTCCCCCCACTTCATTAGAAAATACGTAAAGCAGAAAAATGGACATGCTAATTGTAAGAATATCAATCAATAAATACCCTTTGTGGTTTACAGTAGAAAATAGGAAAGAATACTGTTAAAACTTATTTCTGGACAAAGTTATTTTTTAAAAATTATTTTTACTTGTAGTTTTCCTTCTATCTCTGCAAACTTTGTGGAGAGAAATTATTCACAGAAATACACAGGTAAGCAGCAGTGCATCAGTAGAACAGGCCTGTACAATTTACTAGAGGTATGTGTTTATAGAAGAGAACAGTCACTGAATGGACCCTTCAGTTAAGCCTCCAGATCCCCTTGACTTCCCCAGCAGTGGGATGTGTGGTTAGGTATCCTGTGTATAACGCTCCTTGAACAGTGAGAGCTGCATTACTTAAGCTGCCAACCATATTATACATTTTTACCTGCTCAGCTGTAAGAGTTAAGAGCTTGGCTTGCCAGGGATGGCACAGAAAGTAGGTGTGCTGGGGAAGGAGCAGGACATCCCTGTTCAGAGCGATGTATCTAATTTCTCATGCAGGGTTGTTTTCACTCATTTTCCTGTTCTTCAGCACTTAATGATTTTTCTGTCATCAATGGAGTTTTAATTGAGGGGGATTAGGGGTGGATTAAAGGATCTCATCAGAGCTCAAACTCCCTGCATCCACTTCCTGTTGAGTCCTCTCAACAGAAGAGCTATTGACATTAGAAAAGTGAAAAATACTTAAGACAGTGACACAGTGAGGCAGAACTCAATTGAACTATAACCAAGGAGTTACAAGTGTAATGGCAAGCATGTAATAAAATCTTGGAGATCAGAGAAGGACATGGTTTACGTAACTTTGCCCACTTCTGGATTTCACCTGGCTATATACAAGAGGAGCTTAAACTTTAGCAGACACAAAGACATCATCTCAACTCCTTCCTCAAATGCGTATGGATTTTTTAATGAAAGACACTTTCCAGCATATAGTTGAATCAATATTGAAAATGTTGTAAAATTCACCACACAAAAACCCAATGGATTTACATTTCAGTCTGTATTTACATTGGGTTTAGAATCAAAACTATATTAGGAACATAAACCCTCTTTTTCTCCTTTTACACCAGAGAGAAGCAGGATATCGAGGTTATGCATTTATTTGGGTTAGTTCTCTTTTTACTTTTTTCTTGAAAATGCTTTATCTTATCTAACCAGGAGAAAAGGGAGAGGGAATAGAGTCTCTGAAAATGAATCTATTGAGCACTTACCCAGACATGGGAGAAAATCCTGACCCAGTAAAGAAAAGAAAATACTCCCAGTGATTTCAGTGGGCACGGTTTCACATACTGCTTCCCAAAGAGCAAAAGCTTAGTTCTGCTCTTCATGTTTCACTTTCATCACCAGGAGTTACACATGCAAATCCACAGCAAGACTGTAACTAGAACATTTAAGCCTAATTATACAGCTCTGGGAACAATGACCAAATCTCATCACAATTTTTTCTCTTTTAGACACTAAGAAATCTTTTCAGTAACAAAAATTTCCTCTCAGATATGCACAGCAGGTCTCAGCTGTGATATGCTACTGACATCAATGGGATACATGTATACAGTACTTATATACACATATGCGAGTCAAAATTTACCATGAGGTTCTGTGAGGATAATACTAGTGATGTTTTCCATATCTGCACTTGAAAGAAGCAGTGCCATTTTAGTCTCTTGGAAGATGTTTTAGATATAATTCTAGTTATGAGTCAGTTAAGACCTTCAAAGTTACACTCCAAAGGGGTCCAGAATACTCTAAGCTAAAAATATTTTTAGAATGGAAATTCTTGTAAAATGTGCTTCCTGTAAATCTTATGCTAAGCATGACTTGGTGGGGCCATCTCCACTCCTCTGGGTTGTCCCAGCTCCCAGTAGCTTGCCTAACTAAAGTTGATTGAATGTATCAGTATTTTGGTGAGGCTTTTTTTGGTGTATTTTGTGTTACCATTTATTTATTGTTTATTTAAGCAGATGAAAACCTATCTGAGAAGTTACTGCTTGCTTTTGTAGAATAATTTTTACTCATTCTGCTAGCACATCATTGTGAGTTTGTTTGCTATGGAACATGTGTAGTAGCATGAGTCTGGCTGTTGAACTCCTGTAAATCCAGGCACATATCTGCAGTGAATGTCTGCGATTTATTGTCGTGTTCTAGCCTGGCTAGCTGCATATACATGGCAGCATTCAGCCCTGTAGGGTTACCAGGTGTCTGCAAATTTCTGAGAGGTTTCTGAGAGACCCACTATTTTCACTGCACAGCTGTTTCATGCATATGCAATAAAAGAAATCCAACCTGTCTCCAAATGGTCAAAGTTATCTCATAGTAGCACCCGACTAACTTCACTGCACATATGAAGGAGCTTCTCTGCAGTAAATCCTAGACAAAGATTGGTAGACCCTGTACATGGGAGACTGATTTTCAGACAGACACTTAGGATTTGCAAAATAATTCTGTAACAATTCGAACTCATTGCTACTAGTTCACATGAAAGATCTTGTCAGAAAAAAACAGAGTTCCAGGTCCCCACCTGTTTGCAGCTGGAATGTTGTGGAGCTCAGCTGCAAGGAGACTGGAAATTGCTGTTGAAGGACAGGAGCCAAAAGAAATGAGATGAAGCACAGGTAGAAATTAGGTTAAAGCACAGCTAGGGAAGGAAAACTCAGATTTACAGCAGCTTTTTCAAATTTCCACAACTGTAAAGAGTGCATGTTCACTCTGGATTGTTGTTCTCAGCATCCAGAAAAAAATATTAATGGAGAATATGACTGCTAAAAATACCATTTCACATGCTACTCTATATTTGCTAAACATAGCATATCACAGGTGCTTGACTATAATGAATTTCTTAGTAATTTATGTTTGGGTTTTTTTTTTTTTGAAAAGACATGATTTTAAACACGTGGCTTTGAGTCCAGGATGTTTAAAACCAAATAGCATTGTGTAAATTACGTTAAATTGTGAAAATGATGATTAGAATAATTCAAGAGTCAAATTCAGACACCTATTAAATGCTGCTGAACTTCAAGTATAATTGGGTCTGTCTCACATGGATACTAAAAATAGGAATATTGTAAATGAAGTGGAAGAAAAATTATGGCAGAGAATCCCATGAGTTATAGCCCTCAGAGCATCAGTCTAGTGGTCAGACATAATCTAACATGGCCAATAGATTCTCCTGAAGTGCTCCTTGCCATTACAAGGCAATTACTGAAAACAGGCAGAAGAAGAGAGAAGAGATTCTTTCAGCATTGTCGTAGTCAAATCCCAGCCAGCAGCCATGTTCCACACTCGCTCTCTCAGTCCCCCTACAGTGGGATGGGGGAAAGAATTGGAAGAATAAAAGCTGGAGAACATGTGGTTGAGATAAAGACAGTTTGACAGGTAAAGCAAAAGCTGCTCACACAAGGAAAGCAAAACAAGGTAGTTATTCATCCCTTGCCATGGGCAGACAGGGATTCAGCCTTCTCCAGGGGAGCAGTGTAACAGTGTAACAGTGTCTTGGGAAGACAAATGCCCCACTGGAAACGCTTCCCCGTTCCTCCTTCTTCCCCCAGCTGTATACGCTGAGCATGATGCCACAGGGTATGGAATATCCCCTGGGTCATCTGGGGTCAGCTGTGCTGGCTGTGTTCCCTCCCAGCTCCTTGTGCACCTGCAGCTTCCTCGCTGGTGGGGGCATGGTGAGGGTCAGAAAAGGCCTTAACTCTGTGTCAGAACTGCTGAGCAATGACAAAAACACCTCTGTACTATCGACACTGTTTTCAGCCCAAATCCAAAACATATCCTCATACCAGCTACTACAAGGAAAAGTACCTGTCCCAGTCAAAACCAGCACAAGCATCTCCCACAAAAGTAGACAAACGAAAAAACTAAAACTCATGAGAGGTTTTGGAGTTCATTAAAGCAAAGGTGATCAACTCTAAGAGTGAATGAAAACAGTTAGTGTCTGTGCTACCAGTCTTTTCCTTTGAAAAATAGAGCTGTAAGGCTGACCCATTCTTTAAGATGCTGGGAAGCAGCTGTTACCTGGTTGAACCAGCAACTGCTGGTGAGAAATAAGAAAAAGAGAAACACTTTTACACAGATCTCATCTTCTCCTTCATAAGGTTTTTTCTTTAACATTTTCAGTTTACTAGTTGTATTGAAGTTTCATAGTTACAAACTCAGTCTTGCACTTTTCATTAATACAGATGACATATACTAAATTTACATTTATGTTTCAGGCAGTAAGAAGACATCACAGAAAAGAACTCCTTGATTAATTGCATCTGCTTTTGGTTACATTTATTTTCTTATTTGTGACCACTGTTCATATTTTCTGAAAACTGATTTTCTCGAATTAACAATACAATTGATTCCTGCTGTGGGGTAGCTATTTCAAAAATCCTGGGAATTTCCAGTTCGGTTTTTTTTTACTAGCTCAGTTAAAATGCCTTTTGTTCATTGACAGTAAGAGTTCAAGTTAAGCCTGTAAAACTACCACTGTGAGCAGAAGGAAATTGCCTTCATGTATTTCACTAAGAGATACAGAACTGCATGATTTAAAAGTGTGATAGAACATTTATAGGTGAATCTGACCACTGCAAGAGTAGAATAACAAGTCAGATGAAGCAGAAGAGCAGTTTTCATATCCTCAGGTAAATGCCATATTTTCATAAAATTTCACAGTTTGCATAACTTGTTGAAATGCTGCAAGAGACCGAAAGCCACAGTCAGAACTTTGAATAAATTAGATGATATGATTTAGATGTGTTGCAAAAAACCATCAGAATCTGTATATAAAGAGGCTTTGCGGATCAAGGCTTTGAAATAAGCTGGATTTGTAATAACAAGGTTTTATAAAGCATACAGTCTAGAGGAATGTACAGGTAAAATATTTCAAGGCTGAAGTTTTCCATAATAACGGAGAAAAGAAGCATTTCCCCATTTGAATCGTATTTAATTCTGTGTCCAAAGATATCAGATTGACCAAAACTCTCCAGAGATACAGGGAATTTGACACGATGACGAGAGTCTCAGACTTCTGATAAAGCTTACTTTTCTTGGAGGAACTACAGGACATATGCCACCTTGGTAGGCACATTATTGAATTTTTGGCACAGAGTTGGAGACCACGCTGTTTGTGCTTTCCGTGAATAAAAAGATCTCTATTCAGATCCAGTGAGACAACCAGATCTTGGCATGTATTCCTTGTTGTTTCTTCATAAGAGGAATACCAGAAAATCAGGTCAACCTGCTTAGTCTAGTAGCACCTTCTGTTTGCATAACTTCAGCTAGGGAAATACAATAGGGAAGGTGCAGCATATGAGACAAAGTCATGGCCTGAATGCACATTTTTACTAACTTTGAAAAGCTCCCAGGGAATTCATTGGAATCTATGTTCATCTAAAGTAGAAAGAGTTACTATAGTTACTAATACAATAGTTACTAAATATAATTCTCACTATATAAAGTGCACATTCTGGGATCATATAAGTTGAGAAGATAAAAGATCTTTAATTATGTTTGCGAAGGTAATAAATGATTGGCTTCCTTTTATATTGTTCCACTGTAGACAGAGTATGTGCATAACACTTTAAATGTTTTCAACAATTCAGCATCAGCCAGGAGTATTAGAGTGCTTGTTCCTTCTTCTTTTATTTAAAGGTTGGCAGTAATTTTTCATGTCAAGGTCATGATTGATGTGGGTTAACTTTCACTAAAAGTCTTTTGGAACATTTTGAGTAATGTTAAAAATTATGGCATGCAATACATCAAAATATTTTTCTAGACTTCCTGCATAAGTAAACAAACACAAGGGAAATGTGGAAGGCATTCATGGTATTTTGTAAGCAAGTTTCAAACTGCATGTTGCAGATTTATATGCTTCATAGCTTATGCTGTGATGCATGTTGCATTTTATTAAAATACACTATGGATGGGGAATAGATGGTGATGTACATTTGTGTCTTTGCCCATGTCAATTTGAAATGGAGATCAATTCACTAAGAAATGTATCCAAGCATGGATTATGTAACCTGTCCATCAAGTGCCAGTTTCCTGGGGAAATACTAATAGCAAGTCCTCAGTCTTAGGCCAAATGTCAAGGCTGTAACGTCCAGCACTCCGAGTATGGAACATGAGATTACAAAAACTGCCACTGACAGGCAAATGTTAAAGCTGCTGATCTTCAGCAGTCAAGAACTCAATAGCATAGAAAATCCCTCCAAGGCATAATTCCCAAAGATAAGTAAAGTAAAACAAGATGAGGAACAGGTGAAGCAGCAATGTATTTTTCTAAAAGAAAAAGAAAAAGGGATGTCTACTGTCGCTCAGTAATGTAGGTTAAAAAAAAGATAGGTCACTGGTAGGTGTACAGTTTGGAGCTCTCCTTTTCTTACAGTCAGTGCCTTCTCATTCACCCTCAATAGCAGACCTTTATAAGAACCTGGGGAATGGAAGACACCAGCTTTTTATCATTGAGTTTAGATATCTCAGTGAGGTGCCATGAGAGAGATGTCTAGAATCCTCGCAGTCAGTCTATCCAGAGGTGTCTGTCTTTCTGTTTTGGACATACCAAATCCCTAAGCAAAATGCTAAGATTAGAGACTTGTAAATGCAGCCTGTACTGCATTCACAAAGAAAATAGGCTCTTGCTTTGAGTGAAGTAAGATTCTGAGAAGGCTATAAAATGGCTGAGGAAAATGTTCAGAGATGCTGTAAGACTATCAGTGTCAGGAAGTGTTAGAACTTTACACCAACACAATCTTTATTCCTTCACATTTTTCTTTCCACTTCAAACCCATGTTAGGTACTTTCTAAGCATGAGGGATGAACTGTTCTCTGACAGATGAAAGATGATGTTTTTCTAAGATGTTTGCATTAGGCAACTAGTTTAGATTAGGAATCGTATGATTTCATACCATTAAACTTAGGTGAGATGAGTCCTATATCTAATGCATATAGATAAATTCTGGTAGTTAAAAAATACTTACAGACCCTTTCAAGAGCCGAGGACATGCCTGAGTATTTCTATGGGTTCAAAATTACCTAAGTGAACTATGCCTCGGAAAACTGAATACCACTGGGAAGGTGGCATAAACTGACTGAGAGTGTTTGAAAGGCTATATTCAATATCATAGGCACCATGCTCTGCTGAGGTGCCCAGTAAAAGAGCTGTACAATTAGCTGTCAGCAAGTATTCCCTGCTCGGCAAAAATTGTGTGATGGCACCTACCATAACTGCCAAAGTTAAGACTCTGATTTTTGGTATAATTTTTACTTTTCCAAATATTCCTAATGTATTTTCATTGCTGTCTTGAAATTAATCAAACAGCTAATGCTTAATAAGGCATTAGGATACTTAACTGTATAGTATCCAATGACTACCAGAAACTCTTCTGTATTTCCAAGTCTTAAGGCCCCAGTGGCCACAGAAAAATATATAACCTTTCAAAAGGGTTTTAATTGTTTCTAAACTGAAAGAAGACTAATACAGTGCTGGCAATTTATGAACCTTTTGTTCTACCAAGATATAGCTGTGCATAAATCTTGGAAAACTGTATTATTTAGCTTGTTGCAGCTCTGTAAAAAAGTATGAATAACAAAATATCACTTCTGTTGCATTTCCAGCAATCACACTGTTTTCTCTATTCTTACTTTTCTTAGCAATAAAGGAAGATTTCAAGAGTTTTGTTCTAAGAATCCAGGCCAGAAATTATTTTTATGATCTGCTCCATTTGCATGCTGTCTCACATCTGACAGTCCACTATGAGCAATTGAGAGACTTCTTCTGCATAAATTGCAGTAAGCCTTATGGCAATTATTGCTATCTTTACTGATCCATGCAAAACCATTTCTTCTCTCATTCCAGAAAGTGCAAAGCCTCTTCTTTTTAGGGAGTTGTTGACCATATTACAGTTCTCAGCAATATAGCTGTGCAAGTAGAAGTTAACCAGACTCCTGAGAGGCCTGGTTAATTAGAACTTTTGCTCCATGGCAGAAGTGAATGAATTGTGGGTAAGACTACACGTAGATTTTTTACCCAGAAAGGGCAATTTTACTTTCTATTAATTACACTATAAAAATAAGGTTATCTGTTACATGTGCTAAGACACTGCAAGGTCAGGCTATTAAAATAATAAATCATTTTAATGACGCTAATACAGAAATGAAGTAAATAAATACCATCAGAGGCAAACGCTAGGTGCGATTTAGTTAAAAACAAAGATGTGAATTGACTGAAGTATGAAGGCATATTTAAAAGACAGTCTTTTTGCTCTGCTTTATGAAGATGTTGAAGGTTTTGTGATACCAGCCTGTAAGAGGTTTTGCTGGTTTCTGTGTTTCAGTTGGTTTAGGAATGAAAAAGCTAACTTAGGTTTTGTTTGACTTTTGCTGTGCACATCTACAAAAAGGGAGGAATAATGTTTTTCTGATAATGTCTTCAGAGGCATGAAATGGATAAAGGAACAGGTAGGCCTATCTTTATGAGACAGCTAGCAGGTTGTATCTTGATTTGTTGAAGGAATGTTCGCTGTCATGGCTGAAAGCCGTGTACTGGGCTATAATTCAGTCAATTAAAAACATATAAATAATGTTTAAATGCTGATTAAGAACATGCTCACTGACTGCTCTGTATGTATATGGAGCAGACCAGTAGACACTAAATACATTTATAGTCAGTATTCAGCATGTGATAAATCCATGGGACAAAATAATCTTTAGATAATGAATAGTTTAATGTGCAGGATGCTAGCTCTGGTTCTGGAAATGTGTCTCAAAACTGTCTTCTTCCACTTCTGTAGCAGCTGATAGCATATCTATACAATTTCTGCAAACACATCTTTTAGTGTCTTCTGGTTTTAAATGTACTGCATAACTGCTGCTACATGAACTCACTTGCAAAGCCCTGCCTCTCTCACAAATGCCTTAGTTTCTCAGAACAAATCATCATCACACTCTAGCTAAGGCTCTTCGAGGATGGCCCACGATCCAAAACCATGAGACACATAAGCCTGTGACCTAGTGAATGAACAGGTAGGAGGTGGCTGTGACTTTCTAGCCTGTTCCCCTGCAAACAGACCTCTTCTTAAATGGGGAAGCAATTGCAGGAATTGTGATCTCAGGGCAGGACTTTGTATTTTGTTTGTTTAATTCTTCAGGACAGCTAGGAAAGGGAATTGTAATTTTTAGGTTTTTTATTTATATTGTCAAAAATCCATAGCTTTTTTGAGAATGAATTATTGCAGTGAAAGTAAGCAACATCTGCAAAATTAAATTAATTAAGGGGTATATCTTAAAATGAGCGAGATAATAACCGCAGGACATAAATTACGATGGTGAGGAATGCTTGCTTAAAACAAGAGATTGATCACCCTAATTTCTCTTGTTTGTCAGCTAGAAGTGATGAGAATTTATGCTTGTCATTCACCAAGGATTAATGTAGTTAGCCTCGAAAACTTGACCACTTTGTTCTGGATGCTTGCTTTCAGACTTCTGGGTCACTTAAGTTATGAATGAAAAAAACATTTGTAATGAGTCTTCTGGCCATTGTTTTTGATCCCTGTCAATTCCTCTCTAAAGCTAGAAAAGAAGGGATGCTCATATTTCTGTGAAAAAGCAATGTTATAATTTTATTCATGTGGCAGCAATGTGGGCACCGATACAGTAAGCACCCAGTGAGTGTACCAGGTGTCTGTGCAGTCAGGAATTGGTTGAGTCACCATTTCTGAAGGTATTTAAAAGATCTGCAGATGTGGCACTTATGGACATGGTTTAGTTGTGGGATAGGCAGTGCTGGGTTAGTGGTTGGAGTCCATGATCTTAGAGGTCTTTTCCAACATAATCAATCTGTGGTTCTAATGTACTTTTACTTCTTAAATGTGTTTACGTGTTTGTGTCCTGTTGAAGTCAATGAGTTATGAATGCTTTTTTATGTGTAAGCATGTGCCTGCTTGATTTTAAATCTGGCGGTACAGCAGATGAACGTAGCCAAGCTGTAAATTTCTTTTCCTTTACCTGCATTTTTGATATCCTGCTTGAAAACAACGTGGCATGATTTTCAATGATTTTCAAACTTAGCAAATTCAAGTTGGAATAGTATTTGTAGTCCTAAGGGGTGCTTTGTTTTCCAGATTTACCAGTGGAGCCTTACACACCTTTGCCAATGAGGCATAGGAGGAATTGATTGTATAATATCTGTCATAAACTCTGGGATACACAGATAAAAGGAACTTCATAAGAATAATGACTTCATATTGATGACTGCTCTGAGCTGAAATTAATGCGTCTTCTGTCTGCAAAGATGAAGCAATTTAAAAAGGGGAATAGAACATATTCGGTGAGTAGCAGACCTGTTTAATACAGAAAATTTTATGAAAATACATGGCTAAGGGATGTGAAAGATGAGTGCTTGAGACCCGCTTGTTTTATTTAAAATATGTTTAAACTATTTTGAAAAGGATTTCTAAGTGATTTTTAGAAATATTTATAAAGGGTAGAAAAAATTGTTTAGTAAAATGTAGGAAGATCCAACTATGTGTAACAGAGTGAAGTTGTGCAGAGAAAAAAGTAATCTAGATGAGCAGAACAAGTTTGTTAGTGATAAAGTACACTAAATTCTTATAAAGTTTCCCAAGGAACATAATAAAAGCCCCGTTATTGACTGTGCAGAAGAAGGATCTGTAAGTAATGTTTCCCTGGCAAAGTCTAATTCAGCTAATAAAATGCTTCTTGAATCCCATTTTGAAGTTTTTTTGAATGAAGAAAATATTAGTGAAACCTCTGATTTGTCTGAGTTATCTCTGCACAAAAATGAAGTGGATGTAAGAAATGAACAAGTAAGTACTGCATGAATTTTTTTGAAACTAATCTATATTGTTCAGTTTGGAGCACTCTATCTGGGTATGGAAATATTTACAGCAAACCAAATCTTACAGTGCATTCCTCCAGCAAATTGATGTGATTTGGCTTCTAACAGGTCAAAGCCTTTGGATCATAGTAGAGGGTTAGATCTAACAAAGATCCGAAAATATTTGCATTAACGAGGAATTTATTAATTCTTTCATCAGTAAATAACTTGAAAGATACATAACTAAATAGGATAAATAACTAAAGAACAATTAACATCCTGATATGTGGGCAATTTTCTGCTCCTCTTGGAATTGGATAGCCTTGGGTATCAAAGATCAGGACTAAACTAGGGCGTATTTCTATCCAAAGCACTGAATATACTTCAAACCACACTTATTTTGTTTTATGTGTTTGCTTTGCTGGGGAATGTAGCCAAGGCCTTCAACCTCTCTGGCACAAATTACAAGTTTTAAATAAATAATTGGCAACTAAGTCTGCACACACAAAACAAGATTCTACCTCTGCCTCCAAGAGTACAATGAGCATGGCTTTTATGCAATTCCCAGCACATGCAGCTCTTCATGGGCTGTTTTCCCTCCTCTGATTTGAGAAAGATTAGAGAGCACAGAGGCAGTACTTGGTCAGAAAATACTGGTGCTAAAAGTCCTTGCAGTGCCCAAAGGACCTGGTATAGGACTTCATAGCATCAATTGTATTCTACATCATCACAGAAACACTTAACTAATCTTAGGAAGCGTATTTTAAAAAGTCACAAGGTCCAAAGTATATCTATTTTTCAAAGGTATCAATATCACAAGTATATCATTATTATTCTGGTCTCAGCATCAGAGGTTACTGACAGCTAAATGGACGCAAAACATGGGTTTTTTCCCATTTGTTAGGGAAATGCTTAACAACTGTAAATGTATTTAGTGACCAGAAACTAATTCATATTCTAAAGTGAAATTTTAAAAAATGCACCTAAAAATATAATAAAAGGTAGAACTTGTGCTCAAATGTGAAAAGAAACCCCTTATTTTCCATAACCTCTTAAGTTCCAACAAGGTCTAACCAAACTCTTAGTAAAAGATGAAAAAAGCAAATGGATTATTTTATCAATAAGAACAGAGTGGCAAAATCCAGAGCTCACCTGGAATACAGTAACTATGTGTACAGTTATATACAGTGTACACCTAAAAAATTATTAATAACAAACTGTAATTTATCTAGAATCTTCTTCAAAAATTCATCCTACCTCTGTATGCAGCTGTAACAGTTTTATTAAACCAAAAGTATTTGTGTAGCAAGGGTTGCATCATTAATTAACATGTGAACTTCCACCTTCAGCTAGCAGCAGAAATGCCAGCTCAATCAGTAGCAGTTGCCTGTACGTGATATATGTGATGCTATCATTGAATCTGGCAAGCAATACTTAGGAAAACACATAATGGATTAGTATACTTCAGTCTAGTCTTCATGTACTGTAAACTGACCTTCCCTGCTCAGTGTAGAGGGTGAGACCTGGCAGAGATTGACAACTGCCACGGCTGTCAGTGGGGAGACATCCCAAGTCAGCCCATCCATCACACAGCTGACCTCAGCACATGCATGGGAGACCCCAGGACAGAGAGACTCCCCCTGCTCCCAAGGAGAGCAGAAGGTTGCTCTGACTTCTCCTCAAAGGGCTTTTAATTCAGATTTGACTGAATTAGTGAAGTTTCCCTACCCCTCCTCTTTAGCTTTTAAAGATAACTTGTGCCCTGTCTACGTGGTTCTCTTTGTTGCTGTTGGAGAGGGTCGGCATGCCTGAGGCGGAGTCTGATCAAGTCCATTTTACTCTGTAAATGCATGAAAATTTACCTCTTTTTTGGACACCAGAAGCTGACAGAAAACACACACTTTTTATCCACAGTAGCAACTAGTGCAACCTGGACATCTTTCACTGTTGGCAAGAATGAAGCTCACAGCCCACTTACTAGCACATTGCTTGGTACAACCTCAGTGAAAATCTCTAATTATGATGTACTAATTTACTGAAATGCAGTGTTGCAGACATTTAAACAAATGATTTTGCATATTGTTGCAGCACCTGGCTGTTTATATTTAGTGATCTTTTACAGGTGGTATTTCAATTATTGGTTATTTAATGCCAAACCTGACAGAAGTGTCCCATTTTTGCTCTCATGTGTGCATACAAGTTCTTCTCCACTGGTCTGGGAGGTCTAAGGAAAGCCTGCTTGGATCTTTGAAGAGAAGAATGCAATTTTCCGACACAATGTATAAGATATTATGCTATTTACCCACCTTTCCTTTCCCATTATTTCTGTCCCTGTGCACAGTGCAGACGATAACCCACAGCCATATATAAAAGCTGATTTAATGTAAGAAGCAGAAGTTTCACTCTCTCACATATCATATTCAGTTTAGTGTAGGAAGGTCAGGACAGGCAACCCAAGCTATTCAAAATATGTGAGACAGCTCTCATGTGTTATGAAATAGAAGGAATATAAGGCACCTATGTGTGGAATCTTAAGTACATACAGCCACATTTTAAATTATATAAAAACATAAACCTGCATATGCATTTAATTTTTAATACACAATTTAATTATAGTTAATATTTTTTGGTTTATAGTCATAAATATGTGTGTATGTATGTATGTGTGTGTGTGTCTGTAGAAGATTCTTGATGTTTCTTTTTCAGTTTTTCAGTCTTTAGGCCACAGCTACCTACCACTACACTATGTAAGACTTGTAGATCTAAAAGTATATTGAAGTGAATGATCAATAAATGGTTCACCATTTGCCAATGCTCTATTGTTTAATAGCTAAGAATAATGGAGGAAAGAGTCTGCTATGTGGAAGCAACTAGATGTCTATAGATTTTCAAGCTTCATAGAGTTTGAGGTGTTTTTTCCCTTATGTAAAAAAAAAAAAAAATCAAATAGAAAAAGTTAGAAAGCAAATTGCAAAACTCAAAAACTACCCACATTGTGACTGTTATTTGTTCAGCTCTGTCCTGTACTATGCTAATATGGAAAACCAGTCCTTTCCCAGAGAGAAAATCCATTAATATTTGTGAAATGCTTAGATATTGTGATAAAAGGGATCCTGTTAGTACTTAGACAGATGTATCTGCAACATCTGGCAGTAGATTTCACAGCCCAGTCAGAGGTCTGGCCTTGATGACTCTGTTTAATTATCTCTTGGCTAAGGAATGCATGTCTTTCCCTCTTATCTCTCATAATCCTACCGAGATCCCGTCTGGGAAAAATATTGGGTAAGTGAAAACTTAGCCCAGGGAGTTGATGAGATGAGGTAAATCTCAAGCTGCCATGTTCATGAATACTCAAAGTTTTAGCACATTTTTACAAGCTTTGGCAGAAGGACATCATTAATGTTTCAGAAGTTCTCCTGATCTTTCTTTATTGCTCTTTGGTCAGTGTCCCTGTAGTTTTCCAGCATTTTTTCATTACTGGAAGGAAAATAATGCTTCTTGCTAGTAATACACTTTTTCTTAATGAGTTTCAAAATAAAGTGGAGTATAGCTATATAGGGAGCCTTAAACTTGGACATCAAAGTCTTACAACAATCAGTCCTAGTGGGTGTTCAGCTCTCTTGAGCATCAACTTTATCATATTCATAAATGTTCTGCTTTACTAACAGAGCATTTGTTTTTATCAGCTCTAGGTAGAATATTACACCTGAGGTAAATCTATGAAAGAGTAATATCTAGGTCCTGACACATGAGAGTCCTGAAGGAAGTTAATTTCCATGACTGATTTCTTTGTAATTTCTACCAGTTTGGTAATTCCGTCTAGAATGTTTTTACAGCTGAGCAAATATCTCTCAAGAAACTCTCACCTAATCTAACCTGTGCATTTGATTCCACTGAGAAGCATCTGAACTACAGAAAGATATTCCACAAAATACTGTTATGGTAGATAGAACACATTTTTAAACCAAAAGGGAAGTAAATTTTGGCCCTTAACCTACATATTTGATTTAAGCAATGTTCTATTGAAAGAATTGTCTAGTACGGGTATGTTTTTCCTCAGTCATCCTCTTTGTGATTTCCTGTAGTTTCCTTGGAGCACCTGGTATTTGTTTCTAGCCACACAAAATTTTGAAGGGAAAAATGTTTGGTTGAATTTTTGTTCAAAACCACGAACACTGAAATTGGTCACTACTTTTGGCAAATGGCACTTTGCATTTTCATGGCAAATGATCTTATCCCAAGTGATTGGCTTGACCAAAGATATTGGCTTGATGCATTTTTTGTAATACAATATTGATAGTTCAAAAATAATAATAATGCTTGCTTAAATATATTTTTAGTGTGCAGAATTTATGCAGAGAAATTTGAAAAGTTAAAGAAAGCCCTCTTGTAAAATATATTGTCTTTTAAAGAAGTAGCCTAAAATTGCATAGCTGGAGAAAGGCCAATGTGCTTTTGGCTAAATGAAACAAGACAGAATCATTGCTGATCAGAGCAATAATTATTCCCTAAACACAGTGGATTTCTCTAAAAGGAAACAGAGTCTCGTCCATTCCTCCGTGAAGACTTGACCATTCCCTTGCTACTGAAGACCAAATGTCTTAAATACTAAGTTGTAAAAAATTAGTCTTACAATGACTGAGATCTTGATGTGATTGAATCCAGATTCGGTAGATGTCAGAGACCAGTCACATTACCTTTGCTATTTAGAGTTCTTTCCTGGTTTTCTATGGGTCATTAGCAGAAGTTTGCCCCACAAGTGCAGCTTATTGAGAGTTCAGTAAGGAGTGGAGGGCTGCATTCCTCTCTGGTATGACTCAAAACTCTCGTCATTTAGCATCCTTTTACACCTGCCAGCACTTTTAAAATGTACAGCATCATGAGAAGCTGGTGAATGTATAATTCAGAAGATAAAAACAAGATTTTCTTTAGACAGAGCAGACCCGATTTTAACTTGATATGGGCTGCTGCGTATGGTTTCATACCCAAGTCAAAGTGCTTCCCCTCATGCAGAGCACGATCAGAACACTAGGAAAAACCAAGCCCTTAAAGCCTAATGCATACAGGAGGAAAAACTTCTTAATGATCTGTTAGATCAGTGACTGAAAATATCACATAATGGCTCTTTTACTATATGGTTTCAGTGAAGGCACAGGAGATCATACACCATAGTAAATCAAATCTGGAAATATTTAAATACTGTTTAGTTCATAGATCAGTGGTCTGGTAAACTGTAATGGAACTTTTTCAACCATAGTGAGCTAATGGAAAAAATGAAAGTTAAGTTGTGTTCATCTATGACAGAGCAAGAAACACAGTGAAGCTGCAATGGTCTACTGTGTCAAAGTCTGTGTGAAGCATTTTTAATTAACTGTTCATCTGCTCATTAGTCAGGATTAATGCAGAAGGATCTATTAAGATCTACTGTCTCAAAGAGTATGTCATGCCAGGAGTCTGTAAAGCCTCAAGATATATTACCCAGTCACACTACCACATTATAGACTGACAGAAAAATTGCATACTTAAAAAATAAAGCTGGCTCTGAGTAATGCTTGTGCAAGCAAATACCTTAAATCTTTTTTAAACTGCTATTTTTCTCAGTTCTGTAATTAATCAGAGGAGCATAAGATTTTTTTTCAATTCTCTTAACACAATCATGTTTATCAGTTTCTGTAGCATCCTTTAAGAAATCCCAGTTATGTCATCATGAAAAATAACTTTGTCATATTTTGTCCTCATAACCCTGAGAAGTTCTAAAGTCAAATTATTCAGGGAGCTGAGGTTTTCGATACAAACACTGGGAACTTGGGCTGTTCAGCCTGAAGAAGCAAAGACAAGGGGAGACCTTATTGTTGGCCTTAGATACCTTGTAGAGAAGATGGAGTCAGGCTCTTCTTATGGTGTGTCTTAGGTGTGCTAAGGCACAAGAGGAAATAGACCCAGATTTCAGAACAAGCCCTTTTTAATGGGGCAATATTCAGGAGGTATTTAAGCTGATTTATGTACGCTCTTTGAATAAAGAAAAAAAAATAGGAAGAGGATATGAAGATAGTAAGGAGCAGTATGTCATTTGTCCAGATTTACCAACCGTTACTGATATAGCTGCAAACTTTGAATATGCTACCCAATATCCTGCTGAATCATGCAGAATACCTATTGCAATAAAGATATGTCATTACATATTTACAAATGTTCTGGCTGTATTTGGAAATGAAATCTAGGTAAATAGCACTTAAAGCATGTAATGAATTACAGACTTGACATGCTATCTTGCACCTTTGAACATAATAAAACATGTTCAACTTTTCTCACACTTGTGAATGGCCTTACTTGCCATATCGGGAAGTAGAAAGTGCTTCTGTTTTCTTTTTTACCTGGAAGGACACACACGAGCTTTCTCTTTCAGATCTGAGTTGATAATCCTTCTTAAATTGAACATTTTCTCACATTTAAATAAAACCTCCTAAATCTGATATCTGATAGTAGTTCAAAGTGAGGCAATCAGCTAAGAATAACTGAAAATAATTACTCGAAGAGCAAGGAAAAAAAATCAGTATCATGACAAATCAGATTGAAATTTCCTCTGAAAAACTCAACTGATCAAACCTTGCAATCAATATTTAGATTTTTCTTCCTCACACTGGATAGATTTTTATAAAACATATCCCAGTTATGATACCCCCTTGATCTTGGCCTCACCTGCACACTTCTGAGTACATATTCCTTTACATTTCTACATTCCTTTACATTTCTTACATTCCTTTACATTTCTACAGACTGAATGAAACTAGCAGGTTTTCTAGGAGCACAATTAATGAATCCTGGTGCAAGAATTGTGCCTAAAGCTTATTATTTGTGTTGTCCAGTGAGGTGCATGACAAAAAGGAGGTCTTCACACCACTTCATTGTCCAGAGACGGTGCAAACCCAAATCTGGCACAGTGTCTCTGAAGTGAGACATGTTTTTCTTTCTGTTGAGATGAGATCAGTAGTTACTGAGGTGGGTAGAACATAGCTGTATTCAGTGTTTCAGAGGAAGCACCTTTATTGCATTTTCAAAGCAATAAAGCATGGTGGGCAAGACTTCACAGGTCAAAGATCTTATTATTAGCGAAACCATTAGTATTTGATAATACATATTAGCTACAATACAGTGTAACTCTTTTACAGATCATATAAACTCTGCTTTTAACATTTCAGCCAAATATGGCAAGCTTTAACAATTCTAACATGATAACATGGTTGTAATCTCATCGTCGTGCTTTAACTCTTGTTTTCTCAGACATGCTGCCCAATCCTTGGTAAGTCAGCTCTGTGACCTCTGTTCTCAGCACTGGCGAGGCTGCACCTCAAGTCCTGTGTTCAGTTTTGGGCCCTTCACTTCAAGAAAGACACTGAGGTGCTGGAGTGTGTCTAGAGAAGAGCAATGAAGCTGGTGAAGGTTCTAAGGACTGAATTGTATGAGAAGAGACTGAAGGAGCTGGGGTTGTGTAGCCTGGAGAAAAGGAGGCTCAGGGGGGACCTTATCACTCTCTACAACTATCTCAAAGGAGGATGTAGCAAGGTGGGGGTTGGCCTCTTCTCTGAGGCAATTAGTGACAGGATGAGAGGACATAGCCTCATGCTACACCAGGGGAAAGTTCAAGTTGGACATCAGAAGGAATTTCTTCATGAAAAGGGTTGTTACACATTGGAATGGATTGTCCAGGGAGGCGGTGAAGTCACCATCTCTGGAGGTGTTCAAAAAACAACTGGATTTGACACTTAAATCATGATCTGGTTTGCAAGGTGGTGATCACTCAAAGGTTAGATTTGACCGTCTCGGAGGTCTTTTCCAACCTAAATCATTCTGTGATTTCAGAGAGCCCCCATTCTCCACCTTTAAGCAGAGAGGTTGGTTCTGCCTTTTTCCCATTTGGTATCCACCTTGTTTTGATTTAAATTATACCCAGGAAGACAAGAACTGCCTTTTGACTTGTTTGTTTGGCACTGAATGTGATGGTGTATCTGGGACTTTCTCAACTTTTAATAAGATATAAGTTCAGGAGCCTGGGTCAGAGTTAAGACCAAATGACAGAGTGGAGACTACATGGACTCAGACACCAAAACACTTCAATGACAGATAAAGGTAATCAATCACTTATCATAGATTCATAGACTCACAGAATAGTTTGGTGTGAAGGGACCTTAGAGATCATCTTGTTCTATCCCTCTGCCATGGACAGGGACACCTCCCATTTGACAAGGTTGCTCTAAGACTCCGTAAACCTGGTCTTGAAGTCTTCCAGGAATGCAGAAGAGTATGCTACAGCTTCTCTGGGCAACCTGTGCCAGTACTTCATCATCCTCACTTGGGTGACCTCTCTTTTTCCTGACAGAGAACCATAGAATAGCCAAAGTTGGAAAGGAGCTCAAAAGATCATCCTTCTGTGTGAAAGGCAGCCTAGATGATTTTGTCTAACAGCCAGTCCAATTACATCTTGAAGCCTTCAAGAACTTGGGGGAGGCTGTTCCGGTGAATGGCTGTTCTTACCATTTAAAAATTCCTTTTTTATGCCAAGATGAAACCTCTCCTGGTACAATTTGTACCCATTGCCTCTTGTCTTCTCCATTTGATCCTTGTGAAAAGAGAGCCTCTGTTCTCCTTTTAGCTGACCTTGAACTGCATGAATATTGTGATGATCCCTGTCTTTTACAGTGAGAAAGGACCCGGCTTCTTCAGTGTTTTCTCATGGGGCAGGTTCTCCAGCCTGTTGATCATCTTCCTCTGGTGGGAAAGCCATGGAGGGCAGTGTAGAGGCTGGCACCACATGGTGGGTCCTCCCAGGGCCAAGCTGGGGCATCCCCAGGCTCTCTGCTTGCTGAAAGACATTGGAACAGGTAGAAAACATCCTGGTTTTGGCTGGTTTTTGTCAAGTTGCTGCCACACCTGACAATGGACTACTGCTCCTGCTTTTGCTCATCAGATACCCCTCTTGAGGGTGCTGTCACCACTTTCACAGAGGTTTTTTACACTTCAGGTGCTCCTCTGTGCTCGTAACTAAGCTGTGGCCTTGCCCTTTGGGACTAGCAGAAACTTGTATGCCAATACCAAGGTCAACAGGCCTAATTCACAGCAACTGCTAGACACTGCTCCAAGATTCCCTCCATAATCTCAGTCTGCTTCATGTTCAACCTGTTTCAGAACTTCTTATCCATTGTCTACCAGAACAGGGGTAGACCTGCACACCTCAGAGAGAAATGCCAAGGCAAAACCTTGAGGAAACAGCCAAAGGGATGTCAGGGAGCATTGTGGTCAGAGGTGAAGGGGACACCCTAACATCAGAGCCAATGACAGAAACAGAAACAAAATTGTTTTCTCTAATGAAAGACTGTAAAGTATTTACCCAGCTCTGAGCTCAGAAGAGGAGGAGATAGTCCAAAAGGCAGGCAGAATGCTTCACATAAAATGCTCTCACTACTAAGGAAGTGAGAGGCGAGAGAAATTTTTTTGAAAGGAGAGGAAAAGCTAGACGTTTATTCTCTTCATCAAAGGGAAGGAAGAAGCAAATGAATCAGAAATCAAAGATAGAATATCATTGGTCTTGCTGACAAAGCAATCAGCAATCCCCTCACAGCAAGTATAGGGGTTTGTTGAACAAAGCAAAGGAATTTGAAAGTCTTGAACAAAATAGGGTCTTTCCATTTACAAAATAAGACATAATTTTAGAACAGCATTTTGATTTAGGAGCTGTGAAGAATTTCTGCATTAAAAATATATAAATCCAAATTTTGTGATGTGCAATTAATAATGACTTTGTCCAAACCCTCTCCAGCCTCCTTTGTAATTATCTTAAGAAAGCATTAAATGAGGGCATTTTCACTTTAGTTGAAAATCAATGACACTTCAATGAAGCATGCATTTCCAAAATATCATGCAATGGAGAGGCATACATTTCTGCAGCTCAGCTAAGAGGCCAGAACTTCCTAAATAATAATGCTGATTTAACACCTGAAACTAGAAAATCACAATCAACAGCTTCAAAATGTATAGGTCCCATTATTACTCCCTTGGAAGTCTCAGACTAAACCCCTGGGGTTCCCCATTTCAAAAGGAAAAATGCAGTGCTCAACCAATATAAAGCAAAGCAGAATGATATTTAAGTCTTCTTTTTCTGGGATATTTTGTGAAAACATGACTTCTTTTTCAGCAGATTTTTTTTTTTTTTTTAATGGATGGGAGGAAAGAGAGACAGAGAACACTGAACAGAAGCAAGAATCCAGAGCTTTATGTCTGCCCATGCCTCTGGGTGACCACAGAACCACAGCCTGGCACTTCCACCTAGCACAAACATCCTTCTCCTGTTTCTGTTTAATCTGTGCCACACTGTAACCTCTCTGTATCTTAAGCATCTCTCTGTACCCTTAGGGATCGCTGAAATACGTTTCAGCTAAGGTTTCAAAATAATGACTTGGGGTACACTTGTAGTGGACAAAGATTTCCAAAAGGGAAAGAAAAGGTAATATAAATATCAGTTAGCAACCGATGACTACCTCACTTCCATTATAGGCAACAGAGAAACAGAAACTTCAAAAAAAGAAGCCAGAAGTTTGTGTTCCATGACACCACAAAATGAATACTCAAATCAGTTGCCATCAGTCCTTTTCTCTTCCATCTCTTCCGTGTTGTCCACCAGCTCTGTTCTACGGAAACATATGGACTAATGCAATTCCTTTGCTTCCATGAAGTGGCAGATTACCTAGTGGCTAAAGCCAAATTTCTGTTAAGCATCTCATATTCTCTTAGGTAGCATTAATACAATAAAAGCAAAGCTCTGTGCGTGTGTATGTGTGTGTGTGGGCATGTGTTTGTTTTTAATATAAGAAACTCACATGAAGAGGGCCAAAAAGGGATTTCTAATGAGAAAGGATGTGCCTGCTTTTGGAGAAATTAACTGCTCCAGTGAATTGAAAAGATAAAGCAGAAGAAATTGTCCAATAATTTGTCCGGTGTAATTAGAGACGGCCCGATCTGCTTAATTCTTATCCAGATCCAAATTATGGGGGCATCTGGAACTGGGATTATAGTTTTGGCTCATAGACTCTAGTCAGGCTAGTGTGAAGAGCAGGTAAAAGCCAAGGGACCCAGCCCCCTGCCACAGCATGCAAAACACTGCCATGGACTTTAAAAATGAGTTACTAAAATCCAGTGGAAAAAGATTAGGAGCCAATTACTCTAAGTTAGTGCATCCTAAGTAAGATATTTTCCCTTTGATCATGACACTGAAAACTATCTTATGACACTAGTAATTAATTTCTTGCCTCCTGCAGTTGGAGAGCTGAGACACTCAGATTTTCTAAACTAATTTTTGCCACATACTCCTGAAAAGCTCTCATTTTTTTTCAAAAAGATCAAACATTTCACTCACAAACTTTGTATTTTAAACCCTTTCTTTACCTATCGAAAATGGGTGGTGACCTTCAGAGGAACTAAGAGAAGAAGTAGTGCAGCCATGGGCAGTACTTGAAGCTTTTTGTGAATCCTCCTTATACATTTAGCAATCAAAGAGCAGGACTATGGGAAATAACTGAAGACTACAGTATGGCATGTAAGTGTGTGGAAATGTTGCATGATGCTGACTAAACAATGTATTTCAGATCTAGAAGTCAGTCTGTGCTTGAATTTGAACACCACATACTGACCCCACAGAGCAGAAGGCATATGGGAGCACACTGCACTTCATTCCCTAGCTCATATGGTCCATTTCAGAGGAAAGCTGGAACTTGCACCCAGATCTCTTACCACGGAGCTGTGATGATGTAGCCAAAGCAAACTGCAGTGCAGGCGCAGCTGTTTATGCCTGAGCCCGAATTTCTGCCTAACAGACCATAAGCATTTACCAGTATGTTCTGCTCAGTCATACCCACAACAAGAGCTGACCATGTACAGCAGTGCAAGTAACCCTCTCTGCAGTGATCACACATGGGCATGGACTCTGCACACAAGACGGAGATGCAAAGTCGTTTATTGCGCAGCCAGAATTCCCCCTAAATACCAGCATACCCAGGATATAACATCATATAAACAGGAAAGATGTTCACCACAGTGTCCCCCAATCACCTGGGATAGTGCACAGATTTTGCCCATTATGGTAACAGGTAAACAATACCCTCTAAGGTCACAAACTACAACCATCACCTCTCACAGGTCCATCCCTGTCCACAAACTCACAATCCTCTCTCCGCCCATCCCCGGTGACCTGGATACAGTCCCAGGGTCACCTTGGGCCCAGGAAAGAGGCTCTCTCTGCGGCCTTCAGGGCCTATCTCTCTACCACCACATAGTGTAGCCCAACACCTCTCCTGATGCTTCTCATCATTCCTAAGGCAATAACTGGAAGGCAAGTGGAACCAGAAGATACTGCATGCAGGTGACCTTCTAGGCAAGCAAAATACAGCAGCAGTGGAGGTGATGGCTGAGTGTGAGTGGAGGAGTCCAGGAAGCAGAAAGCCTCACCAGTGCTCAGGTAGTGATTTAACAGAGGGTCTGAGGGGAATGGAAACATTCAAGTGAGAGGTTCCCCCTCGCTCTAGCAGTAAATAGAAGCAATGCTGGGAAAGATGATTCACAAGGTGGAGATTTATCAACAGGTGAGAAATACCAGTCCAGCAGTGCCAGCAAATTGATACTGACCTTCCAGGAAAACTGCTGCCCCCATCAAAGCATCTGGCCTGGGCCAGTCCCACACAAACAACAGAAGGTATAATTGCATTGCTGATTCTGGTTACCACAAGTTCAAAAAGAGTGAATAAAGCACACTATAAACACGAACATATTCCTGCTAATTAAGAAAAAAACTAAAACAAAACCCAAAACAATTATCAAGCAAATGAAGGAAGCTAAAATCAGCCCAAACCCTATAAAATCTGCAGAAAAAAGCGGCTAAAAACATGACTAAAGCAGACCTCAAAGCACAGCAGCCATCTGTGCCAGCTAGGATCTAGTAATAATGCAACTCCTAATAGCAACATGAATAATAAAAGTAAAACTCTCATGAGTTGCTACTGTGTTTTGCAGCAACAATAATAGATGTTTCTCTGTGGTCTCTAGTCTTTATGCACGAATCATTATAACTGTGCTTAACATTTGCAAAGAGAATCCTCATTTTTAGATGCAACTTAAGGGCATATTTACATTCAGTGGGTTAAATCCAGCTCTGGGAGCAAAATGCTGTGCTCCAAGGATTTCCAGGCAGAATTCCCCCCTCTTGCAGTCGTGGAGCTGAAACTCCCACTGTTGTACCTTCTCTGTCAGGATTTCAGATCACAGCTGTTTCTAAGAAGACACAAAGCTTAGAGATAATGTGGGTGTACACAGCTTCTTTGCCCCACCAAAGGAAGAACATCTCTCTTTTCCTTTCTTTGCATTTCTGAATGCTCTAGAGATCCTCTTGCTTTTCTTTGGTGAACTGAAAAGCTCAAGAAACAAGCAATTGCAGTGGAAGCAGCAGGACAGCTATTGCTTGTCAGGGGAGTTTCAGTGGCTTCTGGCCTTATTGATGGTAGTTGGAGCAAGAGGAGCAAAATGGAATGGCTGTCTCAGCTGGAGTCTCCTGAGAAGTTTGAGTTTTCAGAAAGATGATAAAAATTGGGTGAGAATTCAGAAAAAGAGCTACAGAAAATGCTTCAGAGTGTGAAAAATACTGCTCACTTAGAGAGAATTGCAGCACTCATTTTTTCATCTTAGCAGAGAAGAAGCCAAAGGACAAGTTGATTAGCAATGCCTGGGGAAGATATGTGATACAGGAAGACCTTTTAAATGTAGAGATAAAGGTACAGGAAAAAAAATCAAGTCTCAGGAGGTAGAAGCTGGCAGTAGTCAAGACATCTCTGTGGTGTGTCTGCGTTTTGAGCCTCACAGATGTTTGTGAAAGTGGAAAGAAGAGATCCCATAGAAAGGCTTTGATAATGTAAACGCTGACCAAGTCCAGTGGAGACTAAGTAATATTTTAAAATGCCTCAATTATGATAATGATATAATCAGAGCTTTTTAAAACATGCGTGACATTTATTCCAGGAATGAAGGAAGTGCTGCAAGAGATTGACTACTTAATCAGAAAGGTCTTTTCTAGTATTTTTCTTTCCATCCTGTGAAAGGGATCTGTCACAGGACTGGTTTTCCCACTTCTCTCTGACTGTGAGGAGGGAAGGGATGACAGAAAATGCCCATTTTCCAGGAAAATAGAAATAGAAACATTCAGCAAGGACATATGGTGGAAGAAGGAAAATAAAATCTATGATGAAGATTACACAACTATTCACAACTATTGAAGAGAAAAAATCTTGAATGTTGGTTGACTTAGGTTTTTTAAAACATTGTCCTGAGCTCTCTGTGTTTCTGCAGACAGAAACTCACTTAAACAAATCTCACATTTGACATCTATAATATGTTTTAACTTGTGTGTCTTTTGAGAAGGCAGATGTCTGGGCCTGCTTGGTGCAGAAGAAACCTTCATTTCTGCATGCAATTTCTACCTAGACCCACCCTGTGGAAGAAGTACTGTTAGTGAGGCAACAACTACCAAACAGATATTGCCCAAAAATTAATTCTTTGTGCCGCTATTATGTCTGTTCCCAGCTGGAGAGTCTTTCAGCAGACACACTGTGCCTTCACGATTCTCTGCTAGGTGAATTTTCTGCCACCATGTTAAGCACTGTGCAATGTCCCCTGTGTAACATTGACTGAAATGTAGAAACGATCAAGTCATCTGAAAGGATATGGGGAGGTTTTAATTTCCTGAAATAGACCTGCTGTTCAGGCAGTATTGCCTTCTCTATAATAGGAAGTTCAGGAATATCAATTTCTAAATTTGTCTATTCAAATTAGCCCATTACCATTAATGCCAACTCCTTTGAAAAACCGTGAGTCAGGCCCCCCCAAAACCATGAGAATTTAATGGTGTAGAAACATTGTCCCTTTTTCTTTGTCATCTGATTTTTTAAGCTATTTGGAGACAAGTTTTCAAGTTTTTCTTCACAAAGGCAAGATTAGTAATTTACTTTTTTTTCCCTCTCTGTGAGAAGAAAGGTTTTCTTGTTATTGTATGAGTTCAGGAGCTGAGCCAGTGTAAAACTGCAGGAGCTGACAACACCACCTGATGTTTTTTTCAGGTGTTTCTGTCACTAAGAGATGCTGCATACCATCATGACCAAGTTAATTGGTTAGACCTGTCCAAGTACTTTTGCACAGATGCTTAAGTGCACAGTCATCAGCTCATATAAAAATAGAGCTGGAAAAAGCTTCCTCTGGTCCACCCCTTTGGTTATGGGTGAGATCTGTTAAATCTGTGCCATTCTTGCTCAGCCTGTTCTTAAAGGTCCCTGACAGTGAAAGCTCAGTCATCTCCTCACTGCCTTATACTTAGAAAATCATTCCTAAATTGTAACTTGAGTCTTCAGTGTTGTAATTTACGATCATCTCTTCTTAGCCTGTGAGATATCATGGAGAATTTATTGTTCCATTCCACTGTGCAACTGCCTTGTCAAGTCTCCTGACAGTTTTTCTTAAGTTTAATAACTCAGGCTTTCAATCTTTTCTGTTAGATCGTGTTTCCTAGGGCTCTGCTCATTCTGAGTGCTCTGCTCTAGACATCTCTCCAAGTCTCTCTTCTTGCTGAAGCAGATCACCTAAAACTGGATGTGTTATTTTAACTAAGCCTAACTAGGATGAGGCATGCAGGAAGAGCCATTCCATATCCCTTACTGTTAAACTTTTGTTTACGTGTCCTAATGTGACATTAACCTTTGTCATACCAGCTTGGTATTGCTATCCGTGTCCCCCTTATAACCCTCTATGACCTCAGTTCCTGAACTGATCAGCTGCTCTGATTCTTGTATAATGCAGCTGCTCATTCTGACTTGTCATTAATGCTTCCTACTTACCAAACAGCACCATGTACTTTTCAGACTATTTCTTCAATTCATGAAAACCACCTTTATTTCTAATTCTGTCCCTAAATGTCTGCGTGATCCCTCCCGTATTTGCATCAGCAGCAGATTTAATAAACATATTTTATATTCCACTGTCTGAATTGTTAGTGACAATGGACAAAATCCAGAATAGACTGTTGCAGAATGTCATCTGAGAACTACTTTCTGGATAAAGTTCTCTAACCCAAGTTTTCACTCATGACATCATAATTTCATTTTGACTATGTCTCCTTAGCAAAGCAACAACAAAAGCCTTTCTAAATCAAAACTTGCCACTCCTATTTTCTTCCATATGCACCACAAAAAGCACTTTTCAGATTAATGAGCTAATCCTGTTCTACGAATGTAAGTTACTACCATATCCATTTTCAAATTTTAATAAATATTTATGGCCATCTGTAATTACCTTCAGAAGATTCCCATGTATTTCCATAGAAAATGCCTTTGCTGCATCCCAAATACATGTGGCTGGCTATTACTGCTGCCAGTCTCTTCTCCAGCACCTAGTTCTAAGATAACCCCAGGAAATAACGTGAGCTATTTTAGCCTTTTCTCTCTTTCTGGATCCTACCAGAATCTCTACAAGTAAGCTCATGAACATCCACTTCAACATTTCAAATCCATTTAAAGGAGGTAAGCAAATCTAACTCTAGAACATAATATTCCACGACTGATTAGAGCAGTCACAGATGAGCAGCATATTCAGAACAGCAAACTAACATTTGAACATGATTCTCCAAAAACACTGTCAAACAATTAAAAACAATTATTATATTTAAGAGGCTCTTGTTCCTTTGGAGAATATCCTTGTTGAAGTATTCTTCTTGAAAATTTTGTTGAGCTTTTCTTGCATAGTGTTGTACAGAATCTCACATTTCTTGAGGGGTTATAGACGCACAGAACTGACCCATGATTTCATGTGTGGCCTCTATACCCTGCTGTTGGCTTTCGGCAGCAGCTGGTAACCTCATGAGGCTCCATGCAAGTATAAAGTCCTGGCTGGCCATTTCAGTATAGGTTCAGGGATTCTTTTCATAATCCCTCGATTCATTTGCTTGCAGATCTGCTATGGGGAATGATCTGTAGTCCATCACTTGGGTAGACTGTTAATTTTGTGGGAACCACATTGAGGCAGTCCAACAGAATATCACGTTAAAGACATTCTGTAGTGAGGGCTTGTAATTTGTACACAAGTCTGGGGAAGAGCACTGAATTAAGAAAACTTAATTTTGACAGTCCTGATATATAGTCTATTTTGGTTAACCAAAAGGAACACATACATTTTCTACATTAGAGAAATTTCCATTATTTTTCTCTCAGCCATGAAAATCGATTTTGATGTGATTACTCTCAGAGGCTGCTTGATGTGCTTCTGACAGTACAAAATGGATAGAAACCGTGGGTGGTGTTGAATTGAGGACACTGTGGTTAGCTGAACTCTGTCACAAACTGAAAATGCTAGGATTAAAACACATGCCATTAAGACGTTGAGCAGGAGAATGAGCCTTAGGAAAAATGGTGATTACAATATTTTGATGCTGAAGATCCCAAAAGATGCAAAAAGCTTTCATCATCTGTTTACCGTAATCAGTGACATTTGTTCAACTGGAAGGAGATCACCAAAACTCCTCAGATGAAAGCAGCCCTTAACATTAAGCAGTAGGGCTGTGCCTAAATATAGGTGGATATATGTGAAAAGGGGAGCCATGGTATTTGGAACTGTGCAAAACAATAAAGATTTTATTCTGTTCACATTGATTACTTTGGGCTCATGGGTAGTTTCATGGACACCACTTCCCTTTCTGAAATCAGAATTCTACCCCATATTTCCATATTTAATATAAAGTGTCTTTTTTAAATGAAATGCTTACTGTTTGCCTACTACTTAGAAAGACCCTCTTTTGCCTTGAGAATTTTCATTGCTTCAAAAAAAGCCCCCAACAAAACAACTCAGAACAAATACAAAGAAAATTAATTGGTAATAGGTGAGTATCATAAAGCCTGAGGTTTTAAATTATTTAATCATCCAGATGTATGCATCCTTTTCTGAAAATGTTTAAACTTGGCAAGACTGGAACTTGCTAGCTACTGAGGCACAGTGGTTGCAAGCAGTTCGACCATGCTTTCCTCTAACAGGTTTAGTGGATACTTTGCTTATGGATCAGTAACAACAGAAAAAATAAACATCGTATAATTCCAATTAGGTTACATAATCAGATTTTTTTCACAGCTGCATAGGAAATGTCTATCATCCGAAAGATGTTTTAGCAGTTTCTAAATTATGTCTTGGGAGCACAGGATTTGGAAACAGACAATAATGAAAGCTCCCTGACTTTTTGCTATGTCAGAAATATTGTGATGTGTCTTCTGTTATTCTCTCTGCTCAGGGTGACAACAGGTAACTATGGAGCTATTAGAAAGTGTATTTTTAAGTCTTTATCTCGTATTTTAAAAGGGTAAAAAATAATCTGTTTCAGTGTGGATTTTAAATGTAAGAATAAGCTGTGTTTGAATTCTTTAATTCTCAATATCATTCTAATGGTGTTCAATAAAGATGCAATCACTAGGATTATATACATAATAAATCAAGTCCTATGCAAATGCTATAATTTGTACACAGTTAAATAACAATTTTTATCCCTCTTAGTTACTAGCTATCTTGAAGAACTGAGAAGAGAATTATGGTCTGGATTGAGCAAAATTCCAGGTATACATCAAGGTTATGGTTCCCATTGACAGTAAAGTCTAGCACACTAATGTTTTTCTGGCTGAAGTTTCTAACCTCTCTGAACCTCACGTTTCACGATACAAATAATAGTTCTCATCCCAGAATACTGTGCAAGATATACCACTTAATTCAAAAAAATGTTGAGATACAACAATTCTGGAAGGGATAAATGTACATGCAAATAGTTCTCTCTGCCAGTAGTAATCACTGTTCCTTTACATTTCTCTCTGTACTTAAATATTTGTGTTTTGCCTTCTAACATCTGTCTGCTCCAGTTCATAGTAGCTATTTCCCAAATATTCATGAAATATGAATTTGAAACTCGGAGCCCACTATATGTAGCTTTCACTATTTTCAAAGGGAAGTTATCAGTACAACTCAGAGCTCAGGGTAAAGGAAGCAGTGTACTCTTTCTGTAGTGTAATAATCACGTATATCTTGTCACAATAACTGTTGAAACTGAGTATGCTAATACTTTTCTTTCAACATAAAGCAATGACAAGTTAGGACCTGGTTTTCTTTCCCAAACGTCTTCCAGTCCTCATGCTGATTTAATAGTTTTTCTAAACAGTAGGAAATTCACAATCTAAACCAATTAGATGATTTAAGAGAACCAATGTCTCATCCACGGGTGCTTGAGGGCCAATGTACCTACAGTTTTGAAATAATTGCTAATGTGAGATTGGAGATTTTGAAGACTTCACTGTGAGCTGAGGATTATCTAACTTCCCTTCAACTGTGTAAATGTCCAAGTCTGGTTTCAGATTGTCATCTGCATGACATCAGTGTTAATGAGGACACATTCATAAACATCATCAGAGAGTGACATAATCCACTTACTCCAGTCTCCTCTTCTACAATGGATGAACTGTTTGTGGGAGGTGTTTGTTGCTCTTCACTGACTGCAGAGGAAACACAGACAGCTAGTTAAGGCTAGATTAAATGACAAGATTAAACTGTCCTTTCAAGAACTAAAATTAGGAGGCGAATGACATTTCCACACTCTTGAAAACAAACCCAGCTTTGAATGTCTTGGTTTTCTGAAAACGGAATTTCATTACTTTTGAAATTGTTATTCCCTTTATGCTTTTGGAGTGTGAATGATGGAAAAGTATTAGACAGTGGTTATATCTTAATAAAAAGTGCTTAACAAGCAAGAAGTATTTATATAGTATCCTATTAATCTAAATTAAACTCAGTTAAGTCCTTCTGGGATTCTTACATGGTATATTCCATCTTTAATGTGTTCACATTTCTTCCTTTACTGTTAGACTGAAGTATGTGTATGTATCAAGAGAAAATTACTTCTGTGGGGTTTCATTTTAAAACTGGACATGCAAATCCTATTATTAGGTCAAATTTTGAAGTTATCAATAAGTATTTTCTAAGTCATCACCCCATCAAGATTTCTGCAGACCCCTTTTTACTTTTAATGGTTTGATCTGTGGTTACTGTAAGTTTCACATCTAATTTTTCTGGTATGCAAATGTATCTCTTAATATGAAGTTTTATTTGCAATGCAATTTAGGCTGCTTAGGGGTATTTTATTTTTATTTTGTTTTGCTTGCTCTCTATGGTTCTGTAGATATAAGTATACTGTTTTACTGTGCAATTTTCCCCTCTGGCTTTGTGATAACTATAATCCAGTGACTTCCTTTTTTTTTTTTTCCTGGAAAATGTCCTTGATCTGTAAAGATGGGCTCAAGTAATTTGTGAATTTTAGGTAATTCTTTATCTTGGGAATTGAACAAGGAGATCTTGAGTTATAATATCTTTACATATCTTCCACTGATATGTCCCTTGTACCCATATCAGGTTGCACACATTGCCAGATCTGGGAAGGTATTGGGTGGATTCAATGCAGTTATGGTTCTTTACAATGATCCCCTTCTGTTTATCTTCTAATTTAGTATGGTTCACCATATTGAATAAGAGAGGAGAGAACTCTATTCCCTAATTTCTTATTCCCAGCTACAGCCTCCAGCTCACTGGAGCTTTGCTCTGGTTACTTTTTGGCAAAGGGAGCAGCAAGGGATGTGGAATTTGAGAGGCCCCTTCTCAGACCTTTCCAGTTTTTATATGTGCTCTCCCTACTTGTCTCACAGCACTGGCTTTTGTTCTTTCATATTATAATGAAGTTGACATAGTAAATCTGTAATTAATGTGAGCCTTTCTCTCTCTCCTCCACCATTTCTCTAGTGACCCTAATCGCTGAGAAGTGGAAAGAGGTTTTGTGTGAAAAATGAGGAGTTCAGATCAATCTCTGCTATGTTTACATTTCTGACAGTATATTCAAGAACAGTTTATCAGAGAGATACTCTCCTGACTGTTTTTTTCTAAAGGTGCCAGACAAATCTATCCTTTCTTTCACTTCCAAATGCTGTGTTTTGTCACATGCCACCTTCCTGCTCACTCTCTGGGCTCCTGACATGGCTGCAATGCAAATGCATAATGAGGAAATTCAAGCTATTGACTTGAACAGGCCAAGCCCCTAACAATCTTACCTTGTCCCACATCTCCGTTTTTACTTTCCATGCATCTTTTCCTCTCTCTCATTCACTTAATATTTTCACCTTAATGCCTCCTTTGTCTCCTTTATCTCTCTGATTGCTTCTGTGATGTTTTATTCATTTGCTCTCTTGGTTTTTCTTTCAATCTTCTTTTAAAATACACTTCTCCTTCCTGTCTTTTCCCACACAGTTACTAATTCCCATAACAGTGATCTAGTATTCCTGACACAGCAGAATTTGATGTGGTGAAAACTCAACATAGGAGCCACTAGCCTTCTCTATCCTTCACTTAGTGAACCCATGACATCTCCTTCAATGTCATGGCATGAGGGAGAATGACTTACTACTTTGCTTTAGATTAGCCGATTGGCAGTCCTCATTCATGGTATGGACAGATGTAGGCAAGGAAAGACTAAAGTCTACACTGAGATTGTAACAGCCTGGCACTTTGGTGCTCAGCATCCATCCAGTTTCCCTACAGTCTCATTGGAGAACATACAAGACCCAAACAGAAAAAGAATTTAGAAAACTAAGGCTACAAAATAGAAAACCTAATCTGTGTGTTTGCTGCCATGTGGAGGAGGCACTTGGGATAAGATATGTTTTATTCAATGTTTTAAAACACTGCATACCTTTGTGCTTCTATCTGTGAATCTTCTTCCATCCTGGATATTCATTCATTTTATTAGAACTATTATTTTGGGCGAAATTCCAGAGTCCTGAGTTGAAGTCAATGAGAGGTTAATTTGACTAGAGACCGAATGAAAATTGAGAAGGTGTTTATCTTTTGGCACAGTGATAGTACCTTGCCTAGAATTCTGACCTTGCAATGTCCAAGATATGCAGCCCTGAAATAGCATCCAGGAGCAGATTTGGTCAGGTCGCAACTGCAAGCAGATGGCATGTATAACAGAAATCACTGAAAACTAAAAGCCCTGCTGAGAGCGATACATGACATTCTGAAGGAAATCTGCCTTTGACACCTTGTATTACCATTTAAAAAAATTAAGATCTCTTTTATGAATTGGGGAAAAGCCCACTCCAGATCTTGCTGGTCCCTGCTCTACCTTTGGACTGCAGAGCAAAGCAGGAGCTATGCTGCCAGCTCCTGTACATAACGCACCTCCTTGTATGTTCACCTCATTCCATTATTGCTACATGAAGGGGAGCATCAGTTCCTGTCCAGTTCCCAAGATGGAAGGCATCTGCTTGGAAAAAAGGGTGTGCCAAGAAAAGAGAGATGGTGTCCAAGAGATGGGTTAGTCAATCCTTCCTTTTCTTGTAAGGGTTAGGCCAACTGCTGACCCTGATATGCACTCCAGCCTATAGGACACTGCCTGCCTTTTTTCTTCCACAGGTAGAAGATTTTACTTTTCCCACTGATGTAAACAGTAAGCATCACTCATTTTTGACAAGTCCTAGAAACTACATACAGGAATGAGAAACCCAGCCTTGTCTTCAACAATCCTAAGCAGAGTGACTTACTTCTTTTTTTGCCTGTAAGGAGAAATGGTGCTTTAATCTTTATTTGATAACTATGCCTGCAACCTATTTAAATGAACATATTTAAGTGATGTACAGTATATGATGATGTTTCTTTTTCAAGACAAATAATGTTTATGAATGCAGTTCTGTAAGCAGAAAAGATTCAAAGAGACTTTGTAAAATGTTAGCTACTCAAATGTAAATATTAAGCTGTGATAACTGCATGAAGCTAATCAACCCAAGCATTCTGTCAAAGCTCACATGATGGGCTCGCTCATCCTTGACAGCCTAATTGACACTATTATTCTCATGAGAAGAGTAACTTTCACAATAATGTACAGCACATACCAATGCAAGGAATTTATATACACCAGCTACCTTTCACTGAGATGTTTTAGTAATAATATTTGGCTAGTGTAACAATGTTTTTCATAATTTTATATTTTATGGGCAGCCAGAAGGGATGCATACTGTGCTTCCATCCAGTAAAGCAGTCATACGGTGGAAAAGTAGAGATTGGAAACTAATTAAAACTTGTATCTTGATGCATTTGTCCAAGGGGTGGGAGTTGAAATTGCAGCCTTAACTGTGACATTTCCCAACTCTGGAATGCAGACTTTGCAAAGTTAGTAATGCTCTTTTCCCACTGCTTTAGTGAACATCCATATTCAGAGAGATTCATTCATCAGTTGTAAAGCAAATATGCAACAGATGCCTGCATTCCATTTTGAAGTCCACTTTAAAATACTACAAGATTAAAGTGCCACTCTACATTTTTTTAAGAGCTAATCCTGCCATGCCCATGTTGTGGTGTATTTGTCCTTGCAGGACGGTGACAGAGCATCAGACCTGTAAAAGAGCAGAACAGAGTTAAATACAGCTACGACCTTTCCTGAAGATGTCCACTCAATGGTAAGAAGCTTTCTGTTTTTATATAACTGATCATGTAATTGTAAAAATAGATGATTCTAGGGTATTGTGCAGAATATAGGGTTTGTACAGAAATTAAATTCTTTCTTTTTCAATCAGAATCTTCCAAATGCAATCATGACTAATGAGAATTTTGGACAATTTTGCAGAGGAACAAGATTTTGCTTATGTTGATAGAGAGAGTTCACAACATATTTTTCTGTTCATGTGGAGTCCCCTACGACTATTAAAAATAGACTGCATTTTATAATATCTATTAATATTATGGGTTATGTATAGAATATCTAAATCTTAGGTCTGATTCTATAGTACTGAATATAGCATCTCATTGAAAAATATCAGTTCCTTGAATAGGAGCTGTTATGGTATGTTTTTGTACAAGAAAGCACAAATATGGCCACAGAAAATTCAGAATTTTACTCTAGTACAAGCATAAATAATAATGTCAACAATGTCATTTTATCCCAGTTTCTTTATCCTTATACAACATATTCTCCCCATCTAACCAGGACATCTGAAAGAAAAGAAAACAAAGCAAAAAAACCTCAAAATGTACAGAAAGCTGGGATCTGTCTAGAGTATTTTGTGTTATGTGAGGTATTTTTTTCTTATGTTGCTTGACAAAGAGATAGATCAAAATGTTTAAGAAACAACTCAGGAAAGATAAAATATTGGCTTGGGTTAAGAGAATCCCCGCAATCACTGAAAAACCCCAGCTGGTGCATAGCTGTGTGGCAGCAATGCCTGGCGTCACAGACCTGTGAGCAGCAGAGATTGAAAGTTCGCCTCTAGCCTCGTAGTCCCACCTGTCCTGCAACCAGGATTCATCTGATGCCACAGGGAGGTGGGTCAGAGAGTCACTGAAAATCAGAAAAATAAGCTACTGCTAAAAATCAGAAAATCAGATTAAATCAGAAAATAAGTTACTGCTAGTTCAGCTCTCTGAACCATCTCAGTAAAGGATCAGACAGGGCTGGTGCAAAGGACCAGGAGATTGAGCTGGGAATGAGGGGTGATTGAAGAAGCATCACCTTACTTTGGCTAATGTTGGTGTGGTATTGCACTTTGGCTTGCTAAGAAAAATATAGAGATCAGCTTTCTATTTTCAGCAGTAAAGGGCTTTCTGGGACTCCAGGAGAAGCACTGAATCAGAGTCCTTTTTCACCATTGGCAAGAACACAATGCCGAGTTTGGGTATGATTGGGGGCTGGGAGGAGAGGTTATCTCTAGTTCTAATACCTTTTTCTAGCTGCTATGCAAGTTCTGGCAAACAAATTATGTTCAGTTTCGAGGAGGATCACTAGGACTTTGTGTGTGCAGGAACCCTGCCCATGGGACTGTCAGCTAGCGTGGGAAATCAGCACAGACCTGGCTCCAGGAGCTCTGGATTCTCCAGAAAGCTGACATGGATGTCTCCTTGCCTCTCTCCTTGGCCAGAAAAAGAAGTGGCCACACAGCCCAGTTAATTGCAAGGGACCTAGTGGAAGACTACAGAAGGACTCAAAAAGTTATAAACTCGGTCTTCCTAAATAGTGGATTTAACACCACTTGTAGAACTGCAAGCAAATAGGGCTGGCAACAGGACCTTTCTTCTGAGTGTCTGTTGGAGAACTGTTATATTTCACTCACTCTTACATTTAAAACATTTGCATTTCCATTTTGATTTCCTGTCTCCTTTTCCTCCTTTTCCCATTTCTCCTGCCATCTTTCAAAAATACAGAATAAACATACAGTCTTTGCCGGTAATTTAGAACAGTCAAATAGACTGTACAAAGTTAGGAAAATATAACCTTTTGTCACAATAGTTTTAATTATTAGCCACAGAAATATTTATTTCCAGAAAAAAACTTTAACTTACAAAAAATAAATGAAGGTTCTTTAATCGCACACAGAAATACATTGGTATTGGGTTGCTTTTAATGTTAGCTATCACTATTATTTTCATTTAATAGTACATTCCCATTGTTTAGTAGTGTTTCCTGAGGAGCTTATAAGTTTAGTTATATAGAAATGATATATTATATAGAAGTTATAGAGAGAAGAAAGATATATGTCTGTTGATTTCAAGTGGGTCCTTTTTTCCTTTTGCATGCTTACACAAGGTGCATAGTAATGGGTTGGGTTTTTTCATTACCAAACAGCTGCATTTGCCTTCATTTGGTTGCAAAGCTGTTTATTTTTCAAATTACTTTATTAATTGAAAAACTAGTAAATATTGGTAATGTCTCTTCCTACTGTAATTTCCACCACATTTTTATCCACATTCCCTTACATTTGTTGCATATCAAGCCTGTTCCACTACTTCAGTACAGAGGGAACAAGATATGATAGAGAGGCAATAAGATGATAAACCAGTATTAGTTAGCCTCAACTAATCCTTGGACCTCAAATTCTGCTGGAAATATTAATGGCCTGAGACCCTGACAAAGTTGTCAGATAGGGCTGCCTTACTCCCATGGGGACAATCAGATCAAGAGAAGCTACACCATGACTCTGATTTAAACAGGCTTCATCTGACAAATCTAATCTGGATCCTATCAGTGTGACAGAACTAAAATAATACACAAGGTGCTTGTTTCCTAACCATGTTCTTTAATTCATTAATCTGTAGATTGCATTTTCCACCAACCCTGAATTTGACTTTTTTTTTTTTTTAATAATAGATAGTCCTGATGCACAAGGCACTTTTTTTTTTTATTTAGTAGAATAAATGCATCTGAAATTCTGAATAAAGTACAGACCCCATTCTGCAAGCCCTCAATTCTTACCAGGAGCTCTGCTTGGAGGGCTTGCAGGATCAGTTCAGAGAATATATGAGGAAGATAAGAAGGGTAAAAAGAAGAGAGAAAGAGAGAGAGATTGAAAGGGATTTTGTGGAGACAGAGATATATTTAACCAGACTGTGCTTTCTATTTTCAGTAGTCCAACGAAAGTTCATCTCTGACTTCAGAAAAAGGATTCAAAAGAAAACATGCAGCCAGGATTAGTGTTTGCTAGCATGCCTCACTATTAAATTTGGTTAATGCGCTGTTTCAAAAATCAGCTCAGAGAAAACTTTCTGGAATAAAAGAACACACCTTGTTTCTTCCTCTCTCCCTCTCCCTTGTATTTTCCACAAATATACACCTGCATGTTCACATAACCCAACAGATTTCACAGTGGCTAGGTGAAAAACAATGTTAACCACAAAACATTTTTGTCTACCTAGTGAGTCTGTTTTTTCTAAAACATTACTAAGCTGACTAGTAACCTGTTAAAACTTCTTTGTAAAAGCAAAAAAAAGAAACAAAACAAACAGTCTTTATAAATAAATTAAAATTCTAACTAAAAAGCTAATTATAAGGGTATTTGTTTTGTTTGAGGTAAGGCACATCTATTATCATAAAGATAATTAACTCAGTCTGACAGATCTAATAAAAGGACAAGTTTAGCATTGGCTTAGCCAGAAGCCCAAGGCAAGCAATTTTTATAATTACTAGTTATTGTAACTGGGCTCAGAGAAAATGGTCTGTGATATTTAAACAGTAATGTTAATTTGCATTTAGACCCATTTTTTTCCTCTTTCCCAGGCAAGATCTATTTAGCTGGAATGAGTAAAATAAACTTGAATAACTTTAAAAAAAAAAAAAAGAAAAAAGAATGGCTCTCTCCTTACAGAAAAATTTGGTCTTTTTATGCTTGGATAATTAATATCCTCACAAGGTAAGTGTTCTGGTAATCACAAAACAATTAAATGGCTTAATACAGTTTTAACACACAGAAAATGTTGAGTTTTCAGACCAAAATGATGCCTGCTGACTGCATTTATTTGGGGCAACTCTATCTTAATGTACAGATCCGCTATAAGTGCCTCCACTGCCCATGCCCTCAATGTGCCCCTGCTGTTGAGCTGGTGAAGAAAGGGCAGGAGAGGGGGGCGGAAAGCCCTCGGCTGCTGTAAGGAAGTGGTTCCCATTCACAACAAGAAAGGGAACAAAATAATGTTCAGGAATATATGCATAAGAAGTAAATTGCTCCTGCTGGCATGGTGTAGTAGCCCTTTAACTAATGCTTACCTTGACATTTTGCAACGCATTCTCTGCAAGAAAAACAAATCAACATTTTAAAAGGAGAAAGTTATTTTTTAACTGCTTCTGTAATGAAGGTTTTAGAAATAAGAAATAACTAGAGTGAGAAAATCATTGGTGATAGACTACAAAAAAAGCACTTAAAGTACCTGCCATTCAGGAATGAATTTCATTATGTACTACAGGCAGGTGATGTCAACCTCAGTGCATTTTGCCAGTGTAGGACCATATCTAGGGAGAACATTAAAGTCATATAAGCCTAAGCTCCCCAGTTTCCAAAGTGCTGTGGGCCTGATATATAGATGCTGTAAACTGCCCTAAATCCTTTGAAGACAGAGTCCTACAGCACCACATGTATTTCACATGAAAAGGAGAGCAAAGGGAGCATGAAGTCTTTGTTCCCAAGAGGGTGGAAAAGACAAATCTGAGACACTCATGAATCAAAGGGACCAGACCGATGCATGTTGGAGCACAGAAACAAGCAGCCCTTGTTTGCTGCCTTCCTTCAGTCCCAGCCTGACAGCAAGAGGCATACCCCAGATGCATACCCAGGCTGCAGAACTGGGGTGCAGTTACCCCCCCATTAGTTCAAGTCTGTTTTCCTGGCAGGGTATTTTGGCCTGATTTCAGATCCCAAGAATTTCTTATTATTCATCTATTCCATATTATATCAATGATTTTGTTTTGTCATCAGCCCTGCTAACTTTATCTGTTAGAGTAGCCATCCCATCAGGTGGGATGGGTGGTTCACTGTTCCTACTGCACGCTATCCACATAATGCTGAGGGTGGAGGCATTGCTTGCCTGCCCTTTTGCTGCCTGGCTTTCTGAGACTGAAGACATTACCCCAGTTTTTTTCTGTTTCACTCTTAAAGGGTTTGATGCATTTTTAAACAGCTTGGCCAAGGTATTTTTTTTAATGGAAGGCTAAATTTAGGATCATAAACGCCTATTTGAACTCTGAAATTAGCATATACTCTGTCTTATATTTGGCTATTGGTCGTATATTAATAATTCAGTTTTTGTCATCAGTAAAATGCACTTTTTCATTAGATACAAAAAATGAGATTCTTATCTATTTTGACTGAAGATTTTGATGATTTTTTGAAAAATATATTTTTCAGCCTTCTTGTGCTTTGAGGATTTATGAATTTATTTATTCAGAAGGTCCCCTACTCACTAACATTCCAATGTGACTTTGCATATCTGAGTAGTTCTACCAATTTCATCAAGATTACTCACCATCTGAGAATCTATATGTGTACTTTGCTGAAGGAGAGCTCAAGGGTCTGATCTGTGAAGATGAAGCACTCTCTGGGCTACTGACTAAACATCACCTGCAAAGATTTGGTCCTTTTCAGAGTCATGACCCAGGAAGACCAGCAAATACTCATCTCCAGCTAATGTGGAAGGGGGAAGGCTCAAGGCTGAGGATTGAGTCTACTAACTGTAACCTAAAATGTAATCCTTGAGGTCTTAAATGCTTATAGATATGAAACTTATTTCATCAGTCCTAGAAAAACATTACCACTTCTGCTAGACAGAAACAGGCACACAAAACTTTGCTTTTTTATCTGTTTATGAACCTTGAAGCCAGAAGACAGGCACAACCTTGTTAGGGATTTCGAAATTAAGACTGGGAAAAAAATTCTTCTTCTGAGTTGTTGTATGCATAAAAAACTCAACAGCATGATACTTTGTGGTCCCCATGTACCCTGAGATTTGGAGATTTTTAAGCTGGTTCCCCCAGAGCTCTAGGATTTCTGTCACTATTTCTGAATGCTCTCAACACTGATACTCAGTTTTCTTGGTGAAGGAGATAGTTGGTGGCAATTCTATAGCTTCCACTTCTATAATTTTAAAAAAATGTTGAAGGAGATAGTTGGTGGCAATTCTACAGCTTCCACTTACTTCTATAGTTTTAAAAAAATGTTGAGGGCAATTCTCATCATATTTTAAGAATTTAAAGTGGGTCAGCTTTTGGTCTGCATGGATTGATGGAGCCCTTTAAATAGGCCCCAGCTATAGCACTGTATTAATCACTGAAGCAGACAAAAAATACATTGTTTCCTTGCTGAGAATAGCATGTTTTCCTTTGCTTATGAATTGATCCCTGAAAGGTTCCTCACGGGAATATGTTTGTTCTTTCTTTCTTTGCTTCTTTCTTTCCTTCTAAGGCAAAATGGCTTTAAACTACAGATGTGCTAATCTGTAGGAAACTCCAGAACTCATTGATGCATAGGCAGCATAGGTATTAATCTACCTGGGCTGGGAGACTAAAATAATGAACGGTTAATTAAATAGCCTTAGGGTTATTTTTCAAAACAGCATTGTAAGCAGTGATGGGCAAACCTCAAAATGTTTTTATACCGGCTTCAGTTCAGATCAACTTCCTAAATTTCATAGACTGATCTGCTCATTGGAAGCATGCATAAGAGGGAAAAATACTTAGAGGCAATATTTTAAGTTAGACCAATCAGGTCAGTAGTAAAAAGCGAGAAAATATTTAGAAAATTAATTTTATTCTTGTGTCTGAGACTCAATACACATTCCAAATACATTTACATGTATTTATAAGAGAAAGAATGGGTGTTTGGACAGTTTTCCAAATAGTCCTCAATGGAAAATGCAAAATTTATTATTAAATTTTATTTTCAAAATTACTACTTAGTGTTTTGCAAAACTGGTAACAATGTCAGTGCAATACTTTTTTTTATTCTTCTCACAGCTTTTACTTCTTGTTGCTTCCAGTAAATGAAAAGACCTTCATAAACTGACACACATGATGATACTGGCAAATCCCTCAGGATCATTTCTTTTGTGACACCAACAAAATAGAAGTGTGGAGAGATGTCTGTGTATAGATTTTGTACATCAGCTTCCATGATACATAAATCAACCCATAAACTGTATATATTCATGTATCTCCCCCTCCCTGCTCTTTGTTCTTTGCTTATTGCATATTTTGCCAATGCAGTAAAACGGCTGGATGACACAAACTTATTCTACGAGGCTTTAAGCTGAGCAAGGGCATGGTAAAACTATCCTACAACGCAGAGCCCCATTTAATTTATGTTGCCTCTACCTGAGGCTTGTCACTGTGTTAACAGCACCAATGTCTATCTATTCCATTGCTTTTGATCATCTCAAAGGGCAGGAAGGAGCAAGAGAATGCACAAAAATTTGTCTTTCCAGTATATCATAAAGACATAAACTCAGATTTAAAGCTGTTAGAGGCTGCCTATTATTGTACTATCAAATAATGGAGCTCCTTCCTGTGAAGTGCTTCTGGATGTGATGGCACGAGAAATAATGTGACATTACTTGAGTAAATGGGTGGATAAAACAATTGCAATGATTTCTGTCAGGGTTTTAAGGGTGGCCTGCATGCACTTTGGTCATGCAGTTTCTGCTGCAGCTTGGCACTGCTCTAGGTCTAACATTAATAGATCCCTCTTAGATCTAACAGCCAGATGGTCAGCAGTTGTGAACTACTTACTGAACCGCTCTTGAAGTTACGCCAGGATATTTGTATACACATATTCTTTCTGCAAGCCAGTGCTGTAAGGTCATAGGAAGAACAAGGTCAGAAGTGATTCATCTCATGTTTTTGGGGGTGTGTGTTGGCCTGAGTGGCCACACACAGTTGCTGAGCAGCAAACAGAAGAGGTGGAGATAATAATTCATAACAAGCCAGCTATTAATTGAATTTTTGAGTCTTCTTATGTTTGCAAATTGTCCATGAACATACCCTGATTTTCCGGAATGCATTTGTTACTCAGAGTTATTTGCTGACACAGGAAACAGAAACCACAGAAATGCTGGCTGGGGCTTACCCTTATTTCTTAAAGGCTAAGCAGAATAGCCATCAACTAGGCACTTACCATGAAGCTTGGTGACAGAAAAATGGAGTGTAAAGTCAAAATATAGGGAGCTGAATGACAGAGATAACCATCATAAAAGAGTTTGCAGCCTCTTGACCTCAGCAATATTACCAGCTACATGCCATAACTTGATCTTTGGCATTAAACACTCTGCTGAGTAGGTGTTTGCTGTGTTACCACCTTCCTGGATGTTTTTTTGCAACTGTCTTAACCCTTGGGCTGCTGCCATGCTCCTCCTACATCTCTTCCTCTTGATGCATATTCCCTACTCTTTAGGTAAGTTTTGATTACAAAACCTCCTGAAAGAAACTTGGAGCTCCTTCCCAGACATTTTATGAATAATTTGAAGATAAAGGTACCCTTGTAAATGTATTTGTTCAACCATTTTGATCAACTATTTTCATCCACACTATAATTTTTGTCTGCCTCTGCTGCTTTTATCTGGAAACATGTGTATGTACATGAAGTTATGTCCTGAAGCAGTTACAGTCTAAAGACAGAAGAGGATGGAAGACAATAGGGAACATAACTTCTGTACTTCCTTTTTGGCATGCCTGTGGTTCACTTTAAAACTTCAAGCCTTTGCCTTAAACCTGTAACATCCTGGATGGTCTCAGACACCTCTAGGGGCCAGTTTGTTAAATACCTGCTGTGATGCCCCTACTTCAGAGAAGCACAAAAGACAGTGCTACTCAGTCACAATCTCTGCCATTTAGAAACTTGCCATTGCCATAGCTACAAATTTGAAAATCACTTTCAATTTTTATTTCTCACTCCTTTTCTTTTCATATCTGAGAACGCAAAGACTAAATTTCCACCCTCCCTTTCCTTTTTCTTTTCTAAATGTTGAATTAGAAATTGTTTTGAGTAGCTCCATTTTCAGTGCATATTCCTGGCCTAGCATAACACTAATGAATAGCTCATTTGTGAGAAGTGTAGGCAGAAGGAATGTGATTGCAGGCAAATTTCACTAGGAACTGAAACAAACGTTCACAGAGAATATTTTCCGGTGTTCAGTCACACTGGCTAACCATTAATTGATGGGAATAAGCGTCTCTAGTTAAATGCAGTATCTAAGTAACTGAGCTGTATAACACACATTGCCGTGTTGCACTTATCATATTGCTTCCACATGTGAGCAGAGAGGCTGTGTGAAAAGCAGCTTCACAGGTGCAATGCAGGGTGGTCTAACAGGTGCAAGAAGCCTTTGAAATCTCCTCTCCCTCTTAGTCTCCCTATCTTCAGAAAAAAATCCTAAAACAGAAGGGATAGTATTGTGGGAGTTTCTTGTTTATTTGCCCTTTTAGAAAGGATGTAGGGGTTAAAGTGGATGAAAGGAATAATACAAGTCAATGTAGTTATATTACTAGAGTATCATACCAAGATATCATCATAGAACAGGTGAATTTTGCCCTCAGAAAAGGTCTTTTCAGTTGGGCTGGTCCTTAGGTTAGGTTTGCACAGCAAAAGTATGATCCCACTTTCTTATTCAGTCACAGTGAAGCTGCCTTGAAGTCAATTACTGCCTCCTGGTCACTTGCCACTGCTTGTCAGAAACGAGCATAGAAGGCCAGGAAGACCAAATATATCCCCTTTAGAAAGCTTCATGGCTTTTCCAGTTCTCAGTGTGGCGTCTGTGATTCCATCACAGGTACGTTGCTATTTGATGATTGCTACTAATTAGGACAAAGTTTTTTCCTTTTCCTTTGTCTGACAACAGATCTACTATGATGAAGAAACCTGGAAACAGCCACTGGAGCAATGGAAATGGGTTTCTGTGCTTAGAGGAGTGTGTGGTAGTAACTAGAAGCAGTATAGTGTAGCTGTCTGCTTTCTTTTATGCTTTTCAAAGAGAGCTAGACTCATCCTCATGCCAGCTACTAATGTTCTCTGAAGACAGAGCCAGTGGAGTGAGACATGCTGCTCCCGTGCCTCAAGTTATCTTATCAGCTTCTACTCTTGATCCCTGGGATGCAAGGGAATTTCTAGCATAAACCTTAAGCACTCCCACAAGCCACCAAGTCATCTTAAATGCAGAAATTATTAAGCTTCTTAATTTAGAGACTTTATGTCTTAAGCCTGACTCTCTCTCCAGAAAGTGGGTGAGAAAAGTCAAACATTTATTAGAATAGTCACTTATCTGACCGAGTTCAGCTTCGCTGTAAATAACTTTTCTCCTTTCTCATGAATGCCCACTTTCTTCTCTCTCCATTTTAGGAAAAACTTTCCCAGAATTTGAAATTTTAGGAAAAATATAAGAATGTGTGCAAATGAATAAAGTCTGGGGTTCTAGTAAAATACATACCTTTCATGAACAAAGGCAGGATGATCCCACAACTGATTTACCTTGCAGAACTTCTGTGCCCAAACCTTAGCTCAGCAGATGGGACATTGGACTACTCTACATCACCTCAGCTTGCTGGGCAAAATGTAATCCATGAGTTACTTGGAACAGTGTCACGAAATACGGCATTCCTGGTCTGAAGCTGGTATAGATGGCATCAAAGTATTATCGCTGTGAACATGAAAAAAAATAAATACAATAAATCTGCCACATAAATGCCATCTCTATTACCTTATGGGATACCTTTATTGAGTTTCATACTCACACATGTAGTACTGCATATTAAACTTCCAGCAGCAATGTGCACGTGTTTTGCTGCTTAGGCCTAGTACAGTATTTTCTTTGCCTTGCTCCGTCACCTTATCTTTTACTGATTCCCTTCTTTCTTATTTGTTGCACTTATTGTTCTTCATTTCATTCTTACCTGCTTAGATAGTCATCTGACCTAGTTTTAAGATACGGATTAAAGCAAATCCTATAATGTAAGTATTCTTGCTTTTCTGTATTCTGCTCTGTCATCTGTGTTCTGCTGGGATTTTGGGTACTGGGGCTGGCTTTGGTTGAGAGCTTCTGTGTCTCTGGGACTTACCCCCTAAGTGACTGGGATCATGCTGTAAGCAACTTTGTTCTCTGAGTTCTTGGGTACCCATTATCTCACTGCTTCAAAAGCAGACTTAATTCTTCAACCTCTGAAGATAACTTTGTCTTTAATTATTCAGTCAGAAACTCCCACTGAGGTGAATGGGGGAGGGAGAAGGAAGGTCCCTGTATATTTTAAATCAGAAATGCCCGTTTGAAAGATTTCTGGTTTTGCAGTGCTAACTCACTCAGGGTAAATAAGCACTTAAATGGCAAAGAAGCAATCTCTTAACATTATTGGGTTAAAAAGCCAGCAGAGATTTGTTCTGATGCAAATCTCTCTGCCAGTTTAGGAAGACTGGCAATGTCTGAGAACATTAATAAATAAAAGCAAACGTGAACATCAAGGAAGAGAATGATCCTTCGTTTCCACTCTGTGATGATGAATTAAAATTAGAGTTGAAGGAAATCAAGAAAGGGTTTTGTTAGTGTCCCAGCCCTAGAAAAGGTGTTGGATCATCAGGTGCCTTAGTTCAGCTTTTTATCTGTGGTTGTCTTTGTTTCTGGAGCTCTCAGCTTACTTTTGTTTAACAGCTGGTAATCAAGTATTGTGTCTGATGCTGACTGCTCAGCGCTGTGGCTGATTTTCGTGCCCTGTCTTGCCCCAAGACTTGCTTACTGATCCATACATTCCTTTGTAGGAATGCACCTGGATTTCATCTCCCATTTTCACACTTGCACAGTTTTTCTTTTTCAGGGAAATGGCTGTTATAATTGCTATGTGACATAGAGTCTAGAGGTCTATCCCAATGTGAAAGTTATATACATCACATTTTCAGGTATGAATTTCTATTTCTATATGCAAGGATGTAGTAATGTGGTTTAACTATTGTCACGACAGGATTTTTAAAAAGAGAACAACTTGTAGAAGGCAATGAGTAGGTGTTCTTCATTTAAAACCACAACTTTATGGAAACAGCTGGCCTAAACTACAGGAACCTCTGGCCAACAACTGTGACCACACAGCTAAACAGATTTTTATTTTCAAGTCTCCAATTAACAATCAAAAAGTCTGAGGAAATGAGAGGGCTAAAATAAGAAATGTGAGTGTGTGCCTGCCTGAAGTGTGATACCCCTGAACGCTGAGCCACAACTTTGTGCTGTTGTGGCATTGGCTACTGCCCCTGCCATCCAGAAAGCACATCATGGTGGTGCTGGAGCTTTTGTCAGTCTCCTGGTGCATGTGAAAGGAGTGTATACCCAGATACACTGTCCCAGGCAAGGCAGTTCCACCAGACAAAGTGTGCCATTGACATACAGGACAGGTGGCAGGTACAAAAACCTATGAATACTTTATTTCTTCTCTGCACACACCCATACATGGATAAAAGGGAAACTTGGAAGTACCATTCCCCCAGATAAACCCACAAAGATAGAAAACTGCTACTTTCTATCCAGCATTTTTTTTTAAACTCGACTAGATGAGATTACAACAAAGAACATCTCTAAAATAAACTGGTCTAGTGTAAGCAGCACAAATGGGCAGCATGTATGTATTCTCTGAAGAATAATGCACAACTACCATTCCAGATCTCCTGAGTGTTTTAATCTGAAAACCCTAGAGCTAAATTGCTGCATGGCTGTGAGGAAACCACTGTGGGATAGATTTAACCTGCTCTCTGTCTGGCAGTGCTGGGGAGTTAGCCTCTAGGTGTGAGTGCAGGTAGCTAAGGACAGAGTCAAGCAGGCATGTCCATCTTTTATCCCAAGGTGAGGGTACTCTTCTGCTTGCAGATCAGAGTCCCAAGGGCTTCCAGTCTTTATAGAACTAATAAAGGACTGGTGTACCAGCCTTATTGCTTGTATGCTTTTTATTTCTATGTATATTTTTTGATGTTTTGAATTAAAATTAATCCCATGAATAATGTACATATAGTGCTTTAAAAGAGTTGCATTTCCTAGCCTACATCCGTGTTTTCCTACTACCTATGGCTACCAAAATTACTTTATTATTGGTTTGTGGTTATTTGGCTATGTGGTTAAAGAAGAAAGCCTGGCATTCCATGTGAAAGCCTGGTTTCCTCACAGAGAGCTTGAGTTTTCAGTGTTTTCATGTTATGATATTCCTGACTGAATGCTTACTCTTTCAAAAACAAGTTTATTTGAATTAATATGCATGCCAGTCCCAGTATTACTGTAAGCAGCTTTTTTCATTTCAGAAAAAATATTTGCATTTATTTTTAGAGAAATTTATTGATACTTGAACAGTTCTACTGATGCTAGGGGAGTCCCCAACCTAAAATACAAGTCTAAATATTCATACAATTTTTGCTTAAGCTAATATTTTTTCACAGTCATGCAACACTTACTAACCAACATTTAATCAGATCAATATATTTTAATTGAAACTAATGGCAGATAGCTTAAACCAACAGATTTTTCACTGAACTAAGTACATTAAATCAATACATTGCCAAAACCTGTGAGATCTTGTATAAAAGGTATTTTTATTCTTAGCTAAATTAATTTATTGAAACATAGGAATATTAACAGTAATCAAAATACTGACATTCAGACACTGCTCATGGTATCAGTACATAAGAAAACTTCAGGCAAACTTACACAAAGCCATATAAAACAAGGCGTTAACTTGCTGCAAGTGAAAAAATAAAAGGCTTGGGGTTGATTCCTTCTCTTTGCTACAAACTATCTGTCTCATCTTGGGCGAAGTCCTTAGAGGACTAATTTAGGCCTGGACTTTCCCAGCTGACACCAGCAGAGTAAGCCAGGCTCCTCTCTGCTCAGCCGTGCTGCAGAGTCACTGGAGGTGACTCAGTGCACTGATTATCCAGGGGGTGTACAACCAACATGGCCATTTCAACCAGGTAGCTCAAGTTTGGTGAAACCTGTCATTAGTGGCTGATATTGCAAAATCTGTCAGTGCAAGAGAGAATTAGGTACCTTGATCAGCACACCTCTTATCTATCCATAGATAAGGTTCCTGTACACAGAACAAGGACAGCAGCACTTCTCCAAAATGGGTCTTCTTTGACTCGAAGCTTTTGGGCTGGGGACCATCTCTGACTTTCTGCTTGGACAACACCTCACAACAGGGTCTCAGTCACAGTTATTATCACAGCAAGCTGACTGTAAATATAGAATTGGAAGAATTGGTGACTTGAGTGAGAAACTGATAGCATTTACCCATCTGCTGGATTCCTATTTTCAGCAGGAGATACACAAGAGCATAGGCACTACTGTGCGTAGGAGCGATGACACAAAGACAACGGGGTGGGATGGAGGCTGGCACACGGTCATCTGTTTTGGTATTCAGTTACAGTTACAGCATAATTAGTCTACTAATTGCATGCCCAAGTTTAGTAGATGAATTTGTATTTGTAATTACGGCTTATTGAAATGCACTGTGTTTTCAATGCTTGCCTCTGTTTCCATGTGACAGTGAAATTTTCTTCTTCCACTCCCCTTGTGTTGATTGCACATGCAGAAAAGTAAAAGATGACCACAATCCACACAGGCAAGTATGTCAGACCCTTGCAAAAATAGCAGCCAAACTGTAACCATCAGTTCTGCAATCATATCTATGGGAGTTCCTGGTCTCAGGTGCAGCTTTGTTGGCTTCCTGTTGGCTTGTTGAAACCTGTTTAGTGTCAAGGGCCACCCTTGCTTACAGAATCGTGCTGGGGGATGCAGAGATCCTGCTACTCAAGTTATCACCTGTTGAAAATGGCCTCTCAAAAAGCAGCTTCCATCTTCTGCAAAGACATTTTCCAGTTCCAGGTGCAGAAAATTCTGCAACTGCCCCAATAACTTTGCAAAACTCTTCCCTCATCTTTTTCATGTGAAGTGAGCGAGCGGAAGCCACTAAAGTGATGTCATTTCTTAAGAAGAAGCATTGTCTTTCTTACAATCTACAGGGAAAATACTTCTTCCTTTTCTTCCATTTAGTTTCGCTGTATCCAGCTGAGAAGCATAAGCTAAGTACTAAGAAAAGGACTTACCCTTTAAGAAGAATCTTGGATGATACTATAAACAATGTACAGCTTTGTTTTTATTTGATAAACCTTCACAAACCCCCCACATTCTTTGAAGTTTTGAAGTAGTTGCCAGGAGTTTCTGTCCCACGAGAAGGTAAGGCGGCAGCCACATGACATATGTGCAGGATTTTATGCATTCTACAAGAGGTTAGAGAGTCTGTCTCACTTTCAGAGAGATGCCACTGTATTTATAAGATTGTCTGTACCAAGGGAGAATCAAACTGAAACTTGTAGCCTGTACATTCTGTAACAGTTTGCTTTAATTAAAATTAGTTCCTAAGCAGAACTCCAGATCAAAACATACTCTTCAAACTTTGGGGAAAACACATAATGGAGTAGTACCTTTTTTTTTTTTTTTTTTGTCTNGTCTAGCTTCCTTAAAAAAAATAATTGATTGCACAAAAACTTGGTGCTGACAACTGGGGAGCTATAGACTCCAAGTTCCTTGAAAACTAAGTAGATGGACCATACTATTTCACTTTCTATGTATCTATTCCCCATGATTTATGATTCCCACAGACCAAGATCTGAAAACTCAGGCCAAAATGCTGAAATGAAGAGCAGAGGAAGTAAACAACATTGACATTTCAGAGCAAAACCCTTTCAAGCTCAGTTATCCCTGTTGTTAAGGAAGCTACTGATGTAAGGGAAACTTTTTGAATGCAAAGACAAGTAAAAAAGTACCTCTTAGGAGGAGCATGAAGCTGTTGATTCTTTCAAGAAATATATTCGGTATCTTATCTCTGATCTTGCTTGGTTCAGCAGAGATCTGAAAAGTTATTGGCTGGAGAAAGAGAACAAAAAAAGCCATAAAAAAGCCCCACCCCAAAGCCACACCCCAAAGCTAAACAAACAAATCTCAAACCAAAAGCAAACTTTCGCAGATTTCATAGGACATCACAGTTGACAATTTTCATCTGAATATGGTTGGTTCCTTCTCTGCATATCTTTGGTCAGCACTGTTTCAATTCTGAGAAAAAAATGTCTTCTTGTTCATGTACTGTGAAATAGATGAAAGCATCTGAACGAGGAGGTAGGGCTCATTCTGTCATCGAGCCTCGCCTGTTGTACTGTTTAGGTTTCTACACGCTTTCGAGTCCTAATTATTTAGCCAGACCACAGACCATATCCTTTAAATAAGTAGCAATATGCATTTAACAAGTTCCTTCACAACTTAACAGTCAAGTGCCATTACCTATTTAACAAGTAAGTTAATTGAGATGTTGCACACAGAGCAATCCCCTTGTAAATTCAATTAATCCCTCACAACTGGCTCAGACTTGCTGCCCTTCAAATACTTGCACAGAGATTTAGAAAATGTAGTATATTTAGTGAGGAGCCGAAAGGGAGGGAGAGGTGACTAGTCTCTTGCTTTGGCTAATCTTTGTGAAATGGTCATTGTAAGTGACAATTTTATGCATTGCATTGCATAGGATACAGTGTCTCTATATCACTGTATCAGCTGTCAGCCTGAGCATCTGAGTATCTCCTTCATGCAGATGCAGTTTGCACCCGTGTCAGCCGCAGTTAATTACAGTGGTATCGTGTGGATGGATACATGTACAAAGCCTTGAGATACAAAATATAAATTCAGAGTTTATTAATTATTACTAATAGATCAGGAGTGCTTTGGTCGATCTGATTTTGTGCGGGTTTATAGTATCTCTTGTTTTTAAGGCAGTCTGTAAGATATAAACTCTCTACTGGGCACTTAACGTAGTCTGTCTTGTTGGTTAGTCCTAAACAAGGGTTGAAAAGAGAAAAGTCCTGCTAGCACAGAGAATCAGCACTTTCTAATTACCCTGTTTTGTGGTACAAGGTGGTCTGGTGAGGTGACCTACAGCAGGAAGTCAGCACTTTTTGAGTGAGTACCAGCACTTTTTTGCATTTGTTTGCTTCAGACTTCTATTCTCTTTCAAATGGATCAAGTTACCTTTCTTTGGATCTTTAGCTTTGTTCATTAGTACATCCCCAAAGAGTATTTTGTCAAACAAAGCAAAACACCTTGAAGACAATTCTAAGTTTTTTGAGAGTTATAGCCCATACTTTGTTTATGTATAGTGATTATTTATTGAGTTAGCACTCCCAAAAGGCAGATCTGTATACCAGAAAAATGCATTAGATAATTGCTACTTGGTTTGTTCTCCTGGTATTTTGTGGTATTTTATGCTGTCTTAATGGCATCACCTGAGATTCTTTGGGAACAAAAATATTTTAAACTGTGGTCAGTGATAAATTTTCAGGAAGTGCTTTTCAAATTCCCATAGTCAGAAGCTCTGCTGAAAATGTTCTTATGTCCAGGTTGTTGTTCTGGATAACATACTAACAAATGACTATACAAATCTTAGAGCCATAAGAAAGACTGGGGAAAGAGATTATGATAATTCTAAACCTAAATCCTACAATGAACAAATGTTTCCATTTAATCTTTCTGACTTACTGTATTTTGAAAATTAGAAAATAGTTTGCTATGTGATGCTTAGAAATATTTTCTTAGGTTATGTTCTCAGTCAGAGGTTTGCTAAGAATCACTTCTCTCTCCAAATATCACTCTCTTTAAGAACCCTGAGAAGGACTCCTGGATTTAGAACATGTTGACAAGAATAAAACTACATTGAAAAGCTCAAAGGTCCAATAACACCTAACTCACTTCTACTATAAGCAGATAAATATCAACTATGAAAATGTCAAGAGTTTCAAATTCAATAAATAAAATACTGTACAATTTTCATGCGTCCATGACAGAGAATGCTGTCAGCACCTGAGGGAATCAAGAAAGCTTCAGGTATTTTGAGATCTGATGGCCAAGAAAGGCTAGCTCATCTTCTTAGATAGTTTTAGTAAGAACAATGCTGGAATAGCACAATAGATTATTTAGACAGCAAACTGATGCTATCAACGATTTTTCATTACTCTATGCTCTACACGCCTCTTTTGGAACCAATGCTGACCACACAGCTTAGTATAATTGAGAGGTTGAACTCTATTTCCATTTGATATTTTCCCTGCTGTTTCAATGATAATATTCGCATACAATAGGAGGAGATAATAATACAAAATCTATATTACTCTCCAAACCATCTTTTGCTGTCTAAATCCATTGTACTCTTTGGGAGCTAGTTAGCTAATTATTAAAACAATATCTAAAAATAATCAACTTCCAGAAAAATTGGCAGGCCAAATTCAGTTCCCATTCATCCCCAGACAGCACCAGTGCATTGTAGTGTGAGGGAGGATTATAGAAAACAGTGTCAAATTATCACTTTTCAATAGTGGATAATTCATGTGTGGGTTGTAGGAAACAGCCTAATGGCTTTACAGACAGCCATTACACTCTTTACCTCCTCTTCATCTTGTTCTTTACTTGCCAGATTCAAGCACAGCATGTGCTACAGGAGGACCTGGGTATCCTTGCAAGACCTCTTTCATCTCTCATTGCAGATAGGATCTGGCAAAGAAGGAGCACCACATTATTTTAACACAAAGACAACTGTCACATTATTTCCCCAGTGGCCAATCACCCTGCAGGGGACAACTTCATCTATATTGTACCTGCTTAACATACTTCATTAACTGTCAATTACCAGCTACCTCAGCACCTTTTCTGTTGGCATTACACAATTATTCTTTCTATGTCCCAAACAGTACCACAGCTCCTACTGCTTCATAATCCAAGTAAGGAGATATTAATCTTAGAAATGTGTATTAGAGCAATTAAAATAGATTTTCAAGATGGTTTATGGCTTGTTTTTTCATGGTGTTCAGCACCTACTACTATTTTTGAATTTTAAATACAAGGGAGAGTTCCCTCTAAAAAACAGACATATGTCTTTCAGAGGGGATAATATTTTTCTTTGACAGAGACTTTCCATAGAAGCTCTCACTGCCAAGTATAGCAGCAAACTTTTCTAGTTTAACATACTCCTTCAAGATAAATTTTAAAGGTAAATAAACAGAGACTTGACTTCAGTCACCTCACTGAGGCTTGCTAGGCTAGGAGCTAAGGAGCATATCTACCCTGGGCTCTTTCTGCAGGCATTGGAGACAGACCTGCCCTTCTGAATAGAAAGTCAGCCTACCTGAGCCAAACTATACTCACTGACTTGTGTGAGACTCTGCTCCTCACCACAGAGCCTTAGTTAAGTGGCTTTTCATTAAATGTGTCACTTAGAACATCCTTGTGAGAAGCAGGACTTTTGGTTTTATGGAGACAGTTCAAGAGGCTGGAGTTCCAGATGGCTGCAATGGCCAGCAGAAAGGTGGGTTCGGATGAGGAGCTAAAATTTGAGGATGGGAGTAAGGTGACATTAAGATTGGGTCCCTAAACGCGGGAACAGATATGGAAGAGGAGGATGGGGGCTCGAGAGTTCCAGGCCAGCAAAGCTGCGGGAGGCTCCATGGACAGAAGATGTAAAACTAGAAGGAGCATTTGTTTGAGCTAGCACTTACCAGTGTATGTAATTGTCTACTTGAATATTCAGCTCTGCTTATGCTAACCAGCTTCAGTGCATGAGCCCAGATCACCAGAGAAAGGAGCTTGGGGGGACAGTGTTGGGTACAAAAGGGTGCTGCTCACAACCGTGCACAATTCCACAATTCCCCACCACTGCTGTGGGACAAGAACAGAATTACAGGACTGCTCCCTGCTTCCCTCCCTCACCCTCTTCTCTTTCTCTCTCTTTTTTTTCTTTTCCTCTACCTGGAATATGACAAATTTCTTCAAAGGACACTTTTGAAACTAAGAAAACCTGTATTTTCACAGAAAAAATCAAACAGTAAATGACCTAATGCCTGTTACAAAGACATCTGATTAAAGCACATTCAACATACAGTTTAGAACAGACTAGCATCAAACGTTCTGAAAGGGAACAGATGAACCAAGAAAATTGAAAGTCAATGGAAATCCTAAATACCTCCTGATTACATAGAGTTTTCCCAGTCATTTTTCAAAAGGAGCAAGGGACATCTGATCGCTCAGCTCCTGCTCTAATTAGGTTGAAAGGCAAATCCTTCAGAAAAGGGAAGCATGGCTTGAGGTTACCCATTGTGGCTGTGGAGTCTGCTGTGAAGTTGAAGGTTTCTGCATGCTTCAGCTTTCTAAATTAGTATTTCTTCCAACTGAATATTTTTGCTGCTTCTCCTTTTCTGTTTGTGTTTTCTTTTTTTCTACCTGAATCAGTATGCTTCTTCCAGATGTAGCTGCTGCATACTTCTGCAGGTATTGATCAGGGCACTCTCTCTGATCGGTTGGAGAGAAAATGACATTACCTGTCATCTTTTCCCATGCTACAGAATTGTAAAATGCAAGGTTTCAGTACATCAATTAGCTTCAAAATACTATAACTGCATATTAGGAAACAGCAGATACCTATTGCCATATGCTACATTTGTACCTTCACTACCCTTCAAGACACCTCTGGGGGCGTTAACAGCATTTCAAGTACGGTTGGAATGTGTGTATTGCCTAAATATGTAAGGAGGAAGGGTCTCCACAGTGAGGATTGTATCTGCAACAAACGAACCTTCTTTTTTAACACTTCCTTAGTTAATAATGCTGTCTGGGCTAAGATTCCTTTTAATATTGGTAGGAAAACCAGTCAAAGTAAATTCTCTAACTGGAGTAAAAATAAAACCTTGTGACTCTCTGATGTGCCCATAACTTGAATTTTTGAATTAATGCAGGAAGGGTTTAGGGAGTTCCAATATGCCAAACTTCCACTTCTGTAAAAGCTGTTTGTTCATGGCCAGGTGTAATATTTTTTTCCCCCTTTCTTTTTTTCTCTCCCCTTAAATAAAAAGGAACACTGTGCAAACACCAGCTGACTCCTTTTTTATCTGTCAGCACATTCTTTACATCTGTGCATAAACACTATTATCACAAACTCAGAATGTTACTGCAAAAATTAACAGAGTCCTTAAAATGTACTCTCTGCAGTCTCCATTGGAATACAACTTTAATGCGTTAATGTGAGAACAAGCAAGCTCTAGAGGAAAAAAAGGAAGGCTTTTCATTTTCACAGAAGGTTAACCAGGGTTTCCTTCACTATCATGTGTATGCACAGGGTAAATATTTTGTACTTAGTACAGTATTGTCTTTTGACATATAGTTGGCCTCAATAATGTTTCCTATTGTGTTCACTTAAAATATTAACCATTGATGAAAAGACATGGTCTGAGAGAGAATGATACCGAACATGGCATTTTTTAAGAGATTTTTAAAGATTACCATTTAGAATGGAACCTCTAGCTAGGTATTAGTGTGTCTGTATGTAGGAAAAAAACAGAGTCATATTTTTCATGTTTATAGGGATGACCTTTTATGTTATAGTACATTGCTTTGAAGCACAGTTATTTTAATTGCTTTATATGCCTATTGAGACCATTCTGCATGTCACTTTGTTATATATAGCACCAAGTCACATATGTTTGGTCAATGAATCTTTTGCTGCCTTGATATTTATGTTAAACTCTGAGCAGGAGTTGTGGTAACATTGTACTCTGGGTTTTGCTGGTGGTGTTTTTTTGTTGTTTAGGTTTTTTTACTGTCACTCTAGCTATATACCTAATGAGGTGACAGGAAGAATTAAAAATGACAGACTGTTTTGGCTGCAGTGGGGCTGTCTGAGCTATATTTCCCTGTAATACAGCTCAATAAACCCAGCTTGTGGAAAACCCTCTGCACGTGATTCATTGCTGCAGCAAGGGTCCGGACGGAGGTTTAGGGAAGAGCGCTGGTTGGGCTGGGCTGCGTGGACGGGGACTTGGCACCCCATGGCACTGGCAGCTCTGGGGATGCACAAGGCTGCTCCAGCCACCAAGTGCGGCTCCCAAAAACACCTAATTAGAAGGCGTGAGGGTCAACTATGCCACCCTTATTTTGCTCCACTTGTAACACTGTAGCTTACAGTCCGTAGTGCCTCTGAAGCGTGGTGGCACCTTCTCCAGACAGACCCTCGGAGCTGGGAATCACTGGGAACGCGGTGGCGTAAAACAGCCATTGCGGGGTTTCGAGGCAGCCTCTGTGTCTGTGGCAATAACCGTCTCAGCATCCACGTGCCATTTTGCTTCTGTGTTCCTGGTGGAAGCATAAAAGGTATCAGAAGAGATTCCTCAGGACAGAATGGTTAACTACAGGTGTTAAACTGATAGCTGGTGTAATTAAGAAAAAAGATCTGTCATGTCACAGACTGTGCAGAATAAATTCCAGATATCCGCGCATAATCTTTCAAAGTGCCTTTATCTCCAGAGCCAGAAAGGGTGACCACAGAATACCCTGAACCCAATTATGTACTTTCTGATTATCATATTTTTATTTCTCAAGACACAGGGCTAATAAGAAAGATCAAAAAATGTTTGAACCAGAGTAATTTCAAATGTCAAGAACTAGTTATTCTTACAACAAGCTCCCAGGTCTTGGCAATGTAAGCTGTTCTCTGTTTGGTTTGATTCCTCTTGGGGAGTGGAAACAAGGGACTAGGAGATTTAAAGTGACTTTGTACTGTGGAATCGACACATGCTTTTGAGACCTGCATTTGACACTGGTTTTGAGGTGGTTTGTTTCTTCTCATTTTATTTTATTTTATTTTATTTCATTTTATTTTATTTTATTTTATTTTTGGATTTTGGGACGGTGGAGTGATGGTGGTTTGATTGTTTCTTTTTATTTTTCTTTTAATTTTTTTCTTTTTCTTTGTTTTTTTTAATATAATTTCCCAGAGAGAAAACTGCAGAGGAATTTCAGCCTATCACCATAAGGGAGTTTCTGTTCAGTTCTTTGGATCAAAATAACTCAATCAGGTAAGAGTCTGCAGGAGGGATGAATCCAAAATACAAAATCCACATCAGAAATTTACTTTAGGAGAAAAAGGAATGTTGCCAATAAAATGAGCAATAAAAGGGGGAGGGCAAAGAGGTGGATTCCTCTGCAGTAGGAAATAAAACAAATTTCTGCTTTCCCAAAGATTATTTGAAAAAGGATTCAGAGGGTACCAGACTTTATTCTCCTTACAGTTCCTCATGTTCAAGGAGCCGTGCACATACGGATGTTAAGGAAACCCATGTGCTTCCCCACAGATGGTGTTCTGCATATATGATTTCCTACATGGGAGAAAACAGCTTGAGCCTGTAGGTCCCTGTTTTTTGGCTAGAAGACATAAAGGTAGCTGTTGTGGCCTGCTTTCTTCAGATGCTGAGCAGCCATAACTTCAGGTGAAGTTGGGGGAGCCATACATACCAATCCTATGTTTCCAGAGACAGAACTGGTTTGGTTCTTTGTCCAACTGGCTCACCAAGAGAAGCACCACAGAAATGCCAAGTGTTCCACCCTCCCAACCAGGGGTAAAGTGCTGCCCCTGGCAGACACAGGAACAGATAATTATAAGTAACAACTCTATAATGAGCAGAGCAGCTTTGCTCCAATCAGGGCATGGGTGAAAAAGAGTAAGTGAGAAGTTTAATTTGCAGCTTATTCATAGGCTGGCAATTGAATTCACTAGTTTTTTGGGTCTCAGACAAACTAGCCAATTCTGAAAAGTAAAAACGAAGATGGAAAAATACTGCAAGTAATCATGCAAAGTAGAATTCTGAGGGTAGCTTCAAGAGAACAAAACAAAACTGTTTTCACTGAGATCAATCATGTTAGTTCTGTCCTTTTTAATTTTTTTTTATCCTAATTATCAGTGCCAAGCAGGAATCACAGATTAGACACTATTGAAGCTATTTTTAAGTTTAGCTTATTGAAACCTGTTCTTTTCAATGAATCTGCTCAGAACAAACTTAGCTCTTAGATTCTCTGCTATATTACTCACAGTATCCTGAAAAGAAAGGAGCAGATGTGGATGATTCCTCTTGGGACCAAGATCATTGCAAGGAGTTCAGAGTCTCACATGCACACATTAAATTAGTCAGGAATTTGAAGGTGGGGTGGAGGGGATCTATTTCTTAATTATGCAAAAAATTTGCTGCTCAGGGTTTTTTCCCAAAACTCTTTGGATTTGGGAGTCCTTTTCTCATTGTGAGGGAATGACAGGGTAAAGACTCCTTCTGCTCTAATGTCATTTGAATCTGGGTATGGTTTTAGGAAATTACATGCCTGGGCATTTAGATTAAAGTTTGATCCAGAAAATGCTGTATCAGGGTGAGGAGGGATTTTGGACCATGCCTCCTGGCAAGGTGGCAACCCAGGTAAAATTTCTCATGACAGCTGGCCATGGTCTGTCTGTCAGGCAGTTTGTGTGGGAGGGAGAAGTAGAAGGATCAGGAAAAGAGGAACATATTCTTTGAAGGTTATTTGTTTTAACCTCAATTTAACCTACTCTAGGTTAAATAAGAAAGGCTTGGGAAAGAAAAGGTAGTAGAAAGGGAGAAGAGAAAGGCAGAGAGAAGAATGTGCTGAGACATACTGGGAAACTGTGGAAAATATGAAGATGACAACTAGACCTGATCCAAAATATAAAGCAAGCATAGCAAGTTGCAAAGTGATACAAAATAGGATACAAGAAAATCAGATAGAAAAAAATCTCAATTACCAGACATGTTATATGCTTCTATGCCATTCTATGTGTGTAAATGTATTTAATCTCTTCACATCCATAAAATGCCCACATTTTGCAAAAATACACTTTTGAGAAGCTATGGTACACTAAATGCTAACCTTCATTTTTGGTTGTGCTCTAAGAGAATAATTCTTTGTGTCTGTTAGTTGTTATGATAGACAAATAAAAGTGGATCTGTGGAGTGAACCAGTGTAGATTGAAGACCACACTGATGGTATTATACACATTTCAGTCAGACTTGCCTGGACAAATTGTAGTCCAGCCCTGTGGGCTGAATGGCCATTCCCAGTTGGAGTGCACAGTGTGTTCTTACAGGGTGTATCTCCCTCTTTAGCTTTTGATGAATCAAGCTGGTTTAAGTGATCCACGTCCACTGAATGCTGTAAATCAGTGAGGCACAATAAGTGGGAATGGCAAGACTCACATGCCAATGTAGACTTTCTACAAGAAGTTAAATAAACATCTGTATCCTTTCCAGGGTACAGCTTGTATAGCTGTCAGTCAACCCCAAATTCTATGGTTTTCCACAAAGCTACTTCATGTCGTGTCTTGACACTTACTCAAGATCTACATTATGCTTGTGTAGCATAGGTTCCAAAAGGTCTGTGTTTTATTAATGACATAGTGGAAATGCTCTAGAATCAGCTTTCATCTAAATAAAGGTGATGATGTTTATCTGTACCCTCTGTATTGAGTGCACAGTGCTTCCTGCTGGTATCTATATTATTCATTTGCTGACTAATCTCTTTACCTGATCAGTATTGATTGTAACTCTCAATCTATAACCTTTAGACACAGTGATATTGTGGTTAAATAAAAACACGGAAGCTAATTAACAAGGTCTGATACTGGTATTTCCTTTCTGGCAAACAGTTTAAGCAAAACTTTTATTTGACAACTAGAAGCAGTATTTTTAGAGAAAAGTGTAAATGGAAGATGAATATACAATCTTTAGTTCCTTATATAGATTACCTAAGAAGAAATAGTAAGTTACCTTGCAGAAATCAACAGCTTCTTCAATTGGATTGCTTCTGTCACTGCACGGACACAGTCTTGTTTGATGTCCTCCTACCATGTGTCTTGCATGGAGCCTTTTATCTAAATCCAAAGCAATGCAGTCATCACTGCTGCAATTCAATAATGGCTCCACAGGAGCTGTCATCCCCAGTTTGCTATTCATCTTATAAAGCCTTTGAGTTTTCAAAGTATCCACTAATGTTGGTATTTCAATGCTGTGGACAGATCACTTAAGGTTCTTTTGTATTTTCAAAACAGGTTTAAATTGAGGATGGGCAGATATTGAAATGCCCGACTTACTGTACCTAGGTGCCAAAGGAGACGATGGAAATGTCAAAAGGTAATTGGATAATCACACCCACCTCCCAGCTGAAAATGTGTGACTTTGTGAGCTTGAATGACACTTCGACTCAATACTGGCATTGCCTGTGGGGAATGAGCCCCTTGGAACAAAGGGGAAAAAAAGACAGAGATGGAAAAAAAAATTGAATTAACCACTAGCAGCCTCAAGAAGTGAAAAATTATTATGTGGTAACAACATGAAGTATAAGGTAAGAGAGAATTATATAATTTCCACTCAAGTATAAGATGCCCTTTATTCCATTTGATATAGACTTCGAAAGCAGGGGTCATTTTGGACTTGAAAGTTAGTGTCTATCCTGCAGGAATTAACATTTATCATTATTCAAGACCCTGGATGTAGGCAGCTGGATTTAGAGCACTCTTCTGAGGTTTAGGTGGGAGTTTGGGGGGGATTTTCTTGGAGATGCCCTTTTTCCTGGGCCAGTCTGAACATGTATTTTAGCTGTTAGCCTTTTTCTTGTTTGTTTGTTTGTTTTCAGTAAAAGCATAACCATCTTTGGGCAGTAATCTGAAATAATTTAGTACAGAAAAAGAGATTAAGTGTATTTTTTGAGAGTGACAGTTAGCTTGGGTAAGAAAGCAGTATTCTTACCTGAGTTCAAGTTTAGCTAAGATGCTAAATTTATATATAGTCTTTTCTTACCAGAAGTACCATGTTTTGCTTAGTTTACTATACAGAGATTGGAGTTTCACCTGAAGAAAATAGTCTCTGTGGGAATAACTCACATTGAAAGTATCGAAGGAAAAAAGCTTCCACTGTCAGAACCAATGCTACTTCCATAAGCACCAAATCCATCTGTATTGAAAAGCAAAGAAAAATATTTCACTTAGGATTTCCGAAATCCAACCCTATGAATTTATGAGATTGCCTTCATTTCAGGGCTGTTTGGCACAACTACAGTATGTTGTTCCCTGTTGCCCTTCTGGGGACAAGTAACATAAATTGCTTACTGTGTGGTTTCCCTGAGTGCTGCTATGTTCAGTGGTCTGCAAGAGTATGGGAACATGGCCATATAGAAGAGTTTGCCTTGTCCCTACCCTCTGGGACAGGAGAGGTGCAGATGGATGATTTGGAGGCAGTGTCTGAGCTACTGACCAGTTCTGCCCTTGACAGTCGTAGTGCTGCCATGGAAATCTGCAGGCCAGCATCCTGTATTGATCTGCAGAGGTCCTGGGAGACTCTGTAGATGCAGCTCAGAGTGGGGAGAATTTCTTAACACAATCAAAATACAGCCTTCCTCTGCCTCTGTATTTTGCTGTCTCCCTTCCCTGAGCTAAATTGTACCAATTTCCCTGCCCAGAGCTCATCGCAGCGGCAGAACCATGACTCACCTGGTAGTTTCTGAGACAGCCAGGCATTCCCCTCTAAATCTCTTCATCCCCTTCAGCCTATTTTTAAATGCTTGGCTGCTATTCTTAAGTGCTGGTATTGAACAAAATGTAAATATAGTGCAACCTCTGGTTTTAACCTTGGCCTCGATCCACTTTTATTCTAGTTAAATGTAATAAACAACAAAGGTAACATAAAGATGTATATTCTTTTTTAAAAGAACATGTTTATAATTCTTTAAAATACATGAGTCAGCTAAGCATTTAAAAGTAAAATATAGATATAAAATTATTCAGACGGGGTGATATAATATAGAATTTAAATTGAGCATATTTTAGCAGCACTGGGAAGCCTTACCCCAGAGCTAATAATGTAATAGATCTATCTCACCAACATCTTGGAACTTGCAACAGAGTTTTATCCACAAAGGAGAGTTCTCTGGCCTACTTTATTAAATACCTTAGAGGACTTCGCCTGTAAGATTACATATGAACAATGCAATTTATTAAAATCCCTGTTCTTATTTTTCCTGTTGAAATTTTAGCCACTTTCAAAAAAGAAAAAAAAAGGATAAACAAATCCAACAGGCTAAATAAATATAATTCAACAAATGTTTCATCGAACAGGAATACAGGGAAAACATCCTACAGTTTAATTTCTGCCATCACTTGTAAACTCATATTGTGTCTGTCTCTTTCGCTGTGTTGCATCAGGCAAGTTGTGTTCCTGATCAGGAGTATTTTTTCAAATCTGAAGCAGAACTGAGGATATAATGGAAAAGTTACCCATTAAAGACAGTCCTAATAAATAAAAATGAGTCAAATTGAAACACTTGCTATGTCTTATAAATGGAAAACATTCAACTTTGTTTAACAAGTCTTAATGTGACAAATGCAATTACAAGTCATTGCAAAAGGATACAGACAAAAGTTGAAGCTACATTATCTTATAATTCATTTGGGATGGATATGGATATTTTGGTGACTCTTATTTAGAAATGGTTTACATTAACACACCACTGTTGGAGGTGTAAGTATTTAAATCTATTCACTAAGTAGGATTTTACCTGAAGTAAAAATAAGAGAACTCAATATAGTGATGCTAATTTATATGTATATCTGAGGTTTCTGCTTAGCTTCAGTTATACATTCTAGCATTTACCTTGGAGTTTTTATGTAATTCTGTTTGATCTGAGAATTTAAGTTCATTCTACTTAATGGAAGATGCTAGATATTCAACAATAATAATTACTATTTTAAAATTAGGCCATTTATGTAAGTAGTAGGTTGCAGAGATGGCAATTAATGCTAGGCAGCCATTTTTGCAAAGCGGTATAAAGAATATCCCCAAATCACTTTATTTCACTTCTCTGGTGCTGCCTACCTGCCGAGATCATAAAAAGCAAATTGACATGTGAAAAATGTAGGAGTCTAGTCCTGGAGAACGAAAGAAGGAAATTCATACAACTCCTTAGGCAATGCCAAAATCCAAATGCAGACAACTAAACTGTCACAACAAAAATATCTAATTAACCTGTAACTCATTCTCTGTATATGTATATATGTGCTAAGGTGATAAAGGGCTCTACCATGAAAAAGAAATAAAACAGATGAAATTTCCATGAGCCTATTGTCATAGGCAATCCAATTTAGAAAGAGAGAGGAAGATGCTTGACCTGACATTAATAACATTCATTTACCAGTAGCTGATGGGGAAAAAAAACTCAAAGTAAAACAATCTGTGAACTCAAGACATGAAGAAATTATTGAAGGTAAGGGTTTGTATTTGTGTGCATGTGTGTGGGCAGTTTGTTCAGTCTTATGAAGGAAGACACACAGTAAAAATGTGAGTGTGGCTTAGAAGGCCACGTAAATGTCTATACAAAAGAAAGCCACAAAAGAATAGTTAACTTGGAAATAATGAAAACAACAGAATGAAGGTACAGTCTGGGGGTTTTGGAAGGAAAATAGTGAAATTTTTTTTCCTGAGGTACCTCAGAATATTTCGTAACTTCAAGACAAAAGGAGGGTATTTCTAAAATAGAAAGTAATTTGGACACCTTACATTAAGTTTGGAATACATTTATGTTTACATAGTTTAACAGAGGAAAAGCTTTCGTGTTATTTGAAATGCTTAAAGGTTTGGATGATTTCTCATCAAGAATTCTGCATTTTTTTTCAATAGTAGCTAGTGTGGGGCTATGTTTTGGGTTTGTGCTGAAAACAGTGTTGATAACAAAGGGATGTTTTAGCAATTGCTGAACAGGGCCGACACACAGCCAAGGCTATTTCTGCTTCCCACTCCACCCGACCAGTGAGAAGGCTGGGGATACACAAGTTGTGAGGGGACAAAGCTGGGACAGCTGACCCCAACTGGGCCAAGGAATATTCCATACCCTGTGGAATCACGCTCAGCATATAAAGCTGGAGGAAGAAGCAAGAAGGGTGGAACATTCAGAGGGGTGGCATTTGTCTTCCCAAGCCGCCATCATATGAGATGGAGCCCTGCTCTACTGGAGATGGCTGAACACCTGCTTGTCAATAGGGAGTGGTAAGTTAATTCCTTGTTTTGCTCTGCGTGGTGTGTGGCTTTTGCTTTACCCGTTAAACTGTCTTTACCTCAGCCTGTGAGTTTTCTTGCTGGTGCTCTTTCAATTCTCTCCCCTTTCCCACTGAGGGGAGTGAGCGAGAGGCTGTGTGGGGCTTAGTTGCCAGCTGGGATTAAACCCCGACAACGTTATGATGAGAACTATTTTTAAAATTATGTGCTTTACATTTTTTCCTATTGAGAAGACAGGTTTAGGATGGGGGGAAATGACAAAGGTCTAAAGCAGTCTATATAAAAACCAACACAAAGCAAGCGGCAACAAAACCTTCCGCTCTGCAGCTAGGCTACAGTATTTTAATCTTTGGTAAAACTGGAATATAAAGCAAATATCCAAAACTACAGTTTTGGTTTGGGGTTTTTTTGGTGACTTTTATATGTGAAAAAGTTGGAAATGGGTACAGTATTTCATCACAAGTTACTTTGCACTTTGCAAGAGTAATGCATCCCTGTTCAGGTCTAGCACTGATCTCTAGGGCTTTTCCCCTGCTAATCAGTTTTGTGACATTGTTGGGGCTCTGTCAAAGAAACAAAACCCCCAGCTGAGAGGGTGCAAAGCTGATGCAGGAGGCAATGAACTGTGGTAATCGCTGAGGCCAGACAGAGCATCCCACATGTCTACTTCTTTGGAGCAATGGAAAATACGCACCCCAATAGTAGGAAAAGGATGAGTAACAATAACCTCCCCCGCCAATACTGTATCTGCAGATCTTGGGTTAGATGACTGTTTCCTCCTTATATTTGCAATTTTGAAAGTTAATGACTTCCTTGCCTTTATTTGATTGATTGGAGTTATACAATCCAGAACTGGAGCAAGACAGTGTTTTAAAATTATGTCCCAGTGTAATGAAATGGGACAGTTTCATAGCCTGCAGTTTAACACGAAAGCTTGTACACACACTCATACACATACAAAATCAATGCACATGCAGACACAATTAGTTTGTAACTATGATTTACTCTGTCTTTCTTTTTTCTGCACATTGCCCGAACCAAGGACATCCTTGCCTCTTTCAGAAATGAAACTCAGGTTTCATATTCTCACAGGTTCCAAAGCTGGAATGCAGATATTGCTTCTGGCAATACCTCTGTGCACAGGGCCCATTGAAATAACTGTGACTCCTGAGGTCCACAGCACCATCAGGCCCTGGGGTGACCCATTCGGTCTCTCCTTTCTCTGGATATTTTTCTGTATCACTGGCAGTAGAACACAACTGTCCCTCTTGCTCTCAATGCCATGTGCAGAAAGTCAGATACATTAAATATTTTGGGTCTTGGAGCAGGAGCATCCTGTCTCTGGACTGCAGCCAGGAAGAGTATCTCTTAAGAAGGACATAGGACAAAAGTAGTCCCTTTACAAAGTACATTCCTCTCCTGTATTGTTTTTGCCACCTGACTTTTTGTTCCTGGACCATTTTCCTCTGCAACATACAGTTGCTTGACAGAGGGTCTATATGGAAAGCAGGTCTATATAGGTTGCAGGACTTTGCCATTGGTCTCTGAAACTACACAAAAGCCAAGCAAAATATTAATGAATTGTATCCTTGGCATATATGGTATTCATCTCATTGTCTGACACATTTCCACAGAGGCTGGAAAACAGACATAAAATAAAATCAGTTTGGTTGTGCTCATTAATNGCCAAGGAATATTCCATACCCTGTGGAATCACGCTCAGCATATAAAGCTGGAGGAAGAAGCAAGAAGGGTGGAACATTCAGAGGGGTGGCATTTGTCTTCCCAAGCCGCCATCATATGAGATGGAGCCCTGCTCTACTGGAGATGGCTGAACACCTGCTTGTCAATAGGGAGTGGTAAGTTAATTCCTTGTTTTGCTCTGCGTGGTGTGTGGCTTTTGCTTTACCCGTTAAACTGTCTTTACCTCAGCCTGTGAGTTTTCTTGCTGGTGCTCTTTCAATTCTCTCCCCTTTCCCACTGAGGGGAGTGAGCGAGAGGCTGTGTGGGGCTTAGTTGCCAGCTGGGATTAAACCCCGACAACGTTATGATGAGAACTATTTTTAAAATTATGTGCTTTACATTTTTTCCTATTGAGAAGACAGGTTTAGGATGGGGGGAAATGACAAAGGTCTAAAGCAGTCTATATAAAAACCAACACAAAGCAAGCGGCAACAAAACCTTCCGCTCTGCAGCTAGGCTACAGTATTTTAATCTTTGGTAAAACTGGAATATAAAGCAAATATCCAAAACTACAGTTTTGGTTTGGGGTTTTTTTGGTGACTTTTATATGTGAAAAAGTTGGAAATGGGTACAGTATTTCATCACAAGTTACTTTGCACTTTGCAAGAGTAATGCATCCCTGTTCAGGTCTAGCACTGATCTCTAGGGCTTTTCCCCTGCTAATCAGTTTTGTGACATTGTTGGGGCTCTGTCAAAGAAACAAAACCCCCAGCTGAGAGGGTGCAAAGCTGATGCAGGAGGCAATGAACTGTGGTAATCGCTGAGGCCAGACAGAGCATCCCACATGTCTACTTCTTTGGAGCAATGGAAAATACGCACCCCAATAGTAGGAAAAGGATGAGTAACAATAACCTCCCCCGCCAATACTGTATCTGCAGATCTTGGGTTAGATGACTGTTTCCTCCTTATATTTGCAATTTTGAAAGTTAATGACTTCCTTGCCTTTATTTGATTGATTGGAGTTATACAATCCAGAACTGGAGCAAGACAGTGTTTTAAAATTATGTCCCAGTGTAATGAAATGGGACAGTTTCATAGCCTGCAGTTTAACACGAAAGCTTGTACACACACTCATACACATACAAAATCAATGCACATGCAGACACAATTAGTTTGTAACTATGATTTACTCTGTCTTTCTTTTTTCTGCACATTGCCCGAACCAAGGACATCCTTGCCTCTTTCAGAAATGAAACTCAGGTTTCATATTCTCACAGGTTCCAAAGCTGGAATGCAGATATTGCTTCTGGCAATACCTCTGTGCACAGGGCCCATTGAAATAACTGTGACTCCTGAGGTCCACAGCACCATCAGGCCCTGGGGTGACCCATTCGGTCTCTCCTTTCTCTGGATATTTTTCTGTATCACTGGCAGTAGAACACAACTGTCCCTCTTGCTCTCAATGCCATGTGCAGAAAGTCAGATACATTAAATATTTTGGGTCTTGGAGCAGGAGCATCCTGTCTCTGGACTGCAGCCAGGAAGAGTATCTCTTAAGAAGGACATAGGACAAAAGTAGTCCCTTTACAAAGTACATTCCTCTCCTGTATTGTTTTTGCCACCTGACTTTTTGTTCCTGGACCATTTTCCTCTGCAACATACAGTTGCTTGACAGAGGGTCTATATGGAAAGCAGGTCTATATAGGTTGCAGGACTTTGCCATTGGTCTCTGAAACTACACAAAAGCCAAGCAAAATATTAATGAATTGTATCCTTGGCATATATGGTATTCATCTCATTGTCTGACACATTTCCACAGAGGCTGGAAAACAGACATAAAATAAAATCAGTTTGGTTGTGCTCATTAATCTGTTGTTACACCTACAGATACTGATAAACCATGAGAGTGTAAAAATGCCTTGTTTNGGAACATTCAGAGGGGTGGCATTTGTCTTCCCAAGCCGCCATCATATGAGATGGAGCCCTGCTCTACTGGAGATGGCTGAACACCTGCTTGTCAATAGGGAGTGGTAAGTTAATTCCTTGTTTTGCTCTGCGTGGTGTGTGGCTTTTGCTTTACCCGTTAAACTGTCTTTACCTCAGCCTGTGAGTTTTCTTGCTGGTGCTCTTTCAATTCTCTCCCCTTTCCCACTGAGGGGAGTGAGCGAGAGGCTGTGTGGGGCTTAGTTGCCAGCTGGGATTAAACCCCGACAACGTTATGATGAGAACTATTTTTAAAATTATGTGCTTTACATTTTTTCCTATTGAGAAGACAGGTTTAGGATGGGGGGAAATGACAAAGGTCTAAAGCAGTCTATATAAAAACCAACACAAAGCAAGCGGCAACAAAACCTTCCGCTCTGCAGCTAGGCTACAGTATTTTAATCTTTGGTAAAACTGGAATATAAAGCAAATATCCAAAACTACAGTTTTGGTTTGGGGTTTTTTTGGTGACTTTTATATGTGAAAAAGTTGGAAATGGGTACAGTATTTCATCACAAGTTACTTTGCACTTTGCAAGAGTAATGCATCCCTGTTCAGGTCTAGCACTGATCTCTAGGGCTTTTCCCCTGCTAATCAGTTTTGTGACATTGTTGGGGCTCTGTCAAAGAAACAAAACCCCCAGCTGAGAGGGTGCAAAGCTGATGCAGGAGGCAATGAACTGTGGTAATCGCTGAGGCCAGACAGAGCATCCCACATGTCTACTTCTTTGGAGCAATGGAAAATACGCACCCCAATAGTAGGAAAAGGATGAGTAACAATAACCTCCCCCGCCAATACTGTATCTGCAGATCTTGGGTTAGATGACTGTTTCCTCCTTATATTTGCAATTTTGAAAGTTAATGACTTCCTTGCCTTTATTTGATTGATTGGAGTTATACAATCCAGAACTGGAGCAAGACAGTGTTTTAAAATTATGTCCCAGTGTAATGAAATGGGACAGTTTCATAGCCTGCAGTTTAACACGAAAGCTTGTACACACACTCATACACATACAAAATCAATGCACATGCAGACACAATTAGTTTGTAACTATGATTTACTCTGTCTTTCTTTTTTCTGCACATTGCCCGAACCAAGGACATCCTTGCCTCTTTCAGAAATGAAACTCAGGTTTCATATTCTCACAGGTTCCAAAGCTGGAATGCAGATATTGCTTCTGGCAATACCTCTGTGCACAGGGCCCATTGAAATAACTGTGACTCCTGAGGTCCACAGCACCATCAGGCCCTGGGGTGACCCATTCGGTCTCTCCTTTCTCTGGATATTTTTCTGTATCACTGGCAGTAGAACACAACTGTCCCTCTTGCTCTCAATGCCATGTGCAGAAAGTCAGATACATTAAATATTTTGGGTCTTGGAGCAGGAGCATCCTGTCTCTGGACTGCAGCCAGGAAGAGTATCTCTTAAGAAGGACATAGGACAAAAGTAGTCCCTTTACAAAGTACATTCCTCTCCTGTATTGTTTTTGCCACCTGACTTTTTGTTCCTGGACCATTTTCCTCTGCAACATACAGTTGCTTGACAGAGGGTCTATATGGAAAGCAGGTCTATATAGGTTGCAGGACTTTGCCATTGGTCTCTGAAACTACACAAAAGCCAAGCAAAATATTAATGAATTGTATCCTTGGCATATATGGTATTCATCTCATTGTCTGACACATTTCCACAGAGGCTGGAAAACAGACATAAAATAAAATCAGTTTGGTTGTGCTCATTAATCTGTTGTTACACCTACAGATACTGATAAACCATGAGAGTGTAAAAATGCCTTGTTTGTGAAAAAGCACTTGGTACATAAAAATTAGGTATAATCCAGAGTTTTTGTGATGTACAATGCTGCAGAAGCAGAAAAACTGCAAGAGTTACTGTTCTTCCAGCAAATGCCATAGAGGCATGATTTCAGATCACTTCCTTGTGCCCTAAAATGCCCGTGACATCACTGGTGACACTCACAGTTTCCCACTGCCCTTGTTCAAGGCTTCCATTGCGTGCACAGCTGCACACATCCAGGCTGTGTCTCTGGCTTTATCATTGCTTACAATGCACATGCATTCCCTCTCAGCCCCAGCTGTAATATTTACACAACAGATTGGATTAGAATATTTGCAGGGAGCCTGTTATGAATACCTCTTCAGATAATTTTTGGGGAAAAAGTTTTGTTTGCTGATTAGCTAGATAATAGCCTTCAGTTCAGTGTTTTGGGGCGAGGTTATTCAGAGACTGAAAAGGTGGTGGAGAATTCATACACCTACATGAGATGCCTACAGAGTGGAATATTCCCTCTGCACTCTGAAGTGCCAAAGCAGAAGCCAACTCCAGAGTAGGAGCTGTGTAACTGTGCTGGCACAGTACTGAGCTCGAGACAAAAGGTCCTGCTAAAGATGTTGTAAGGTAATGAATGCAGACCTTATCCTTTTAGATTTAAAACATAACTTTTTAAATAATACAAGCCAAAGAAGAAAGTGAAAATGATAGACTTGCCCTTCAGTCGTGTTGTAAATTTTATACATGACTGAACTTGGAGCGCTACTTGCAATTCCTTCTATTTCTTGGCAGTTGCTTCTTGACTCTTAAAGGTCTGCTCCTAGTCTCAGGTCTCAGATTTAATTGTTTGTAATTCTAATTAGAATGTAAGATACTCATCTTCCTGTGTGTTCATGAAGCCAGGAACACCTCTGATCACAGAAAACTCCTACAAAAAGATAATTATGTTTTTAAGGAAATGGATAAAGGAAAAAAACCTACTCCCAGGATGAAACCTTGTGCAGTCTTGAGTAAATGATAAATTGGGGGTTAATACCAAGGGAAATAATGTCAGATTTTAACAAGACTGGTGAAGCACAAGTAATTTAATACAGGAAGGCTACAGGTAAAAAAAGCAAAACAAACCAACAAAACCTAAAATCCTGTGTTTGAGACAAGTGTCCAGATTTTTTGCCTGAAATTCATCTCTGTGCAGAGGTGCCTGTCCAAAGCCTCTACAAAATCTCATATTTCCAAAGCTTATGCAACATCCAAGCAGTGCCCAGCCTTTGTGCATGTCTCTGGGAGAAAACTGTGGAGGTTTGCAATTGCCTTTACTGGCAGCAGAACAGTGACATTTTTAAAATATTTATTACTTTTTCCCCTGCAAACAGTCTCTGTAAAATGTAGCAACTGGTTCAAATAATCTTCCTTTTTCTGTCCTCTCACAGGCTGTGCAGGGGAACCATACTGAGAATCATGTTTTCAGCACACAGAACACAGAAAATTAAAAAAATACTTGGGGTGCTTTCTGGGAGTTTTTTTTTAGTCATCAGGCAGCTTTAGGTTATTTGATCAACTACACCTGGATCTTGTCTTGATGCAAAAACTTTAACAAATATTTTTGTCAGTAGAGAAGGTGCCTCCAGTAACAAAAGGCACATTTGATGCATGCTTCTTTTTCTCTATGTTCCAATTTTTTGTGTCAAATCCATACAGTCAGAAGATCTGGATATCCTTTCTTCAGGTTTTCCTCTAGCTGCAGTGTGTAAAATAATGCCATGCCAAGATTATCTGTACTGAAGATATGGTATGATGAAAGCTGGTTCTGTAAAAAGATTTCTTAGGAAATGGCACTGCAAACTTTAACAGATCTCTAGAACATCCTGTGTCAAACACAGTGCGCTGAGATTTTGTCCTCCCTCCCAAAATATGACTACTGTTAACTATCTGAGTGATAATTTCAGTTTCTTTTCTTCTCTTTCATCAGCTGAATGTCAAGATGATGTCTATATTTCACGTACATAAAGTGAATGGGGAATTTTCTCTGTGGATACCTTTCCTGCTTTTTAATAAATTTTTCTTTTGCCTGAAGAGAATTAGAAGCTGGCTTTTGACCTCCATTAATTTTCTTTAATTTAATATTTCTCTGCATGCATAAAAATATTATTATTAACCATACTTTGCACTGCAACATTTCCATTTCCTCTTCCTCTAATGCTTTCTCATTTGCTGCAGCAGGTGCCCAGTTAAGAGCAGATTAGGAAAAGCTAAGGGAATAAATAGAGGAAGTCTGGGCCCATATCCCATGTCTTCCCCAAATACAAAGAGAGTGTTAGCATGTCTCTGTCTACCAGGCTGCTTTATAACTGACTGCTTCTCAAAGCAAAGCTATAATTATAAACTCAGGGTTGTTTGACAGCTTTCTAAAGGCAAATAGCACCATTTAAAATCCTGTAAGTTAAAAGTGATCAGAAGTGTTTTCTGACTGTGGTATCCTGGGTAGCTATTGCATGTGCAGATGTTCAGGCAGGCTGTGCTCACTTCAATCACCTTGGTTTCTGCAGGGATGCTTCTAGTGCCAGGTAGAGTCCCTTTAAGTGGCATCCTCCAAATCCTGCCTTTAATATCACAATTCTCGCAGCAGATCTTCCCATTTACCCCCAAATGACCAATTCAGCTCCAAAGGTGGAAGAGACTAAGCTTTGAGCACATCCTGAAGGCAAGCTGTGTTTACCACCGTGGAATGGCAGCACAAGCCACCAAACCTGGTGGTGGCTTTGTAAAACAGGTAGTTCATGCAAGTCCAGCAGCCGTCTGTTCGTTTGTTACAGAGGCAAATAATTTGTTTGCGTGTTTGCTCGCTAGAGAGAGGGGATAAGTGGCACCTACGCGGCGGCGTGAGGAGGCGATGCACGCACGGGCAGGGAGGGATGCGCCAGGCAGGAACAACTGGCCCCTCTAGCGGGGCCGTGCGCGCACTGCAGCCGCCTCTGCCCGGGCACAGCGCGGCTCCGCCACCGCCGGGCAGCGCGGAGCAGCCGCAGGCTCCCCCCACAGCCACAGTGACGGGGGGACTCGCCTGCACCGTGCCACCACGTGCAGCGATCTATTCTAAAGCGCCCTATTGTAAATCTTCAAAATGAAAGCCTTTTTTTTTTTTTTTTGATGATGGCCAGAAAAGATAAGAGTAAAAACCGTCAACCCTCCTACTTTTCACTCCCTTTGTGCTTCTCAAGGCATACAGCGTCTATTTTGCCCCGTCTCCTCGTCAATGCCTGCTCTTTTCTCTAGAGGCTATATGAGTATTGTATAATGCCAAGTACTGCTATTGGCACTTCACAAAGAACCTGGAATAATAAGTAAAAAGAATATGCCACTAGCTATGCAAAAAGACAATCGCTGCTTCTGGTACAATTTACATCAATGATTGTAATCTCTCTTTTTTTTTTTTTTTTTTTTAAAATTCTTTTTTTCCTTCA